>JASFAT010003690.1:1200000-1617567 GCA_031353405.1 Baronia brevicornis | reverse complement strand
ATGTTTTTACCGGCGCCGCAACATGTGGACGAGCATTATCGTGTAAAAGAATAATTTTGTCGTGTCTGGAGTAGTAATGGGCGCGTTTTTCCTTAAGTGCCCGACTCAATCTCATCAATTGTGTTCGGTAGAGAGCTCCAGTAATGGTTTCGCTTGGTTTCAGCAATTCATAATACACGACACCAAGCTGATCCCACCAAATACACAGCATGAGTTTTTTTCCATGAATATTCGGCTTAGCTGTCGATGTTGATGGTTCGCCGGGCTTAACCCATGACTTTCTCTTCTTTGGATTATCGTAGTGAATCCATTTTTCGTCACCAGTGACTATACGATGCAAAAAACTCTTTTTTTTATTCCTGGCAAGCAGCATTTCACTCATGCATAATCGGCGTTCAACGTCTCTCGGCTTTAGTTCATATGGAACCCAATTTCCTTGTTTTTGAATCATTCCTAACGATTTTAAACGATGTGAAATTGCTTGTTGAGTCACTTGTAGAGTAAGTGCAAGTTCTTTTTGCGTTTGGGACGAATCTTCCTCCAATAGTACTTCTAATTCCATGTCTTCGTACACTTTCGGCCTTCCACTGCGTTCTTTGTCTTTAACGTCAAACTCACCGTTCTTAAACTTTTGAAACCATTCCTGACAACTTCTCTCACTTAAAGCAGCTTCACCATATGCTTCTAGAAGCAATCGATGCGCCTCAGCTGCAGATTTTTTCACATTAAAGAAGTAAATCAAAAGTTCCCGCAAATGATGCTTATTCGGAATAAAACTTGACATTTTTGCACGAAAAAAATTACGTGATGCTGATACGGAATCACTAGTACTTTAAGGTTATGGTGTTGCCAGATGACTAAACTTGGGATATTACGTTTTACATCTGACAATTTCTCCATAACCTTCTGGTGGGGCCA
The DNA here is from genome assembly GCA_031353405.1 of Baronia brevicornis. Classification (NCBI taxonomy): domain Eukaryota; kingdom Metazoa; phylum Arthropoda; class Insecta; order Lepidoptera; family Papilionidae; genus Baronia; species Baronia brevicornis. The sequence continues at coordinate 1,616,649 of JASFAT010003690.1, read as the reverse complement.
TCTTTTGACAAACCGCGGAAACTTATTTGTACACCTAATAGGTTATTAATTAGACAAACACTAAAAAAAGAAACAAAAACGGTGTAAGTGGACCGGCTCGAACAAAGAAGTCCACACTCACATTATATCTGCTTTAAATGCTAGCATTTATCTGTGCAACCGCGTTTTATTCGATGCATGCAGGGATTCGAACGCTCTACTTCTTTCCCCTTCTCTTATTTTCTACTATCATCGAAACCTTCCTCTCCGATTATTCATATCATGATCCTAAAATAGTCAATGCGCCTTGTGTGCTTAATACTGCAGATGTCTATGACCGAAAATGTTTACTTATTTATTACGCGTTAATATCTACTATTTTTATTCTATTTGCAGATATTTTCTAAATTATAATTAGTAATAGTGATTCACCTTTTGGAATACTGCCAGTCTCATAAAATACTTATTCGTTACTATACAAACACTCCGTCGCTATGAACTGTCTGGCTCATTACCAAATATCGATTTATGTTCCGATTTTAATTTCGAATCTTTGTACTCGTATATGCATTCGTAATAGCAAGTTATTGTTGAACTATTATTGAACACTACTATTAATTATTAAAAACATGTATCAATCATTGTATATGTGTAATTAGTATATTATTTGCATTACATCACGCTGTAACCATCAAACAGTTAGCATAACCTTTCTGTGGGTAAGCTTTGTATAAATATTAATATATAATATTTATACTTGGTATTAATTAGTTTATTATTAGAAAAATTATATTGATTTTCTTCAAAATATTAAAGCGAATCAATGTTGTTTATTTATATGGCGGTCTGTATTATAATAAAATACTAAAGAATTTATTTCCACATAAAAAAATACGAAAGTAGTGCAATTTTTAAAAAAGAAAATTCTAGAAACAAAGCTAGCAATAATGTCATAGGCCGATAAATTGCAGCAGCGTTAATGATGTGAAACAATAAGTAGAGGATTTTAAGGAATTGTTGATAATGCTATGATGGTCCTTCGAGCCGGATAAGAATAAGTGAACTATAAATATGAACTATATATTATATGAAAATATGAACTATACCTACAGTAATGGACGTCATTATTAACGAAATAGACTACGTAATAAATTTAAGTCCATTAACAAAAACAAAAAACAAAAATCGATTATAAATAAGTTTTAAAATTAGTACTATGTATCTTATAAACAATAAAAATTTTTTGTAAAACTTACCTATATCCAGGTGTAATTCTGGTCGTTTGTCGTCCAATAAGTCTATTTTTAGCAGGAGGATAAATTTAAACACGTTGGGTCATTCACCGGAAATAGATTTCAGTTTATTTGACCGATGAATATGCACATGTTGCTGCGAGATATAAATTGTTTAAAAATCGATACTTTCGGCGCTTTCGATAATATAAACCATCAACATTATAATCCTGACTCACCTATCTTCGCTGTGAAGCTGGTGCCAACAACGCCATTCTGAATAAATAAAATTGGGAAGGTATTTTTTTTAATAATAAAAGTATACCTACTTTTTTCTATTAACCCATTACTTATGTCCCACTGCTAGGTACAGATCCAAGCGCTTTCTCGGGGAATAGACCTACTATGCTTGTCCAAGGTGGTTATGGTAAGACATACAATAAATACCTGTAGGTTATAGTGATTAAATAGGTTCCGAGTTTTTTATTAGTATTGGATTTCCGAACATAAATAATAAAAAAAGACAAAGGACATAAATAAAATTTGATAACTTTTACGAAGAAGACAAGTGCGCTTATTATTTTTTTAAAATTATTTCGTCTAAATTTTGACCGCCACGACGCGCACACTCTTGGAATCCAGCCACAATATTCTGTGCTTAGGATTCCAGATTAGCTCCGTGGTTTCTTTAGCAGTGTTAGACGCGCCATCTTGTTGAGACCATGTATGTGAAGGCAGGATGTTCACTCAATATCGGCAGAAAATAATCAGTAAGCATACGTTTATTGAGTATTCGGTGTATGTACATGCTGGAATTGTAGCTGGAAACTACTGTTCTCAGCGGTGGAATGGAAATGGGCTGTAAAAAGCACTCTTTGGAATAAAAATGGAACACAGCAAGTGAGAATATAATTAAATAGCATAACGCTAAATATAGCAGCTTATACAGTTTATCAATTATAAAATATTTACATCATTATCAGCAAATTTCGAGTCAGTGAGAAATGATTGCACTTTGCGTCCACATGTTAAATAATGCATTAACTTAAAGACGAAACAATCATATAGGGAACATAGTAATACTTCAATGTATAATAACTCTGGAATAAAATAATGATAGACTTTATCCGCTAAGTTTCAACGTCATGCTAAGGGCGTCATGCTAACAAGCATGGCTAAGGGCGAGCTTAATCGCAAGCGTGCCGACCGCCCGGGATCGGGCTCCCCCGGGTACTATGGTGCCTTATCTCAGCATGCAGGGCTCTGCTGGGGCTGACCTCCATCCTCCCTTGCGGCTGGTGGGATTCACTAAGACGAATTTAATATACCTAATTTGTTGAAAAATGACAGCGACGTAGTTCGCCACCCGTCACGTCCTGATTCTCACGAGGGCGAGAAGCGACCAATGGAGAGCCGTTTCGCTGCGATGAAGGTAGCGGATGGAGCTCTGTGGTCTCTGCCAACCTCTGCGGGTGATACGCGTGAATATATAAATAAATAAAAAAAATATTACTCAATATATTATATAATATTTGATGAAGGCATAGTATTGAAGTGAAATAAAACAAATGCGTGTATAGTGTCTTTTTAACTCGACTGTTAAAGTCCATGTTAGTTTTGGTAGAAAAGTCACTAATTTATCAAGACGACGTTCGATCGTAACAAGCTGAATTTACGTGTAAGACACTTGATATTATTTTACTTAAAACTGGCATAATAGTTATAGTCAATTGTCATCGAAGAAAAAAAGATAATAGTAAATGGGTGCAGTACACATGGTAGAAGTCACTTCTCGCCCTCGTGGGAATCAGGACGGGTGGTGAACCCCATCACAATTTTAACAAATTAGGTTTCTTAAAATTCGTTAGAGTAAACCCCACGAGGATGGAGGTCAGTCCCAGCAGAGCCCTGCATGCTGTATGCTGCATGCATGCAAGGTACTATAGTACCCGGGGGAGCGCGATCCCGAGCTCGCCCCTAGCCACGCATCCACTGGCACGGCAGACCGTGGATTGGCGGAGAGGAAGGGAAAAGGATAGAGTAGAAAGGAAAGGGCATGGGAAAGGAAAGATGGATTTAGACAAGATGATGGGGATATGATACTACCGCAACGGAAGACAAGGAGTGAGACGGTAGTAGCTCGGGAGGTCGGGGTCGCGTACCCGTGTACCAATACCATAACTACAGGACATGCGGCTAGGCAAAGATTCTCCCTGACCTTGATGATATTCACGTCATGTAATTTATAGATTTCGTATCTATTCCAAGAAAAAAAAAACAAGCGATAAACTTGAAAATTTACCCCTCTTTCGAAGTCGGCTAAAAACTGCTGGAATGTCGAGATTACAAATGTTTATCACTAGATTATTCTGTTATCGAAAAATATGAATTTATATTTATATCTGATGTAAATCAATGCCGCTAAATAACTTTATTATCACACGCAAGTGAAACTCGCATATTTCGTTATTAACTGGATTTGGAATATTATTGTATATTATAATTAGTTTGTAGTATGTATATCGTGGAATAGGCTTGAACAACTTAATGTAAAATTTGGTGAGCGGATATATTCTTTGTGCGAACCAGTGTGTTGATAAGTGCGCAAAATGTCTATAAGAGGTGTTCAAGATGGTTCCCGGTCCCCGCGCATTGTCACCGACTCGTTCTTCGACGACGAAGGTGAGTGAGAACTAGGTTAAGTGTGCTTTTGAATGAAATTATAAGAAAAAGCCGTGGGCTATCAGGAGCTAAATCCCATCTTGTCAGCTCGATCTCGAAAATCATCTATGAATTAATCACTGTCAAATACATGGGTTAATAATAATAATAATTATTATTATTTATTCGCATTACGTGAGGTGTAACAAGATGAAAAAAGACGTATAAAAGCTCCATCATATTGCCACTATGGCGTAAAAATTTTTTTAATTATTACATACTATTAAAAATAACTAAAACAATTATTACAGATCTAAATATATAACAAAACTATTATATTATCATTAAAATTATAATTTATTATTACATTAGCTGACCCGGCAAACTTCGTACCGCCTCAGAATCAATAAATAAAAAAGCTGAACGATAATTGCAGACTGTTTCAACTTTAGTACAAAATGTGGTCAAAACTTAACGAAAGAAATGAAAAAAAAACTCCACTCTTGAATTTAATTTGATTTCTGAACGACTTTTTAATTTAATTAATTTCTGAACATCAAATATTTGACAGGTAGGAATAGTTTGCAAGGGTAAACGAAATTGTTGCTTTTATTTACTTCCAATTCCTAATATTTTTATCATATTTACACACCTTCCCTGGACATTCAAAAATAATTCAAAACCAAAATTAGCCAAATCGGTCCAGCCGTTCTCGAGTTTTAGCGAGACTAACGAACAGCAATTGATTTTTATATACATATATAGATGTATATCACTTTTGTTTATCTATTACATACATTTGATCGATTTTTTAAAGTAAAAAAGTCCTTAATATATAATATGTGCATCTATTAGCCTTTTTTTAAATAATATTTTGTCCAATTGTTTTAATTCATGAGGTATATTGTTGTATTGTTGTTGTAACAGTTATTACAGTCTATTAAATTTTTTTATTTTTTTTTATAGCAGAACAGGCAAACGAGCATGCGGGTCACTTGATGGTAAATAATTGCCGCCTCCAATAGAAATCCACAACGCCGGTGGCGTCTCAGGTGCGTTGCCGGCCTTTAGCAAACATTTACGCTCTTTTCTTGAACGTCCCTATGTCGTAATCACTGCAGGTGGTAAATTGACCATAAAAAATCGGAGGCAGTCGCGAGGACTGCCGACATAAGTGTAAATTTAAAACTGTATCTAATTTCAAACTAATTGTAATAATAAATGCTGCTATTACTACAGCATGTTGCTGATGCGACTCAAAAACTTTATCTTTCCCTGAAGGGTATAGAAGTTTTCACTACAAAAATGAAATTGATTTAATTTCTGGACCTTGCGTATACTCAAACTTGTTTTTTTTGTTGTTTTGTTTTTACAGAATTTGTTAATCATTTGTAATAATAGTGCTCTGCCCGATTCTTATCAAATGAGTTATTGCTGTTATAGTTCTTAGTTTTCTTTGTTTTTTAAAGAAGACTAGCAATTGTTTTAATGTTACTAGAATTCTTGTTAACGATTCCAAGTAAACTCATAATGATTGTGCTAGGAAATGGTTCACATCAATAGCGCCATAAGGGTTTTTTTTATGGAATAGGAGTGCAAACGAGCAAGCGTGTCACTTGATGGAAAGCAATCAACGCCGCCCATAGACGTCCGCGACACCACAGGAGTCACAGAAGCGTTGCCGGCCTTTTAGGTATGTGTAGGTTGGCTTTTTGAAGGTGCTAATATCGTATCAGCTCGGAAAAACCGCCAAAGGTAGCCGGTTCCAAAGAGTGGTGGGGCGCGGAAAGAGTTTTCAGGAGAAGCGCATCGTATTGGATCGCCACTCATACAGATGGTGGGTATGAAACTTTTCTTTACGGCAAGTTGTGCGGTTGTGGAATTCGGCGGCAAGAATTATTCCAAACAATTCCTCGAAGCACTCTCAAGGTATAAGTGGTAGAAAAGACAGATAGATGAGATATCCTTCCGCAGCGCTAGAGAATCAAGGATACGAATTCACAACGTACAAATCGTACTTAATCAACCAAACCGCCTTAACAACTGAACTATTGCTGATTATATGTAATTTTTCTGTATTTATGTTGCTTTATAAAGAAGATCAGCAATGGTTTTAATATTACTAGAATTCTTATTAACTAAAATAATGTTCGTGCTAAGGAATACTTGATATTAAATTTTCGTAATATTAATATATATTAATATATTAACTATAACATAATTCTGGCAGCTAGATATGGTTGAAAATTGAAGTGAAAAATATCCTTTATATTCTATAACTTTATTAATATATCAAGTCAAGAAAAGCATGTTGAAGAAAACTAATTTAAAAACTTCTAATTAACGAATATAAAGAGCGAATTAATTACATTTTCAGTGATCTTTCTTATTGTGTATATAATTATTTTTCATTCAATCGAGTATTAAGCTCATGTAAAAACAGTTCGTTGCATATTTTATAAAAAAGATGAATGATAAGTTCAATTTAAAAAAATATGATCGGCCGTTCTACACAATATATGCTTGGTTAATTTCCCCTCGAGTAGCGGAGCCCGTTGACCTTGCTGGCAACCCTCATCACACACGGCCTTGGAGCAAGTCTGCGGGCCATACATCTGCGAAATTATTATCTTGTGTAAAATGTGCTTTGTCTATTGACAAATATTGTGTATTATTGTGTGAAATATTTATATTGTAGGGTGACGACCGCTTAGGTTAGTTTGAAGATTAGATTAGGTTACATTGAAGAGCTTTTTTTCTGCAGCGTAAAAAAGTATTACATAATATTTAATAAACAAAATAAATCCAAGTAAACAAATAGTATTATATAGTAGAATCTGATAACCCTTTCAATCTACATTGGAGAAGCATGTTAGGTCAATCGGTGCCGCCAGGAACAGACAGGCTCGTGCTCAGCAGTGGGACATATATGGGCTGTGAAAAAAAAATTGACAAACAGTAATACTTACGGCGCGAACTTCTTTATCCACGGCGTCATTATGGGAATAGTGACGTGCAACTCATAAAATAATTAAAATTATTATATAAAGCTATTTTAAAGTACTTTAAAAATACGAGAAATGTAGCTTTTAAATTGCTAGGAATGATAACACACACACATATACACATAGAAGGATGTGCACGCACACACACGCACATTCTCGCGCACTTGTATTCACACTCAAACACAAACAATGATATAGATATTTGTCACTCCACTGAGTGACACTCATGAAACATTTTTTTTTACAATAGCTAAAATTAAAACCTTAATAATATTATACTATATAAAAAAAAACAAAGAAAATAATTTTATTAAATAAGAAAATAATTATTTTTTTAGTGTCATAAAATGGCTCTTGCTCAGCATATGCCAGGCGTCCTATTGGAGCACCAGGCGCTGGTTTTCAGCAAGATTTAACGTGGTCAGATCGCGGACCATAGTGACGATATTGATACGGACACACACACACATACAAATACACACTGGATGTATGTATTTGTATGTATATAATATATACTACTACTCATACTCATATATATATACATACACATAAATACACATAAAAAATAATAAAATTAAAAACAACTAAATCACGTAATAAATTCACCGCAACCAAAAGAACATGTGGTGGTGGCAAATTGTTCCAACACTTAGTTGTGGTGTATTCAAAGCTACCACGAAACGCAGCTGAGCAGTGGCGAGGAACCACAACAATGCGATACCAGGGCGTCAAAGTGATGACCTAGACGCACTGGTATCGCGAGAGCGCTTTTTTGTTTACGGGACCATGGTAATTTATTATATAAATATGATGGAGATTCGTAATGAATCGTACCAAATGAAGCTCCCTGCCCTATAAAATTTTTATTATATTAGCTTTATTTATGTACGGCGTAATATGTTCCCGTGGAGCTATGTTACAAGAAAATCTTGCGCATGTATTTTGAACGCGTTGTATAAGGTTTTCTGTTTTAGCTAGTAGACGGGGTCCGTATACAGTATATATATTATTATTATAATAAATGTATTTAAGAACAAACTCTGCAGTTGGTTGTATAAATCAACTCTGTTGGAACGTCCTTCGAACAATCTTGTGTTCAACGTATCATTTTGTGTACCGTCGACAAGAACATTGATATAAATAATAAAAGGATAAACTAATTATACATAAATAGTTGCTATTAATTCTTGTCAGGCGTAAGAATTCGATTGCGATTAAAAAATAAAAACAATTTTACAATCATTTGTACAAAAAAACATTTATACTAGACATTTTTTTTTTTTAGTAATTATTGTGTATATATATATTTTTATATTTAAATATAGTTTCTGTATTGATATATTTCTTTATGTCCTAATTTGTATATTCATTTGTTATTACAATAAGTAAATTCGATATAAGCATCTGAAAGTATTTTACATTTAAAACAAAAAAATATTCATCTCGTTTAGTCCGTTCTTCGTAAACTTTTACTATTCAGGTATGCAAATTAATAATGATACTTAAAAATAAGAGTTGACAAAAAAATATACAATACAATCGAAATAAATTTTAATACAGCTATAACAGTGAAATAATTTAAAATTTAAAAATAATTATTCCTTCGAGCCGGATTTGAACCAGCGACCTATGGATGTCAATGTTGATTTACCTCTACAGTCCACCGCTCTACCAACTGAGCTATCGAAGGTTGTGTAGAAGTTTCGAAATTATCGATTATTTCCAATGTTACTTTAATGTCTGTAATTGTGACTTAAGTATGTAAAGATTGCATAATTTTTATATAAGAATTTTTCCCTCGGCGTTAATGATCTTGTATACGATAATAGTCTTTATGGTAATTGATGATTTTAATATGTTTAAATATAATTTAGTAGTGTTATCTTGGAGCTCGCTTAGGATCAATTTAGCCTGCAACACGGACGGAATAACTTATGTAATAGTGAAAGTACTGCAGTAGAAAACTGGTGTCTGATTAGATTTGCAGTTTTACTACTACGCTTCGTCCTGTGAGAAATTATTGCCGGAGGTGAAATCTCTACCTACCCTCTTATCTTATATTGTCGATTACAACCGAATGAAAAGGAAAAAGTGGAGCATTTTAGAATATAATGGAGCATTTATAACCGCTTAGTAGAAAGGAGTAGGTCCCACTAGGTAGGCCCGTGCCTAGGACCATGAGACCGATTCGGTCATTATTCAAATTTGGAATATGTACATATATAAATAAGTACATACGTACATAATGTATATATATATATATATATATATATATATATATATATATATATATATATATATATATATATATATATATATATATATATATATAATTTCCTATATAATTTGTCAAAGGTCAATCTGCCAATAGTCAAATTTTGTCAAAGCAAAAATGGTGGAACCATTTTGTTACAAGGTACCTCTCGAGGTGGAGAGGAATGGAAGGAAATTCAGTCGGTATCTTCTATTTGTCTTTTTCCCATCTTCTTTTTTATTGTATTTCACATAATTATGTGGAGTCAATCTCGGGAAAGAAGCCGAGAGAACGATTGAGATGGGCTGAGCAGCGTGTAGTTGACTTCAAGTGTTTTCGTCGCCAATATCTCGGAACTCAAGACGAGGTCTTCGACCAGTGTGTCCTTCCTGTACTTGCCTTACGGTGTCGGAATATGGATACTGTCAGTTTGTCTGGAACTTTTCTGGTAGATATGATAGGCTCGGAGATTTCCTGGTAGATATGATTTTGAAGTAAAGAAGATTGCGGTACAAACGATGTCTTTTACTATAAATACGAGGATAACTCATTTAAAATATATAAATAGTCTCTTCATGTAATCTATAATCATGTAACCTCCCGGTAACCTACCACGTTGCTGACGGACTGCAGTTGTAGGGACCCCATTCTTAAAGGTTCTTTCGGACAGTTTCTTAAATGTTCTCGCCTCGCGTGTAATTTAATCATACGTAACGGTTTTAGAGGCACCATTTTAAAGGAAAATTTTCCGGACATTTTTTAAAATTGATTTTCAGCATTTTAGTTTACAATTCTTCATTTCATTTTTGATTCGATTTCTTACTACAACTTTTCACTTTCAACTTTCATTCTTAGCAATATGTAGTGCATTTTGTGTAACTGACAAGAGGACCTGACGAATAACTGAGGTTCATATAAGATCGATAGTGGTAGAGCCACGCTGCAGAAGAATACTTTGTCAAGAATGGCATAATATTTGTCTGTAGCATGAATGGGTCGGCTCGCCCGGGGAAGTAAAACACTCGCAGAGAACCGGCGTCTGAGTGGTAGCTTAGCTACCGCGCTTCGTGCGGTGAGCTGCTGAGTTCCGAAGCCTCCCTCCCCCTCCCCTCCCACTCCCATAATGACACTTTTCTTATAGGTCGGCAACGCTTTCGCACTGCCTATGGCGCTGCGGATGTCTATGGGCGGTGTTGATTGCTTTCCATCAGGTGACACGCCTACTCGTTTGCCTTTACTATCCTATAAAAAAAGTATTCTTAGAATTAAAGCTAAGTATAAAAGGAGTTAGTCAAAAACGAAATTTTTTAAATTTAATGAATAGCTATTTTTTGCAGCAAACCTTAATTAATTAATTATTATTTTATTTACGTACGAATAACTATGATTATTTTAATTTAGATTTTTGTATGAGACAGGAAGACAAACAAACAAGTATGTTGCCTCGCTGTTGTATAGAAAGCAATCATCGCCGTTCATAGACATCCACAGAGCTCTAAGCATTTCAGATGCGTTGTCGACCTTTGAGATATGTATGTATAGGCTTGTTATTTCAAAAATTCATTATCATAGTGTTGTGTCTCCTTGTTATATTCTTTAACATTTAAATTATTCAGTCAATGATATTTCTTAATTGTCTGCAATCAAATGGTAACCCGAGTTGTAAGCCATTGTAATTGTGGGGGCAAACAGCGACGCAAGTTATCGGGTGTGTCAGTCAGCCAGTCCGCGTTCGACAGTGTCGGAGCATGCACTAACTTGTAGTGCGACGCATTACTGGTCGCGTGGCATTCCAAATTCGAAGTGTTCGTTTTTTTTTATTACTGACAGGCTTTGGAAATTCTTTGTGGCCATTTATTATGTATTAAATTTTAAATACGAATCACTGTGATTTCCGTATAACATAACAGCTGTTAGGTAGAACAGGAAGTTTGTGTGTTTGGATTTTGTCGAGTTGTAATGGTGTTAAAGTCTAATTAGGTCACATTTTTGACATCTAGGACTAGTTTACTCAATAGAAAGTGCCTATATTTCCATGTTACGACATACAATTTTTTTATACGTTATCACTAGCACTTTCATAAAATTTCACAATGGATAATTGAGTGTTACTCGATATGATATTTAATTATATATATATTTTGACAAGTGAACATGAAATCATAAATCATCCTTAATGTTCTGCGTATTTTTGTTTTGTATTAGTAGTTGATATTCGACGGTAACTCGTTAGCTTTTAATTTTTTAAATTTTATTTCATCCATGCCATTAGGTATGCCAAATGTCTCACCCGTTTTTCTCTTCGTATTAACATATAGATCGTAATTGAAAATTTATTTATGTGGATAGTCAAAAGTTTTACTTACCTAAGATTCGCGACAAGCAAAACAATAACAGAAAATAATAATGTGTGTGTTTTTTGTGCTGGATGAAGTGGATTTATTTTGGAACTTAAACCAAAAACTTACCGAAAATCGGCCATCAATTCTCCACCCACCAACTACTATACACAACACCAAACACACATTATCACTTTTCCATCTTGTAAACGACACGTGTTTCGCCCCAACACGAGGCATCTTCAGGTATAGTAGTAGTAGACTCTACGGATGACAACCGTAAAGTCCGAAATGTATTTTACATTGCAAATACTATATTTAAACAAAAAAAATCAATTACACTTACACACAAAGGAATCACTTTGGATTTTATTTTTGATTCATTTCTCATTCATATTTACACAGGTGTTCAGTTATACATATATTTTAGTTGTTTATATTCGTTATGCTACTGGCAGCATGGGCGTATTTCTTCTATACATAGTAAAAAAAAAAAAATATATATATATATATATATATATATATATATATATATATATATATATATATACCTAGACGACTATACAGGCGTATAAATTAAAAAAGAATGATGTCATTGTTGGTCATTAATTGGCTGGCAGATCGAGTTCATATAAACAAAAAAGTCGAGTACATATTTTATTGATTAAAGTATTATATATACGTAAAGTAATAACTTTACTTACGTATAAATACTTTAGTAAGAATTCTGACTGTCCACATAGTGTAAATACTTATTTGTTCATAAAATGAATTAAGTATTTGATTAACTGGTGAACTTTTTCTTCACTTTATTTTCATTTTCTTCTTCATATAGTCCTCTCCAACTAGTGAAGGTTGGCGGCTGTTAGCTCCGAATATTTTCCTTTGTCTCTAGCGAGGCTAAAAAGTTCAACGGCCCACTTTCAGATGTTCTTCAAACCAATAGCTGATAAACTGTATTTGGTGTCGTAGGTTCGATGCAAAAAATATACACAGTGTTGACGTGGTTCTCTGAAGCAAGGGTCATGGATTTTTATCTTGCTTGGAGACAAATAACCGTATCTTTTTACTCACTTCCTTCCTGAGGATCATAATCTACAAGTGTACCTACACGAGCGCCACCTTACGCTGTTCAAGTATAAGTCATTTGATGTCAATACATAATCGAGTATTTCTATAGCATTCAATTCTTTTTTTAACAGCCCATATATGTGCCATTGGTGAGTACGGGCCTCTCCATTTCTGGAGTAACGGACGTTATCCCACCACGCTTGTCCAATGTGGATTAGCGAGGTTAGCAGACTCGGAATAAATGTTTGTAGTCCATATATATATTTATTCCGAGCATAACATTCAATACAGATACTTATTCTGGAGTCTGGTTATTCATAGGAAATTCTATGAACGTAGTTCGTCTATCGTCGATATATGGTTCTCATGACCTGTAGAAACATTGATACTCAGTTTATATCATTGGCCTTTTTTATGGGATCCGTCGCTTCATTGGCGCCTAGGGCGACCGACCGGATGGTATTGCCACGTATGTTCTTTTGGGCGCACGATCCTCTCCCATTATCTCCAGGTGGCCGAGTCAACCGAGAAATTGTTGGAGAAATATACATCAATTGTTCAATAGTAAAATCGAACCTACGATATATATATTTTTTAAATTTATTTATTTAAACAATACATATATAAAAGGTTGAATTGCTTGTGGACCCCGAACTGGGCGATTGCACGTATCACGGGACCCAAACATTAATTTTCGATCTTGACGATGTATGTATAAATTTTTAATTATTTCTACTAATTATAATCACGAAATACAAAAAAAAAGCGGAATGAAGTGTGTGTATGCGTGCGTGCGTGCGTGCGTGTGCGTGTGCGTGCGTGTGCGTGTGCTTGTGTGTGTGTGCGTGTGCGTGCGTGTTCGTGTGTTCGCTGCCTGTACACTTTTAAGTAAGTGTGCTCTCCATATCTTTGTGGGAGAGGGAAAGTAGCCACTTTGTTACTTTTTTCTTGCATTCGTAATTGAAAATTGAAATCGAATTAGCCGCATTTTATATTCACACCGTTGTATATGTGTGGGTGTAGGAATTGTGGGCATCTTCTAGCAAGTATCGAGCCGACTCTGGGGACGGGAATTCTAAAGTTGCGTTTGGAAACTAACAGTTAGTAATCAGGTATGTGGTTAAAGGTATATATTATTATACTTTTTTAATATAGCTGTTAGTTTCATTATTTGTTTGCGATACTCAACTCCCTCATAAGGTCTCTTAGCTTGACCCCTTATCATGTGTGGAGGTTAGCGAACCATGTGTACAAAACGACACACTAATTATATATTACATCACCACTCTTATCGTCGTTGATAGGTTATCTTCACCTCACCTGAGAGCTTCTATCTTTTTGCGCGATTCCAAAATGGGGGGGCAGCCTATTTCATTTTAACGTTTCTCTAATCTATTTATTTATTAATATTTATTTTATGCTCGGCTGCGTTTCGTGGGTAGCTTTAAATACACCGCAACTAAGTTTTGGAACAACTTGCCACCACGTCTTCGTGACTTGCATACTATAAATATGTTTAAAAACAATAACAAAAATCTAATTTTAAGTATGCAAACAGGAACTTGTTCTTTTGGTTGTGGTGAATTTATTACATGACTAAGTTTTTTTTATTATATTGTATAGCATGTGTATTTGTGTGCGAGTATGAGTAATAGTATATATATGGATATATGTGTATGTATGTGTGTGTGTCAATATGAATGTCGTCACTGTGGTCCGCGACCTGATCACGTTGGTTCTTGCTGAAAACCAGCGCCAGGTGCTCCAATAGAGCGCCCGTCATATCCTGAGCAAGAACCATTTTATGACACTTGTTTGATTAAAATTATTTTTTGTATGTTATAATATTATTAAGGTTTTAAACAAAAATTATTTACTGTAAAAAAAATGTGTCGTAAATAAAGTTTTTGTATTTCTATTTCTTATATTATATATTTATTTCTAACATTAATTTTTTTACACTGAGCTATTATTTATGTCTCTCTATCTAAAAATACTTTTATAATTGGCCTTCAAATTATTCCGGTCAGAAATTAACGTTAAGTTGTTATTGCATTCAGGCATCGAGACTTGAATATTATTAACGAATCTATTATTCTTGAAAAGTGTTTTCTATTCTTACAACTTAGGGTTGCCATCCGCGCCTGTTATGTTATATTGTTTTATATTTCATTTAGGCATACTATCATATATTACTTACTTCAATGGCTCAGTAACCTAAAATGTGTCTTGGTCTTTCGATACAAGACTACGCCACTGGTCAGGGTCTTGTGTGGTTTCTCAGCAGTTGATAGCTTAAAATTCGTTCATATCGGCGATCGGTTCAATGATGCCTGGGATGCCTGACTGTACGTTGACCGAATGGTAGTTCAAAAAGGTGTAATGCTTTTTGGCAACGCGATATTCTCCCATCATCTCTAGGTCCCTGAGCCAACGAAATCTATGTGCTTTTGTTTCTTATGGCATTAGGCATCGGTAATGAGCTCTTCGCTTTGGGCCGAGGATCTAATATAACATTCGAGAAATATACCGGATGTTAGCTTTCTCGCGTAAGAAACAATATGTCGATAGTAACAATACATCGATAGTTTTAAGTGCAAGCAACAACGTTTGTTTCACGACTCTTTATTTTTAAAAAGTTTTTATCAATTTATTTGTATCAAATTAAATATTAATTCATAAAAATAAAGTAAAAACAAACATATTATTATAGCGCTAAAAATCTCTTTATTGCTCGTTATTAATCTAGGAATGATTTAATTTTAATTCGTCGCAGTGTCAGTGGCCAGTAGTAACAATGTTATATTTTTCGTTGTAGATAACAGTGAATAGTTTTTTTTAATGAGAGTGACATCTTGTAAACAAGTGTTTATCATTGTGATGTTTATTTAACAATAAATAGTGTTTCCTGTGTTAATATGATGTACAGTTTTGATAAAGATTTGTGGCATGTTCGAGCACGTGGCCAGTCGGAGACACAGGACGAAGTTCAGGAAACCCACCGTAATTTTTTTATTTATGTTTTTTTTTTAAATATATTGTTCAACGATTATATCTTCCACTACTATAAAATCTTGCATAGACTTTTGCAGTCAAGTAAAAAAGAGATACACGTATTTATTTCATTTCACTTCACCTCTACGCCTTAATCAAACTATATCGAGTACTAAGCCACCAGAATTAAAGAATATAACTGATAATAACATGATAATAAAGAAATGAAATAAAAATTTAATGTCAATTGTTTTTTATGGGATAGGAAAGCAACGAGCAGGCGTGTCACCTGATGGAAAGGAATCAATGCCGCCCATAGGCATCCGCAGTACCAAAGACAGTGCGGAAGCGTTGTCTATGGTTGAAGATATTATCAAGCCTAGCCTAGTCGCTAACTATAAGAGATTATCAAGCCTAGTCTAGTCGCTAAGTACTAGAGATTATGAAGCCTAGTCTAGTCGCTAAGTACTAGAGATTATCAAGCCTAGTCTAGTCGCTAAGTACTAGAGATTATCAAGCCTAGCCGCTAAGTAGTGGAGATTATCAAGCCTAGTCTAGTCGCTAAGTATAAGGGATTATCAAGCCTAGTCTAGTCGCTAAGTATAAGGGATTATCAAGCCTAGTCTAGTCGTTAAGTAGTAGAATTATCAAGCCTAGCCGCTAAGTAGTGGAGATTATCAAGCCTAGGCTAGTCGCTAAGTACTGGAGATTATCAAGCCTAGCCTAGTCGCTAAGTACTACCATCGGACTATGCGCCATAAAAATAGGTTCGATTCCCATCACCTGGATGGATGGTAGTCACTCCCCCCTCCCCCAGTAATTCATCCTCAGTTTTCTGCCACGAAAGATGTAATTGTGGAACGATCTACCACCTGTAATGTTACCGAGCAAATATAACGTTACCTCCATGTCTTCCTGGTTCAAGAGTCGTGTGTATATGGTCACGAAAGACCGGCAACGTATTTGTGACGTCCCAGGCGTTGCAGATGTCTATTAGCGGGGTGATAACTTACCACGAGGTGGCCCGCATGCCCGTTTGCCTGCTCTGGTATAAAAATATGCCCTGAGTAGGTATTATAAGTTGAAATGTTGTCGTCAGTTCATATCTGACCTTGGCAATGTTTTGTTTGGCATCGCGGACGAATTGATAAATGGCCGCCACTGTCTATAAGGACGTGCTGAGATCACCACAGCAGGCGATAACAGACCGCCACAAATAGCGCAAACCATAAAACATATTCTTATAAACACGCTCCATTTGTCTTAAACAATTGGATAAGATAAGGAAGTGAGTTTCAATGTTTATATTTGCACAGGGCGTGGGCTTTTTCTTTGCATAAAAGACGTAAGGGTAAACAGCTTTTTTTTAAATTTCTACCTCCTTGATTAATTATCCTCCGTCATGATTGTATAAATATATGTATATCTTTATTACGTATATATATGTTTGTACATATATATTTATTGAATAATGACCGAATAGTAAGGTCTCATCACGGGCCCGCCTAGTAAGATCTACTATGCTCCATCCAACTTATTAAAAATGTCCTTAATAAACACCAAAAATTATACGACAAAAAATCTTGCTAATTCAAATAGACATCATTATCATACCAATATGAACTGCACACAAACCAACATAATTTGGTCGCGTAATATTTACAGGGTTTCTTTGAAGTCCCATAAAACAATATTTTTGTAAGAACGCTATAATATTTATATATTTGAATGTTACTTACTGACATACATATTTTTACAAACGCAAATTTTAGTTTTCTCGGGTAATTAAAAAGTCACGGTGTATGTATATATATATATATATATATATATATATCAAAAAGTCGAAAATTACTATCTTAATTTTCGCACCAAAAAAAAATTTGCGTTTATCCACAAGTCCTATTCCTTTATCCTGCTGGTATGTCCATCTCCCCTCCGATTACCTCCTTCTCTTGTCATAATTCCTTCCTTCTCCTCTTATTATGTGAATAATGACTTAAAGTAGGCGACGCATATAAAAAACCCATAGTACAGGTATTTATGAGCTCCGGTGGTTGCTTACGTTCAGATGATCTAAATAGCATGGCGAACAAACAAGCATGTGAATCACCTGATGGTAAATAATCATCAAATCGGAGGGTTTACAAATGCCGCCCTTCTGTGAACACACGTTTGTCTCTTGAATACCCCAGTGTCGTCTGCGGTGTTTTTGAGCAATAGCTTAAAAACACCGCAGGCGGTAGATTGATGTAAAATAAGCATGTTGCTTACCTCCCAATTTCTTCTTACATCCTATCCTATCCTACTAGTCCTATCCTATTAATATTATAAATGCGAAAGTTTGTGAGTATGGATGTATGTTTGTTACTCTTTTACGAAAAAACTACTGGACAGATTTGGATGAAATTTTACAGTAATATAGATTATACATCGGCATAACATATAGGCTACAATTTGTAATGATTTTATTTAATTTTGGTTGTAATATAATTTTACTGTTAAGTAAAAAATATATATTTATTTAAAATGATCTGTCACGAAATCTTGATGTGACAGATCAAATTCCACGTGAGCGAAGCTGCGAGTAAAATCTAGTATTATATAAATGTGATCAGTGATTTTTAATAATATATTATCTTTATAGGAAGCGAGAGCCCCACGAGTGCGGTGGGAGCGGAGGCGCCAAGAGAGCTTCCCAATGAGCTTTCGGCTCCCTACGAAGTGCCTCAGTTTCCCATCGAGCAAATTGAGAAGAAGCTTCTCATACAAAGACAGCTGAACGTAAAGTGAGTATATGACTCCTGTGGTGTCGTGGTTGTCCATGGCCGGCGTTGATTGCTTTCCATAAAGCGACACGCTTGCTCGTTTGCCCTTCTATCCCATAAAAAAAATGTAAATACCATATGAGTCCGTTTGGATCGAACTTTATTTTCTTTTTCATATTTTTTTTGTTTATTTGTTAAACTT
Organism: Baronia brevicornis; assembly: GCA_031353405.1. Lineage (NCBI taxonomy): Eukaryota > Metazoa > Arthropoda > Insecta > Lepidoptera > Papilionidae > Baronia > Baronia brevicornis. Next base: position 1,598,147 of record JASFAT010003690.1, on the reverse strand, counting down.
TATTTTAAAACTATTTTTTCTAAATATTAAAAAGCTTTATTGTCTTTATTTTATAGTTTACTCCTTGAATTATTAGATGGCAGCACTAGATGTTGCTAAGTAAAAACAGTTGCAAACCGGTGTTATTAGTGTCAAGTAATTGGATCAACCTTGACGCGGCAGTAACCCTTACTGCGGGGGATGCTCGTGTAGGTTCGTTCGCAATATGATTGCATTTCGGAACGTAAGCCGTGTCGGCTGAACGCCGTCGCGCCTTGCACACATAACCTTTAATTAAAAATAAAGTGATATCGGCGGGAAATTTAATGATTGATAAAAGAGGTTATTTTATTATTGTGATAATATAATTATACTATTGGATTATAAACTTTATGTTAAGTGCTATAAAGTATATTATATAAAATAATGTTTGGAAGTAAAACTGAATGCAAAAGATGGACATCTTCAAGAAATTATACGTAAGATGTTTTTTGTCCTTTTCTCTCGTTATTATTAACATCTGTAAAAAATAACACTCAGTTTATACACATAAAATTTAACTTTCTATTTCTGATGTTAAACGCCTTTTTCCAGTACACTTATTAGAATGGCATTATCGTCATCGAGGCCTGTATGATACAAATACTTTTTTAATTTTTTTGTCTATGCGTTTCTTTTTTCTTTCTTTTTGTAGTAGACGGAGACAAATGGGCAAGTATGTCTCGCGACGAAAAATCTTAAGCCTTGCAATGAAAAAGACAAATGAAAAGTGTACGCTTGTTTTTGTTGTTGAAACGAGTTTAAAAAATTATAGCCTTTATAGTTATAACCCAATGCATAGGTTTTTATGTTATGGAAACTGATCGATCCTCTCTCTTTCCGATAACTTCCGAATTCGAGGTTTCAACCTCACCCAGCGGTCCTCTGAATCTCGTAATCTCTAATAATCTTTGTCCATAGTCTGTAAGTCACGGGCATCTGGCACGAAACTCCGATAACGTCATTCCATAAAAATGTGTGATTTTTATGAATTTATGTTTATTGTAAATAACAAGGCTTTTGTAACTTTCTCCGAGTCTGGGATTTTGTCCCAGACTGGGAAAAAGTTAGCGTTTGGTAAGTTAAGGAAATCTATTATGTGAACCTTAGTTGTGCGGACTATCTCTCTCTCATATATATAGGTATATATATATATGTATATATATATATATATATGTATATGTATATATATATATATATATATATATATATATATATATATATATATATATATAATGTGAATTCCAAGAACTAAAGAAGCGGTTGAAGCGCGACTTAGTCCGCAAATTGTGGACGAAGCCTTATAATAAACACGTGTCCACTATTCTATGTAATACCTACATACCTATATATGAAATAAATATTGGACTACTTTTTATGGAAGATGAATGGTAAAATATTTGTCTGTAGCATGAATTGGCCGGCTCGCCCGGGGAAGTACCACACTCCCGCAGAAAACCGGCGTCCGAGTGGTAGCTAGCTTAGCTTCTTCCGGTGAGCAGTTAAGTTTCGGAGGCCCACCCCCATAATGACACTTTTCTTAAAGGCTGGCAACGCTTCTGCACTGATTATGGCACTGTGGATGTTAATGCGGTTTTAATTGCTTTTCATCGAGTGACATGCCTGCTCGCTTACCTTCCTATCTAATAAAAAAAAATTAGATTATAGGGCTACGTATATTGAATTTAAATAACAACTTAAATAACATATAAAATTATATTATACTACTTATACATAAAATTATATGGTAAGCTATTCTAAAATTACGATTATTAAAGCAATTCGGTAAGACGTATCGATTCCCAGCGTTAGTATTTAGTCAACTCAGTTCCGCCTACGTACAAATTGAAAACCGCGTCGATTGGCAATTCGATACCTAACCCCGCGCAGTCAACGTAATCTATTCGATTTTTTTTTATACTTAAAGAGCTTATCGCTTGTATTTTGAATTCACAATGTATTGCGAATCGTGCAGTACGATTGTATCTAAGGGGAATGTGACTTCATATCAGTTCTATGGAACTTCAATGACTTCTATAAATATGAATAAAGAACACGAGCGTTTTCGCTGTAAATACATATATGTTATATTTTTAAAGGAGACGAGCAATGTTTTAATAATACTAGAATTCTATACCGTTCCTACTAACAGTACTTGTGTTAGGAAATTTATTTTTTATTTTTTTATTTTTATTACAAAAGGTACAGTTACAGACTACAGATTAAATAAAATATAAGATAACAAACATGTAAAAGAATTTAAGGTAAACCTGAAGTCCAGTTACAAATATACACAACAATTACAATAAATATTTAACAATAACAATATGAGGGATTTATGGTTCACATCAATAGTCCAATGGAGGAGACGGACTCACGACGTATTTTTTTTATAGGATAGGAAGACAAACGAGCAGGCGTGTCACCTGAAGGAAAGCAATCAACGCCGCCCATAGACATTTCATTGAATATTACGACATTTTCATCATGGTGAACTTTAAATATACCAGCCATGGGGATCACGGCAGACTAACTATTTGAAAGAGAAACCAATGTGCAGTAGTGGGTTTTTGAGGATGTATGATATCTATGAGAAGTAATTGGTATAACACAAACAACAAGAAACATAATTTTTTTTATACGTATTTTTTTTATGGAATAGAAAGGCAAACGAGCAGGCATGTCACCTGATGGAAAGCAATCAACGCCGCCCATAGACATCCGCAGTGCTATAGGCAGTGCAGACGTTACCGACCTTTAAGGAAAGTGTCATTATGTGGGGGAGGGAGGTTGGGCTTCAAGTGGGAACTACTTAGTAACTTAGTCAATGCAATCAAGGGACGGCAAATATAATCAAGAGTGACATAATAACGCAAATATTGAATTTGAGTTTGGCCATGTTGACTCTAAACGAATGATGCGCGGCCCTGAAGCGGTCAAATCATGTTGCTTGTATTTTTTTATGTACGTAATATGGTACAAAGCAGAGTTTAATGCCAGAAAACATTCTCCATCAATCAACCTTTGGCTTAATAGGGAAAATAGGTAGACAAACAGAAAAATATAATAAATATTCTTTACCATTATCTATTATATAAACTACATGATCCAGTGAACTTCGTGTCACCTATATTTAATTCAAATTAATGAAATCAAATAAATGACATCTCCTGGTAGGCTTATCTTCTGCTGTGGTCAAATGGGATGGGGATGGGGATGGGATGTGGGATGGGAAATATGCCAATAATAGGAATATATAGGAAAAAATTGTGGAGGAGGCCAAATCTAATTGTGGGTTGTAGTACTAGTGGACGATGAAATAGTTCTGAAAGATTATATCTTAAAGGTTATATCTTCTCTAGGGCGGCGGAATGCGGCCAGTCGGTGCGTTCGTACGCGGGCAGCGAGGCAGGTGGATTGGACGAGGCAGCCCGACTGCGAATCGCAGACGAAGACGAACCCGACATCATCCTGCCTCATTTCCAGAGGGTCGCTATCAGCGGAGAAGATACATCAGGGGTAAGAAGAGACTAAGTAAATTGACTAAATGCATCAAGGGTCGCGGGTGTAACTCCCGCGTCAGGATAAACATAAGATATCTAGGATGTAGGATACTCCACGGTAGAGGTTGTCTATCGTAGAGTCTACTACACCTGAGGATGCCTCGTGACGAGGCGAAAACGCGTTAGTTTGTAGTAAAAATAGGTTTATGTGTTTGACGTTATCAAAGTTGGTCGAAACACTGTCTTCATTCCAACTTCTAGTCTACTCTACCGGTTGTCGGCTCTGCGACTAACGTGTCTAGCCCATTGCCACTTAACTAAATCAAATAGTTAAAACGGTGACCGATCCTCTGTCGGATTTCCTCTTAAATATAAACTTATATACTTAATGCAAGACTACCAATTGGCTCAGTGATGGTTAGATCCTAATGGGAACATTAAAAATTAAAAATTATGTTAGTAAATCATTTACATTGAAGCCGATTTAGCTGTATTACAAGAGGCGAGTTGAATCTAGCAACAACGGTTTTCATTATAGAGTTGGAGCTATCTCGTATTCTGTAAAGCAACGAGGCTGTTTGTTTTCGCAAAATAGCCCAAAAGCCATCGGGGCGGGCTTTAACGAACATACCTGATGCACTGCAGAAACGGGGAAGCCCCAACAATATTCTGAAACCGTTGTTATATTGGACCCGCAGGGCGTTGATGGTTCGCTGCGTGTAAACATACCACAAGCTGCACGTGTAAAAGACTTGGCAGTACGCTTGAAACAATGTTATTTTAGCTTTTTCACTGCAACGTGTAAACTTGCTTGTCAGCATATTACATCTTCTTGCCAACGCCCTCCGTTCCCTTTAGATGTCAGCATGATCAGTAAGGTCATCTGTTACAAAGGGCCAGGAATATGGTCTACAGATATTACATACAAGTCAGGTTACCCCGCCAATCCTCATTGGACAAGCGTAGTGTATTAATGTATATTCAGAAATGTACCGTAAATGTAGGTCGTGCCCAGTAATGGAACATGTATGGGCTGTGATAAAAAATGCTTGTCGCGGATCTTAGATAAATAAAAGTTCTAACTGTCCAGAACTTTTACTTATCTAAGATCTGCGACAAGCAAACACAAACAGAAGAATAATAATGTGTGTTTTCTACTGGAAGAAGTGAATTTATGAGGAACTCAAACTAAATCATACCGAAAAAACGGCCGTCAGCAACTCTCCACCTCCCAACCATTATCAACAACACCAATCGTACACTACCACTTTTCCACATTGCATACGATACGTGTTTCGCCTCAATACGAGGTATCATCATCATCAGGTATAGTAGACTCTACGGAAGACAACCGTTACGTTAACAACTTAACGGTTGTCTTCCGTCGAGTCTACTACACACATTATTGTTTTTTTTGTTTTTGTTTGCTTGTCGCGGATCTTAGCCAAGTAAAAGTCTTAACTGTCAACATAGTAATGGATTTCTGGATTCTGGATCAGGATTTCTGGAACATATGCTTTAGCTTCCAATACGAGAACACTGGTAACTGGAAACTTAAAAATATTATTCTTTGTGAAGGTACCACTGGAGGATTTACAGCAGGCCTCGTCATACCTCGTTCAAGCTCTAGAGATCCGCAAGCGGTACATGGAGATGTCGCAACAGAGTTTCGCCACCATCACGGCGAGATTCGTCCGCAGTATGGACGCTGAAGCCAGCGCTAACCACACGCCAAGCGTCAAAGTGCCAAGGAGTCACATTGCTGGTGAGTTTTTGTAGTGAAAACTTCGTTAGGCGTTGAGCCATTTTTCTTTAGGGGAAATGTCATGGATTGGTATCACCAACATGTATTTTTTCTATTTCCTTTTCCCTTCTTTTAGGGAGTATCTTTGCCTAGCCGCTTGTCTGGAAAATAGGGTTGGGTACACGGATACGCGACCCTGGCCTCCCAAGCTACTACCGTATCACTCCTTGTGTTCCATTGCGGTAGTATAATATCCCTATTATCCTTTCTAAATCTATCTTTCCTTTGCCCTGCCCTTTCCTTTCTTCTCTGTCCATTTTCCTTCCTCTTCACCAATCCACGGTCTGCCGTGCCAATGGATGCGTAGCTAGGGGCGAGCTTAGGCGCAAGCGTGCCGACCGTCCCAGGATCGGGCTCCTTCGGTTACTATGGTGGCTTACCTCAGCATGCGGAGCTCTACTGGGATTGACCTCCATCCTCCCTTGCGGCTCGTGGGATTTACTATAATGAATTTTAATATACTTAATTTGTTAAAAAATGACGGCGACGTGGTTCGCCACCCATCACGTCCTGGTTCCCACGAGGGCGAGAGGCGACTAACGGAGAGTCGTTTCGCTACAATGAATGAGAGAGGAAGGATGGATGCAAAGATGGATGCGTGTGTGAGTGTGGAAACAAGGAAAGTGTGCCGAGATCGTAGCAGATGGAGATCAGTGGTCTCTGCCTACCCTTACGGGAAACAGGCGTGACGATATATATCTATGTTTTACGCTGTTACAGATCACATAGTCCACCCACCATTCAGGGACAAAGACCCTTGGGAGTGTCCGATGCCAGAACCGAAGGGTTACACCATCAGGTCGGACGGCGGCGTGTTCAACTTATATCAGCGGCAGGAGGACGGCTCGGAGACTAGGGTGCCTTACGAGTATATCACGCTAGCACAGCACATCCAAGACATGAACATCATGTGCAATATGATCGCTGACGGCCCACTGTGAGTTACTCTAAGTTATTCTAACTGAATCGTCATCAATGGACTTTTAAAAGGCGCACACAATCTGCAAAGTAGTATAACTGATGCTCAAGTAATTGTAACATAGTTAAGAACGCTGTGTTAATTTTTCAATAATGTACATTTATGATCAACCAGCTGTCCGCCCCGGCTTCGCACGGCTGGTGTATCTAATTTAAAAAAATGAGATATAATCATCGTTATGATGATAGAATACGAATGAAGATGATAGAAAACGATCGTAAGCACGCGTCTTGCCAACTGAGCTGTAGCTGCCAGGTGCTCCAAAAGAACGCCTGGCTAATACTAAGCAAGAACCATTTTATTACACTTCTTGTAGTTTAAAATTATTTCCTTTTTGTTTAGTTTAGTTATCTATTATAATATTATTAAGGTTAAAAATCTCTTAAGGAATTAAGGAAAAAAAATCTCTTCTATTCTATTCTATGTTACATATAATGTTACAGTAAGTCATTCTGCTACCGCCGGCTGAGCTATCTGTCGTCCAAGTTCCAGCTGCACGTCCTTCTCAATGAGCTGCGCGAGCTCGCATCACAGAAGGCTGTGCCACACCGCGACTTCTATAACATCAGGTGTGTTTTCATACTGTGACTGCCATATATAGGATGTCCGGTTGCAGAAATTGTGTTATAGGTCGAATAATCAGTGAACGCATGCTTACTGATTATCTTCTAACCAATATTGGGAGAAAATCCTGCCGTGAAGGCAGTTCACGCACATGGTTATAACAAGATGGCGCCACATGTCCACGGCAACATGGAGGAACAAATTAGTTCTTGTTCAAAAAAAAAAAGAAAAAAGCAATATACTATCTAGATCGCCACTCATCCAGATGGTGGGGATTACTTTGTTAAATGAATAAGACGGCGCCACGCTTCGCACTGCTAGAGAGACCATAGTGCTTCTTTGTTATTTCTTCCATAGAAAATTAATAAGACGTTTCGGCGATGTACCCTGCCCACCCAGATCGCTGGATCTCACCCCTATGGACTTTTTCTTTGGAGGTACCGCAGAAGTAAGTTTATAAAACAAACCCGACAGCAATATCAGCAAGGTAAATATCATCCGCGATGTTAACGGCATCATGAGATTACCTTCATATATGGTGTATTTTCTTAATTTTCAGGAAGGTAGACACCCACATCCACGCGGCATCTTGCATGAACCAGAAACACTTATTGAGGTTCATCAAGAAGACACTGAAGAACCATGCCGATGAGGTAATCCTTACGCTTTAGTATTCATTTGATTTTTGGGACAAAATTTTCATCACGAGTCAGACTCTGACAAATTCTGATCTGAAAAATTTCATATGAAAAGCCATAGTGCAATACAGACAAATAATATAAATATATATATATATATATATATATATATATATATATATATATATATATATATATATATATATATATATATATATATATATATATATATATATATATATATATATATATATATATATATATAATATAAAACAAGCTGCCTGGCGGTGAAGGGTGGAGGCGGGTTTGAGCCTCCGGAATTCACCGGACGAAGCGCGGTATGTAAGCTACAATTCAAACGCGGGTTTTCTGCGGTAATATGCCATTCTTGGCAAAATATTCGTCTGCACAATTATTATATACTAACATTTTTATGGAATAGGTAGGCAAATGAGCAGGCATGTCCGAATGGACGTGCGTACGGTACCTGATGGAAGCAAATTCACGCCGCCCATAGACATCCGTAGTGCCATAGGCATTGCAGAAGCATAGTCGGTCTTTAAGAAAAGTGTAGGCTTGGTTTTTTGAAGGTTCCAATGTCGTATCGGTTCGCAAACACCGCCTGTGGTAGCTAGTTTATAATTAACTCAAGTTGTGTTATGTATTTTCAGGTTGTAACATTACACAAAGGCATCCCAATGACGTTGAAGGCGGTCTTCCAGAGCATGAACTTGAGCACGTACGACTTGACAGTTGACATGTTGGATGTGCACGCGGTAAGTAATTTTACTTTTGTTTTTCTTTTTTTTAATGACAGTTAGTTTTAACTGTTATATGCCAGTGTCATCAAAAGTACAATGGTATTCAAAATAAAAAAAAATAAAATGTACCAGTTAGTCTGTCACGTTACGTCTTGATAAAATGGTGGTTATTCAATCTAAAATGTTTTATAGACTTTTTTTTACTTTTGTTTTTCTTTTTTTTTAATGACAGTTAGTTTTAACTGTTATATGCCAGTGTCAACAAAGGACAATGGTATTCAAAATAAAAAAAAAATAAAATGTACCAGTTAGTCTGTCACGTTACGTCTTGATAAAATGGTGGTTATTCAATCTAAAATGTTTTATAGACTTTTTTTTACTTTTGTTTTTCTTTTTTTTAATGACAGTTAGTTTTAACTGTTATATGCCAGTGTCAACAAAGGACAATGGTATTCAAAATAAAAAAAAAATAAAATGTACCAGTTAGTCTGTCACGTTACGTCTTGATAAAATGGTGGTTATTCAATCTAAAATGTTTTATAGACTTTTTCAGTCAACTTAAAAGTCACAATGCACGCTTTTGTTTTATATCGCTCCACTTATACATATAAGATTATGAAAATGTAATAAAAGCACTCACTATCTTATCTACTGTGGCGTGCCAGCCGTTCTTCTTACAGCGACACCCGGGATCTTTAGAGGGTTTTTAACTTCAAATAAAATTCTTTAAAATTATATTAATTTATTATTCTTGTTTCAATATACATAAGTATTATGTTCACACACTTATATAAATATTATATAAGTATATAATATTTATATAAGTGTGAACATACACACTATAAAAATTATTTTATTGTGCTATGAAAGGCGATATGTTATATTCGAGACGTCAGTCGATCGAATGTATTTTGTTTTATTCACAATTTATATCTTTTTTTATTTTAAAAAAATAGGGATTTAAAAAAGAAAATAATGAAATAGAAAATATTTTATTAAATATTAATTATTATGAATAAATGACACATTTAATAATGTATCACTACACTACCCTGTGAGAGGGAGATGAGTTGGTCTTCTTTGTCTCAGCTCTCACTGCTGAGCAGTAGGAAAGCTTATAATTAGAAGTGCGATACTTTCCCGTTGAAGCAGATTTATTGTTACTATGTTTAACAGCGCAATCTATTTCCTCAAATAAGCGCCGTCAAATAATATAATAATAATATATTTATTGATCAGTACCAAGTTTACAATTTTGTTTCACTGCCTGCCAAACTAGGGCACACCCTGTACTACGGCAGACAGTAGAATCCGTGATTACTTTTGGATATTTTAGTTTAAATCATGATTTTATTAAATTAAAACATGCAAAAAAGTTTACCTAGATAGCGTTTTAAAGTTACAGATCAAAAATTAAAAAAAAGTTTTTTTTTTGTAAATTCGAAATGTATTGTTCTTTTGCTAGGGTTCTCTTTCTCTATCTCAAGAAAAAATTACCGTTAACAAAGAAACAAATTAAGAATGACGAGGATGAAAAAGATGAAGTTTAATTTTTTAGATTATTAACGGAGTCAGGCGTTACTTTGCGGAAATCCATCACAATATGGACAGTCAAAAGTTTTACTTAGCTAAGATCTTATCGCGGATACTTGTCGCGGATCTTAGCCTAGTAAAACTTTTGACTGTCCATATATTTAATTTTTTAGTTACAAAAAAAAAATTAAAGCGCCTTGATTTTTGAAATAGCTGCCTAAAACAATATTTTTCGCTCTATTTATTCAATAATTTCTTGTTTAATATTCACACATTTCGTTTGAGTTGAAAAAAAAAACACATTGTACTGATATAGACTGATACGTCATTTTGCTTTAATTAAAAATATTCAATGCTTTAGCGTTCAGTCCGTTGTATATGTGTTTCAGGATAGGAACACCTTCCACCGTTTCGACAAGTTCAACGCCAAATACAACCCCATCGGCGAGAGCAGACTCCGGGAGGTTTTCCTCAAAACTGACAATTATATGAACGGGAAATACTTCGCCAGGATTATCAAGGTAATATATTTTAATGGGGGAACGAAGTAAATTAAAGTAAAAGGCTCATTCTATATATTTTATTTTGTTCAATTAAATATATAGAATGAAATAAATAATAAAATATATAGAAATAAAATGTCGATATTCAATTTGTATATTAATATTAGCCCGCGGCAGTCCACTGCTGGACATAGGCCTCACCCAAGGCGCGCCACCAAGCCCGGTCTTCGGCTACACGCATCCAGTCTCTGCAAGCCGCCTTGCGCAGATCGTCGCTCCATCTAGCAGGAGGGCGTCCCACACTACGTTTGCCGAGTCGCGGTCTACACTCCAGCACTCGTCTACTCCAACGATTGTCGGTTCTCCGACAAACGTGTCCAGCCCATTGCCACTTCAGTCTGCTAACTTGAAGAGCAATGTCGGTGACTCTGGTTCTCCGGCGAATTTCTTCATTTCGAATTCTGTCCACCAGAGAAACCCCGAGCATAGCTCTCTCCATAGCCCTCTGAGCGACTTTGAGATTGGCTAGGAGACGGACTGTCAGTGTCCACGTCTCGGCACCGTAAGAGAGTACGGGCAGGACGCACTGGTTGTATTGCAATTTGTATATAATGAAGATATATAATTAAGTTATAACTTTATAAGAGATTGTTGTGGAGTAAAAGAAGGTGTCGTGATAAAAGTTGAGAAAAGAACGCTTTTATCCACATAGAGGGGACGGATGAAAGACAACTAAAAAAAGAAATTTACGTTGCGGATGTGGATCAAAGGGTCGGTTGGGGTAGACCAAGGAGAGAGCTGGTAATGACGATGAAGACGTGGGTAACTGCAACCAAGTTCCTAATTGCAGGAAGTGGCGTCGGACCTTGAGGAGAGCAAGTACCAGAATGCAGAGCTCCGGCTGTCCATATACGGCAAGAGTCCAGGAGAGTGGGCCAAGCTGGCGCGCTGGGCCATACAGTACGACGTTCACTCCAACAACGTACGCTGGCTCATACAGATACCTCGACTATAGTGAGTGGGTTTATATTAGCTTATCCTCATTATCATTTAGTTAAGGGCCATCCATAAATTACGTCACACGTTAAGGGAGAGGGAGGTGTAGCCACATGGTGTACATTTTTTTATTGAACATTTTAACAATTTTAAATTTATAAAAAGATGAAGAACTTGTCAAATGTCAGAGTAATGAAAAGGATCGAAGAATGATATAATGAGAACTAAAAAATATCTTAAAATGTGATATTTACTCGCGTAGTTTAGCGTCGCACCACAGAAGGTTTCAACAAACAGTGACATCGAGTGATAAGGACGAGTCATAAGCTTTGTAATGCCTAAACAATAACTGCGGAACGCCAAATCATACAAAGATAGAAATAGAAAAACTTTATTTATGACATCTTTTTTTAAAATAATTTATTTTTGCTTAAAAACTAAATTATATTATAATACACATAAAAAAACAAACAAAAGGCAAAATAATTTTAATCAAACAAGTGTCATAAAATGGTTCTTGCTAAGCATATGACGGGCACTCTATTGGAGCACCTGGCGCTGGTTTTCAGCAAGAACCAACGTGATTAGATCGCAGACCACAGTGACGACATTCATACGGACACAGATGTTGTGTGATTTGTGATCTGGACACACACGTGACAGTGTGATAAGGACTGGCTCCAAAAATCATGATATTCATGTGACGTAATTTATGGATGGCCCTTTGCCGTTGTATCCAAAGAGATTTATTTTAGTTATAAAAATAATTTTAACCAAACAAGTATCCTAAAATAGTTCTTGTTCAGCATATGTTGGGCAGCTTTTTGGAGCACATGGCGCTGGTTTTCAGCGAGAACCGACGTGGTCAGATGGCGGACCACAGTGACAATATTCTAACGGAGACAGGTGTTGTGTGATTTGTGATTTGGACACACATGTGACAGTGTGATAAGAACTTAACCAAAAATCCATAAATTACGTCCATAAAAGGGACATCCATAAATTACGTCACATGAATATCATGATTTTTGGGGCCAGCAGAGAAAATCAACGCCAGGTACTCCAATAGAGTGCCCGTCATATGCGGAGCAAGAACCATTTTATGACACTTGTTTGATTAAAATTATTTTGTGACGTAATTTATGGATGTCCCTTTGCCGTTGTATCCAAAGAAAGAGAATTTAGTTATACTTTTATTTTAATCTGTTGCCTGATTAACGGTGGTCTTCTTTATCCCTTTTCAGCGATATCTTCAAATCGAACAAGATAATGAACAACTTCCAGGAGTTTCTCAGCAACATCTTCCAGCCGCTGTTTGAGGTCACCAACGACCCTAATAGCAACATCGAGCTGCACAAGTTTCTCACTGTTAGTATTCGTAACTTCTTTATTTTTCTGTAAAATTATTTTAGGAAATAAATGCAAACCAACGATTGTAAGATTTCATTTTCACTGGAAGAAGTGGATATGCGGGGAACTTAAACTAAATTTTAACTAAATGAAAGAAAGTTTCAGTAAAAAACACATTATTTTCCTTTTTTGTTTGCTTGTCGCGGATCTTAGCTAAGTAAAAATTCTGACTGTCCACACAGTAATAGATTTCCGCAAATTAACGCCTGATTTCATTAATCATCTGATTTATGGTATAGATTATTTTTTTTGGGATACGAAAGCAAACGAGCAGGCGTGCCACTCGATGGAAAGCGATCAACACCGCCCATAGACATCCGCAGCCATAGGCGTTGCGGAAGCGTAGCCTGCCTTTGAGTAAAGTGTAGGCTTGTTTTTTTGAAGGTAGCTAGTTTCACAGGGTAGTGGTGCGTGGAAAGCAGTTTCGGGAAAAATTCACCGTACTGTATCACCACTCATCTAAATGGTGGGGATGAAACTATTTATTTTTATTAATTTGTTGTTTCCAGCACGTGATCGGTTTCGACAGTGTGGACGATGAGTCTAAGCCGGAGAACCCAATGATGGACGCGGACGTGAAGACGCCAGGCGAGTGGGATGATGAGGAGAATCCCCCATACGCATACTACCTTTACTACATGTATGCCAACATCACCGTACTCAACCACTTCCGCAAGTGAGTACACGTCTACAACTAGAGTATTCGATTTCACCTATTTTTTCTGATCCGGATATAATATTGGATTGTAAGCAAGTAATGAAATGTCATTTTTTTTGTTAATTCCGTAAATCCTCAGGATTTGTCAAATTTAATTTCGAAGTTTTCGGGACTGGGATACAATGAGGACCTCGTATGTGGGTTCCGGCGATTACTGCAAAGTTCTAGTAACATTGATCAGGGGTGTGTTCGATTGGTTTAAGTAACTTAGCTTGGAGTCTTTCGGACCGGGGCAAGAACTTGTGAATGACTCTCTTTCTCTCCGGCAATCGCGATTAGTGATTTAAAAAAACTACAAAACGCTTTATTTGATTCGAAAATGTTAAAGCTGGGTGCCTATTGGCTTTTACAGCTTTATCGAATAGTGAGCAAGGAAAATATTTTTGGGAATCTGCGCAAACCGCAGATTCCATCGGCTCGACGCCATGTCGGAGGTACACATGTGTGCCGATTTTAGTTTCGACATGACGTAACGTAGCCTCATGACGAAATTAAAATCGGCACACACAACGTGTAGGGGAGGATCGGACCGAAGTAACTATAGTCCCTATTAGTCCCTTAGGCCCTAGTGTCTATGGGGTGAGAACCGACCGGGTATGTGAGAGAATCTCGTGTAAGCGGCCGGTGTAGAAGTGTTAAAACACTACTGGGTGAGATTTTTGTGAACGGAAAAACAAAAGAGGAAAGACTTAAGAAGATGTTGTCGATGAAACGACGCGACGCGGATAACAGGCGCTTTAATAACACGATTTTTTTTAAGTATATGAATTTAGCCAACCTTTAAATTGTCATCCAAGGCCGGTGGCCTACTTCGCCTTTTGATTTGGGGCTGTTAGCATATCTTCACAATCATTCGTTACAGGGAGCAAGGTTTGAACACGTTTGTGCTGCGACCTCATTGCGGTGAGGCGGGCCCCGTCCAGCATCTCGTGTGCGGGTTTATGTTGGCAGAAAACATCTCCCACGGTCTGCTACTGAGGAAGGTAAGTAGCGATCGATAAATCCTTAATAATATAAATATATGCTAAAAGAAACGATATATGATATATTTCTTCTCTTCTCGACTCTTTTTTGTTTATGTGTTCTAGATTCTATAAAGTTAAGATAGTTCTATAAAGATTTATCTTGAAAATAAACCTTATTTATTGTTAATTCAATTAATCATTATATTTCATTTTACAAACATGTAGATATGCTTAGTTATTGATCATTATATTTCATTTACAAACATGTAGATACACTTAGTTATTGATCATTATATTCCATTTTACAAACATGTAGATACACTTAATTATTGATCATTATTTTTAATTTTACAAACATTTAGATACACTTAGTTATTGATCATTATATTTAATTTTACAAACATGTAGATACACTTAGTTATTGATCATTATTTTTAATTTTACAAATATTTAGATACACTTAGTTATTGATCATTATATTCCATTTTACAAACATGTAGATACACTTAGTTATTGATCATTACATTTCATTTTACAAACATGTAGTTACACTTAGTTATTGATCATTATATTTCATTTACAAACATGTAGATACACTTAGTTATTGATCATTATATTTCATTTACAAACATGTAGATACACTTAGTTATTGATCATTATATTTAATTTTACAAACATGTAGATACACTTAGTTATTGATCATTATTTTTAATTTTACAAACATTTAGATACACTTAGTTATTGATCATTATATTCCATTTTACAAACATCTAGATACACTTAATTATTGATCATTATTTTTAATTTTACAAACATTTAGATACACTTAGTTATTGATCATTATATTTAATTTTACAAACATGTAGATACACTTAGTTATTGATCATTATATTTAATTTTACAAACATGTAGATACACTTAGTTATTGATCATTATTTTTAATTTTACAAACATTTAGATACACTTAGTTATTGATCATTATATTCCATTTTACAAACATGTAGATACACTTAATTATTGATCATTATTTTTAATTTTACAAACATTTAGATACACTTAGTTATTGATCATTATATTTAATTTTACAAACATGTAGATACACTTAGTTATTGATCATTACATTTCATTTTACAAACATGTAGTTACACTTAGTTATTGATCATTATATTTCATTTACAAACATGTGGATACACTTAGTTATTGATCATTATATTTCATTTACAAACATGTAGATACACTCAGTTATTGATCATTATATTTCATTTTACAAACATGTAGATACAACTAATTTTTGATACTTATAATTAATTATATAACAAATTGTGCATTTTCACCAGGTGCCAGTGCTGCAATACTTGTACTACCTGGCGCAGATCTCGATCGCGATGTCCCCCCTCAGCAACAACTCCCTCTTCCTCAATTACCATCGGAACCCGCTGCCTGAGTTCCTCGCGCGCGGCCTCTGCATCACGCTCAGCACCGACGACCCGCTGCAGTTCCACTTCACCAAGGTACCACACTCTGCAACATTCCACAACAGTAGCTCCTCATTCCGTAAGCTACTCACAAATAGTTTTTATGACTATTCTTCGGAAAGTATTTTAAACAAGGCATCAGAACCTAATTAAGCCAAGTATATTTAAAATTATTTTTTTTATATAACTAATACTTAACCCTTTCGCTACCAGCGTCACATATATGTGACGAACTATTTAGAAACCCATTTAACAAATGGAATTATTTATCTATTATTTATATACCGACACGAATAAGTGACACTGGACTGTCACTTATTCGTGTCGGTATATAAAATTGCTCATTTCGCTTATTTGGAACGTTATAAATACTTCCCACAAAACATAATATTTGTTATCATATTTAAATAATAAAATGGGGTGGTGGGGTGGTGTGGTGGTCTGCTGCAGAGTGGTGTAGGTTTTTCTCCCGAGTCCCTGGTAGCGAAAGGGTTGAATATTCATGTTTTTTAAATTTCACTCCAGAACATAAATACTACTACGTGACTTAATGCACTTTAATTGGCGATTGAAGTCACATGACTTGTGTGTTAGTGTTTAATTGGCGATTAAAGTCACATGAAGTAATACCACCATATATTGATTACTAAATAAAAATTAAATTACTTAAAAATAAAAATAAAACAATTTTTCATATGGCCACCATGCAAACTACTGTTTTGCGGCAACCTTTTATTTTTATTTGAGTATATTACATCCGTATTAAGAATATAAGATAATAAATTAACTCTTTATAACCAACACTGCTGAATAGTTCCCGCCACAAAACAGTTTGTGGAAGCAAATACTATATTATGTAAGACAGCAGCATTGTAAATATTAAATAAAGCCGCAGGCCATCCAGTAGTAAACAGTCACGACTATATTAATGATGATGATAAAGCAAGGTGCTATTCTCAATGAATGATTTACTGTCATTTATATTATCACTCTTTTTTTCTCACCTTTTTCTACATAACTTTCATAGTTTTTCTCTGACTCTTTCTCCAACTTCCTCTTTTTCTCCTTCTCCCCTCTTATTCCTTCTTCCTCTACTCCTCTCTTCCCTCTTTTACTTTTTTCCTCTTCCTGTCAGAATGCTTTAACCTATCATTTTCCGTAATTGTATGTATCATTAAAAGAAATGTACACATGTTTGTAAATTTGCGCTTTGACTGAAGTTGAGCCTTTGATTATAGGAGCCGCTTATGGAGGAATATAGTATCGCGGCTCAGGTGTGGAAGCTGAGCTCCTGCGACATGTGCGAGCTGGCGAGGAATTCCGTGCTTATGTCTGGCTTCCCCCACGAGGTACATAACCTAGCTTAAATTTTTAACTGATCATCACAAATTGGAACTCATATTTTGAAATTTACCTTGAAAATGTTTCATATGTCCAAACAGTATTATTGTATCATTTACACCTTGATAATAATAAATATATATTATATTATGAGATAGTATAGTGTTTCTTTCACACAATTGTTTAAACTAACAAGGATAGAGAATCTCGTTGGAAGATCAGACTCTAGAAGATGCCACAATAATTGAAGCGTAGTAGCGATAAAAAACCTTTTATTGAGACATCGAATTCGACTGCTATAAAAAAACTGAAAACCTGGTACAGAAACCTTTTATAAGAAGTTTCATCCCTACCATTTGGCACATCCAAATGGTAGCGATTTAGTAAGGTTTGTTTTTCCCGAAAATTCATTCCACGTGCCACAGCTCTATGTAAGCAGCTTTATGTAAGTAATTATGTAAGTAACTTTCAGCGGTATTTTCGATACGACATTGGAACCTTTAAAAAACAAGCCTACTCTTATCACAAAGGCCGGCAACGCATTCGGCGCTTAGGATGTTGCAGATACCTATGGGCGGTGTTGACTGTTTTCTATCAGGTGACACGCTTGCTCGTTTCTGCTCCCTATCTCATAAAAAAATCACAAATATCTACAGTTATTTGTTCTTATGATTCAATCAATCTGCCACTTTCTTATACCATAAAGGACCTAAACAGTTTTTTTTCTGGTATAGGAAAGCAATCAACGCCGCTAATAAACATCCGCAGTGCCATAGATAGTGCAGAAGCGTTGCCGACCTTTAAGGAAAGTGTCATTATGCGTGTTGGGCCTCCGGAACTTAGCCGCTCACCTTGCGAAGTGCGGTAGCTAAGCTACCATTCAGACATGACTCAGCCGGTTACGGGAGTGTGATACTCCCCCGGGCAAGCCGGCCCATTCACGCTACAGACAAATATTATGCCATTCTTGACAAAGTATTCGTCTGCAGCGTGGCTCTACCACTAGTGAAGCGGCGCTGCCGCTTTGCGCTTTATATGAAGCGGCTGCGGGACGATACTCAATAGGTACAATCTGCGAGCGGACAGCGGCCGATCTGCTGTTCATATAATTGGATGCATATGATTTCGTGTTTTCTCACTGTACAGCGGACGCATATAATTAGGCATTCAGTCTTGCTAATGAAAATAATTGAATTACTTTCCCAATTAACCACTTGAACGACAATTTATTTTCAGTCAGCACTGCTCTGGCAGACGATTTATACAAATTACATTCTAACGGTAACTAGAAGCATGCACACAAGTATATCAAAGCAATAGACTTGATATGACTTACAGATACTGCTCTCATAAAAAGCATCAAACCTCTATAATTTCTGGCGAGTCCAGCTCGTCATTGTCAGTTCGTTCAGGAAAGTTTATGACGAGCTGTACTCGTCATTTCCGTTCAATGGGTTAATAAACGTAACGCGATTCAGTTGTCGTGTATTGTCTGCAGATGAAACAGTACTGGCACGGTTCCAACTACATGAAGGAGGGCGTCGCTGGCAACGACATAACGCGCACCAACGTGCCCGACATACGCATCTCCTTCCGTTACGAGACGCTCATCGATGAACTGACCAACATATTCAAGGTAAGTTCGACGACACGTTCGTCGAACACACATACCGGCGTATCGTACATTTGACACAACTGGACCGTCTTACAATCCATCTGCTTCATAAGCTCACAGTCACTAATAAAGCTATGGGGAGGGGAGAGCTATCCACGGAGTTTCTCTAGTGGATATTATTCGGAATGGAGATATCCGAGAAACGAAGATACCGACATAGACCGGAATTTGACAAAACTTGACCGGGTTACAGTCCATCTGCTTCACAAGCTGATAGTCGCTCATAAAGCTATGGGGAGAGCTATGTTCGCAGTTTCTTCAGTGAATATGTTTTGGAATGTAGATATCCGAGAAAAGTTTCGACTTCGAAGACTTTAGTTTTCCGGCGGATTTCTTTATTATATCCACTGGAGAAATTCCATGCATACCCCTCTTTATAGCTCTCTGAGTGGTTCTGAGCTTCAGGAGCAGACGTGTGACCGTAAAAGCACGATTTATACAGATAAAACAAAACTGTTTTATAGTTTTTTTTAATGATTATGTACAAGTAGTTTTAGGTTATGGCAACATTTAAATATAGAGTATTTATTTTCTATTTATATAACAAAAATGACTTTTAAATTCATAATTGATTTTTGTGTTGGAATAGTTTTTGGTGTTGTCCACATATTAATATGTTTGTCTTGTCTGTGCTATTTCTATTGTGTATTGTATATTTGACCTTTTAATCTGTTTGATAAACATTTTCATACAACTAACCAGAGTACTATAATGACTTCATATACTTCGTGTATTACTCGGCTTCGGCTGAACTATAGGAATGTTGACTGTATTCTAATAAAAATCCAATTTTACCGCAAAACTGTGGTTTCCATGATAGAAATCCTAAAAAAACATTTTTTTTTTTACTTTAGAGAAATTGAATTTTTATTTAATAATTAAAATGGTAACACGTCGTTCTACGTCAGTTGTTTACAAATTAAGTGACGGTATTAATGTATTAGAGCCATTTTTTTATAATATAAATATCAAAGTATTAGTATTCACCGATAGTTGCCATATTCAAAGAATTGAATTTTAAGTATAAGTTGTATTAAAAATAATTCTAAATATATTAGGCATTTATGCATTGTTTTAAACATTTTCCCATAATTAGTCAACATCCTTATTCTAAAAGAATTTTTGTGTGTGTGCGTGTATGTTGTGTGTTATGTGGAATAATAAATAAAAAACCAATTTCAGGATGGGATGTCGACTCGCAGATAGCTTCGTCTGTATCGAGATGTGTGTGCACCGACCATTTAATTTTATGTCGTTTTTATCCAAACATAAAACCTGGTAACACCCGTCTCATAGTTTAAATATTACGACAACAAAATGTTATTTTTTTTAAAAGGCTAGCAATTTTTTGTATTACTGACGCTCTTGTAACTTAAATTAAGGAACTTGCTTATATTTGGACAATATGGTTGACGTTGAAAAAATCCAATAGTGCTATCGAACTATAATCTTAGATCGTTTGCATCCCTGATAATTTAGCTACTATGGCAATTTTTTCATAATTATTTGAAGGTATCGCCCACACGCAGAAAAAAAACAGCTAGATGCGTGTGAATGGTGGTGATACGAGATCGCCACAATTACTTCATTTTTTCTTCTACGTGCTATTTTAATGCAATGTCTTCCGGAAACTATAGACAAGTAAATTAAATCCGGATATTGGAAAATTGAATTGTGTGTAATAAATTAAGTTTATTAGATTCAATAGGGATTTTAACCCAAAACTCTTGAGAAGTCAGGTTTGTCAGTAATATAACATTGGTTTATACGAAGAAGTAGATAAATCTCTAAATCTATTTTGTTTTGACAACGTAACGAGTCTATCGTTCATATTATCAGTTTATAATATTTCATGTTTTGAGGTTTTTAATGTTGAAAATTTTAACCCTTAAATTCGCGTTGTTGCACTTCTGCACACACGTATACGCATAATTCCAATGGTTTGACAGATTAGTCACGCGTATCCAGATGTAGATTACATTTAATGTAGATTACCATAGATGGTTTTTTTTGACAGTGACATGGTGGTCTGCCTTTAAATTTCCCCAAGAATAAATACTTTGAAATTTCTATTCACTTTTAGTTTTAAATTTACACCTAATTATATTTATATTGCGTAGTTCGATATTATTTTTTTCATTTTCAGTTGCTGTAAGTTAATACTCATTTTTTTTCTGTAAGTTACAGACCTCAATATAATTAAAAAAATATATTTTAATTCAATAACAAAATTCGCGCACTTAAGGGTTAAGGTTCTCCGAGATAGGACAATTAAAAGATTAGAACAAAAAAAGTAATGATTAAACGGGGGTTACCAGACTGTGTTTATGTTTGCTTGTTTGAATATTGTACAGGGCTTTAATATAGCGTGCCCCAAACATTGTTGTTATATTAGTGAATTAAGATTTCCCACAATGTGATAATTAGGTGAGGTAGGAATGGTAAGGTGGAAAGTGCCATTTTACTTTTTATTTTACAAAAATATAACCCCTTTCTTTAACTCTCTGCGTTATTTCGAATATAATATGTAGTTAGTGAAAATTGAATTTTGACTTTCACCCATGATATTAATAGTCGATATATTATTGAATAACATTTACTACATATATTTTAACATCGTTTTTTTTTTATTTTATTAAAAATGCTTTTAATATTATTAATAAGGAAGTTAACCGCTTTAAAGTAGATAATTCAAAGTAATGACGCGTCAGTCTCACTCACTAATTTGACCATAGACACTAGGACTAAGTATAATATGAAAAATGACAAATAATAAGCCTTACTACACCAATCCTTCTTCGTGTTTATTAACTTTTGTCATTAAAAAATCTTATAAATATAGAAAATGGGGGAGTTAAAAGAGAATAATATAAAAAATTGGCATAATTTTTTTGTTAATGAACTTTATAGGTTATAATTAAAAGCATCCAAGGCTCTTCTAGTTTAATAGTGACGTTCGAAAACTAATATTTATGTTATGTAACGTTCTGTATTGAGTTGACAGTGGCGCTAGTAATTAATTTATATTGATACTATATATGTCGAGTATGTGATATTGCTTTATCTGGTTGTTAAATTGTGTCTAACGCATATTTGTGATTGTTTCATGTTATGTTGGTTCATTTTACGTTTTATTTTTAATTTTATTGGGTTGTCATGAATTCTGCCAATGAATAGACAGCAATGGGATTAATCATTTTTTTGTTATTAACTTCTCTTATTTTTATATATATTGTTTTTATTTAATTTTAAACTATAAATATTTAGTCATTGTTTTCGTGTTTATAGGAGTATTAATACTTCATTTTTTATATGATTCATCAAGATGTAATGAATTTTTAACAATATCTAACCCCATGTATTTTAGCTATCAATAATTTTAATTGTTATTCTTACTTTGTACTTACTTTGAAACATAATAAAAACTTTATTATAAAATTAAGTATATAGAAATCTTTATACAATAAATTATACATTTATACACATGACATGTATACATATAATTATGATGGTAAATATTATCATGTTGCTGGAAATAAATTTACTAAAATCTCACGATTTTTATTTTCTGGAAACATCTAAGATCTTTCATCGTAAATATTTTTACTTTTAGTTTTTTTGTTAAAGGGGGTTTATACGACACTAAATGAAACACCAAATAAAATATATCTTTTATTAATAAAAATTACTTCAAAATAGAACAAGTAAGCAATTTGCCAATAGGCAAAAATTATTTATATAAAATTATACATATAATATAAATTGAAAATATGTATATAAAATTGCCTTAAATAATCTTTCGTTTCCTTATTATTAGCTATTAAATACATAGAATATTTTATTGACACTGCTTATATGAATTGTAATACATATTTTTTGTGTGATAGATACAGCGGTGTGCTACGCCCTTCTCTCCTGAAGGTACATAGCCAAGTGGTCTGTTAAAATTGTGTGAAACATTTGTCTTTCCTTTTGTTTTCGTTCCGTTTAAAATGCTATTGTGATTTGAAATAATCATTTATTAAGTTAGATCTTTACTGAACACAATTTTAACATTCCTCTCTGGAACTATTGCAATTGCATGGTAATTTGATTCATGAAAAATCTTTGTGCATTTCCAATATAGTCATTAATTTTCCTCTTTTCTTCCCAATCTCCTAAGGTAGGCTCCGCGTCTATAACTCCTTTGTGTTGCAAATATCTGTGGAGCTCCGGTGAACATTTTCCATCAGGTGAACGGCTTGCCTCGCTTGATCTATTTTCTACCTCTTCATAAAAAAATGTGGAAAAAACATATAAAATACAGACAAGGACGGAATAATGAAAAAAATAATATTTACCACAGTTTTTTGGAAAATTAGATATCTGGCAATATTTATATTGACAAATTGTTTTATGTATTGTCAGTAACATCGTAAATAAATTGTTTATTTTGGTAAAAATTTAAATCTTTTAATTCTTAGTTAAAATTTATTATTTATTGTCTTCCAAAATATTAAAGGTTTTTATATACTTATATAATATTTAATATATAATACCACTACCATGATATATTTCTTAGATTTTTTTATGTAAAATATAAGCAATCTTTGCAGTACATTTTAACAATGTGTAATAATACATGTGTATGACGACATCTGTTATACATCTTGACATTTAACTAATCAGCGATCATAACAAATTAAGAAACTATCTAACCGCACCGGACAATCTCATAAGTGTCCTGTGCTTTATATTCCTTCCTTATCTCAACCGCACTGATTAACCTTCTTCGTGTCTTCTCCCTTCTACGTGAAATTGGCGAAATCATCCGTGCTATTTTGGCACTATTGAAAGCCATTAATTCGAATGAATGAATGAATGAACTATCTATCAAATATTTCTTTAGGACGAAATATTAGTTCGTATTTTTTAATCTATTTGTTTGTTGGTTGTTCCATCATATGCTAGTGTGTTGTGTGTGTTTATATCGTCGGGTGCTGTAAAAGGTAATGCTTATTTGTATTTTAAATATATAAGAACATGTGATTGGATACTTATTAAATAGTCCGAAAAAAAAGAAGGTTCCGTCATAAACAAAAACTTCGGCTACACGCATCCAGTTTCGCTGCACAAATACTCGCTACACCTAGTCTGGAGTCTCACATTACATTTACCAAGATGCGAACTCCACTCCAATACTTGTTTACTGTCCCAACGCTTGTCGATTCTCCGACAAACCTCATGGGCTGTTTATTGTTAAATTAAATTTATAGTTACAGTAACTCATACTCTATGAGCAATATAGTTCATGGAGGAACAATGGGAAATATTCAAACAGATACAAGGATATTATCATCAACAGCCTGAGGCAGTCCACTGCTGTATCCTCTAGATTTGTCACGCGGCTCGATCTATGGCTTAACGAATCCAGTTTTTGCCTGCCCTACGGATATTGTATTTGCAGGGGGTCCGGGGGGGGGTAACTACACTACATATGACAAGACGCAATCTCTATTCAATGCTAGGCATGAGTTAGTATCGAAATAGCAAAAGTTAAAGTAATCGTATAGAATGCGAATACTTTTATAAACGAAGCAAAAGCGATCAGCGCCATACATTAAAGGAACTAAAAATTGCAAACACGAGTAAATGTCACTTTGCTAAGTAGTCGAATAGTTTACTCTATTAAATGGCACGCTGGTATGTAAAATGAATGTTTTTTTCTATGGGATAGGAGGGCAAACGAGCAAGCGTGTCGCCTGATGAAAAGCAATCAACGCCGCCCACATACAACCGCAACATTGCAGAAATCGCGGATGCGTTGCCTGCCTTTTAGGTATGTATAGGCTTGTTTTTGGAAGGTGCCAATGTGCGTATCGGTTCGGAAAGACTTCTCGACTGAGACTCTGAAGGTAGCTGGTTCCACAGAGTGGTGGTGCGTTTAAAGAAGAATGTACATGAGTTTAAGTTTGAAATATGGTAAAATTAAAGTATCGATAAAAACTTGTAAGCCAGCCCTCGAGAATGCTCTCACCGGCAATTCTGTCGGAGCTTCTATCTATATATCTCTTATATAGGAGGTAACGAGTGCGCGGTTTTACTCTTGAACTCATGTACTCCAAGAGCATTGACACATTATTTACATGTTACACATGTATATTATTAGCCTTCACACTGATCGCTACGTAGTAAGACAGTCGCAGATTAATGTCATCGCTCAATATTCGTGCCGCTATGTATAATATACTAAAAAATCACTAATCAGTATTTCTAATGTTACAGTCCCGCCACTCAGTCCGGCCATCCTCAAATGGCCCAGTGCCCTCGACGCCGCCGCCGCCCAACATTAACGTGCCCATCGTCAGCCTCAAGCGCCCATCGCTAGTCTGAAATGTTCTGCTTCAACCGCTACGCAAGAAACTTGTTTGTTGGCGAGATCTATGCCTTGTTATGACAGTAAAAAAAAAGTTAAACGATCACGCCCACGCGATCTACGATCTACGATTCGATATCTACGATTTTTTTTATTTCTCTGTATTCTTTGATGGCGATTAGTTATGACTATTATGCCAGTGTCAATTAAAATATAATAATATCAAATATCTTGGAATATACTAGTTGGCTTGTCACGTTACGTCTTGATAAAATGGTGGTTATTCTATCAAAACCTTCTATGGACTTAAAAAGTCACGATACACGCATTTATTTCGTATCACTTCACTTATATGCCTTAATCGAATTATACTGTATAATACGCCACCACAATTAAACAATATAACTGACAATAACATAAGATTATGTTCATTCATTCATTTGAATTAATGGCTATCAGTAGTGCCAATAGCACACAAGATTATGAAAATGAAATAAAAACACAACGTCAATGATGTAAGTTAGCGGGAAGTCTTTTTATTTCTTTTTTTCTTTGATGACAATTAGGTATAACTATTATGCCAGTGTCAAGTGAAAATTATATTAAGTTTATCGAAATGTAAATCAGCTTGTTACGATACGTCTTGATAAAATGATTACTGTTTTACAAAACTTTCATGAATTACTGTTTCGTCAAACTTTTCATTACAAAAGGCACGATACATTAATTTTATTTCATTTCGACGTCTTAATCGAATTATATTGAGTAATACGCCATCAGAATTAAACAATATAATTGATGATAACATGATGCGCGCTTTTATACTTGTGACCTCATTATGAGATGTTTATTCATTCATTCATTTGAATTAATGGCTTTCAATAGTGCCAAAATAGCACGGATGATTTCGCCAATGTCACATGAAATGTAGGTATAGGCTTAATTGTCAACAAATTGACATTTGACAAATGAAATGTAAACTTTTTATGGCACTGTGCTTATTCTACCGAATAGTCAATGTATATTTTTTAGTTTGTCAGGCTTCTACACTTAATTAAAATTAAGTGTAGAATAATATAGATACTTGATCGTATTTTGATATGAAAAAAATTATGTGGACCTTTAGAACTTTTAGCTTAGCTAAGATCTTTAACAAGCAAATAAAAACACGAAAATTATGTGTGTTTTCTACTGGAAGAAGTGGAATTACAAGGAACTTAAACTAAATCTTACTGATAATACGGACGTCAGCAACTCTCCACCTCCCAACTTTTTCAAATTGCACACGACACGTGTTTCGCCACAATACGACACATCATCAGGTATAGTAGACTCCGCAAAGTAACGCCTGACTCCATTAATCACATGAAAAAAATTGCTATGAGTCAGCGTTTGCTATACTATGGTCCCGTTTGGCGCCCTTTTAGGACGACGCTAAAGACTTTGGAAAGTACATTACTACAACTTTGTTAAGGGAACTGTAATCCTAATAATTATTAATATAAAATGTAATCATCAATATGTAATAAACAATAATGGACTAATACAAGATTTTTATTTCACCTCCAACATTTGCTATGCAATCTATAATCTCTATATTCCTATGACAATTATACAAATATAATGTCTGTTACTCAAACCATTAACCACATATATTATAAAAAGTTAAATTGGTCGAAAAAGAAAGTCTTGGCTACGTAATATCAGGGAGTGGACCGGGATAGCGAGTGCTCCAGATCCTGCTGCAGCTCGCGAAGTTGGAGGAAAGTTGTGCTGAATTGGCTGCCAACCTTCGCAAGTCGGAGAGGCACTCTTAGAAGAAGAAATTATAAAAACTTATCTTTAGTTTGCTGGTATATTCTTTCTTCTTCTTTGAGAGTAATTACAAAACTGATACTCTAGTGAAAAGTAAAATCGCGTACATTTCTAGAAATATAAATTCAGCTTGTCACGACAGGCGACTTGTATTTATAAAATGGTTTACACACATTCTACCAAAACTTGTATGCACTTTTGCAGACAAATTAAAAAGTCTCGATACACGCATTTATTAAATATCACTCCACTTACGGCTTAATTATATGAGTCCGCGCGGTCAAGCGATGCAACCGCTGTGCAGTGAGTTTAAAGGAGATCATATGCATCCAATTACCCGAACAGCCGTTCGGCCGTAGGCCACGCTTTCAAGCTTGTACCTGTTTAGTACCGTCTAGCAGTTGCTTTATAAAATACGCAAAGCGGCGAAGTCGTAGCCGCTATTTTTCGCGGCGACACTTCACCTGTTCAAACCCTTATTGTCGTCAATCGAACTATATTGTAAAATACGCCACCAAAATCAAACAATATAAATTTACATTACATTAAAATAAAATTACAGTGTCACTGTTTTCTTTTCTTTGATGGATTTGATGGATGATTAGTTGTAACTATTATGCCAGTGTCAAGTAAAATACGACAACATCAAATCTCTTGAAATATAACTAGTCAGTTTATCACGTTACGTCTTGATAAAACGATGGCAATTCTAACAAAACTTTCTATGGTCTTTTGCAGTGAAATTAATAAGTCAAGATACACCTATTTATTTCATATCACTTCACTTATACGCCTTAACCGAACTGTATTGTATAATACGCCAACACAATTAAACAATATAACTGATAATAATATAAGATTATGAAAATGAAATAAAAACACAATGTCACTGGATTTAAGTTGGCGAGAAGAGACCAGTGTCACTGTTGTAAATTGGCGGGAAAATTCTGATATACTTTTTTACTAAGAGGAACCAAAAAGTTTTCTTGCTGTCAGAAATTTTAAACTGACAGATTTAAAATTAATAATTGTTTGTCATGTAAACTTACCTTTCTCAAGTACTACAGAACAAATAATCACATCAGTTCTTTGATCACTTGAGCATTATCACAAAATGGGATAAAAATCAAACAATTACAGTAACAATACACAAGAGGCACATCATATAAATAATATAGATTCACAAGAAAGACAATGTCCGGCACCCATAAAGAATACAAAAAATGGTCAACTTCACGCAGGTATATTTATCATAATACACTTATTTACACTGAAAAACAAAGTAACATTTGACTAAAAACCTTTTCTTCAATGAATCAATACAACTGTAACAGTATTACATTCCGGCATTGGTGTCCCATGTAATTTAGAGGTGTTTCTTTATGAGATACAAAGGGAAACAAGCAATCACGTCCCCTGATGGAAAGCAATCACAACCCCCGGCTGTACGATTTGAAAACTTGGTAAAGCATAACTCGAAGAAAATCGGGTTTTTGTATTGTGCTGCTTACTATGCCTTCAAGCATCGATTAATATTGCCAAAATATATAAATATACCTTAAAAATGGGGTGTTCAAGAAGATTGAAAAACCTAAAAACTTAAGTCTTAAGTAAGAAGTATTATAGAAAAATGTAAATAACAATTCATTTTTTTGTCTGTCCTATGAAATGTCTCAAGTTCAGTTCATAAATATATAATATAGTATCCCTTTGTTTATGATAGCGATACATCCAAAATCGTAAAGGAGGCATCCCGCAACCGCGTGCGTAGTCCAGCCCCGCGCCACCCGGGGCCAGGAGACACCCACGCTCGGAGTGATGTGCACTACCAACGGGTCTCCGTCCACGGGATACATAACACTGGGGTCAGTATTCTTCTTGATCTCCATACTTTCTGCAGAGCAGTCGTGGTCGTTACGTTGGCGGTGACTTGCTTAACCAGACACGTGCTTCCCGTGACTCCGAGACACGTGCTTGGGCTTGGAAAGTACGACCTTGTACAATGGAGGGTAGGCGCCGCTTATGTTGATTTCTTGGAGATTGGAGACGTTTGTTCTGAACTCGGTCCATGAGATACTGAGCATTCTTCGCCAACTCTATATATCTAGGGCGTCTATCGTTTTTCTGCTAGATAGTAGATTTACCGTATTTCTCGGACTATAAGACGCACTGGACGATAAAACACACCTCAAATTTATAGGATGAATTTTGAAAAGTATATATCAATGTCACTTTTGAAACATAAGATGCACTTTTTTATGGAATAGGAAGGCAAACGAGCAGGCATATCACTTGATGGAAAGCAATCAACGCCGCCCATACACACCCGCAGTGCCATAGGCAATGCAGAAGCGTTGCCTTTTGGAGGAAAGTGTAGGCTTCTTTTTGTACGTTAAATTTGACTTCATTCTTCTATGTGAAAAGGTGAAACTTATATTCCGAAAAATAAGTTATAGTCCAAAAAACTATAAAGATTTATAAAAGGGATTTAAATAATACTAGGTAACAACGATCATAGACAAAGACTGTAAGTAAATTGGAGATTCCCACGGTTGTTTCGAGATAACTTGCATCATACCTACCTTAAGCGGTGTACCATATTTTTTGGCCTGTAAGGCTGTAGGGCTGTCTAGTATAAGATGTAGCTCAAGCTAAAGAGCTAGAGCTTTATTGAAAAAAATATTTTAATGTTACCATTAGACCATAAGACGCACCTTAAATTTGAATCTCTTTTTCAATGTAAGCGTGCCGATCATCCCGGGGTCGGGTTCCCCCGGGGACTATGGTGCCTTACCTCAGCATGCAGGGCTCTGCTGGGGCTGACCTCCATCCTTCCTTGCGGCTCGTGGGATTCACTAAAAGACAAATTTAATATACCTAATTTGTCGAAAATGACGGCGACGTGGTTCGCCACCCGTCACGTCCTGATTCTCACGAGGGCGAAAAGCGTTTCGTTGCGATGAATGGCAGCGGATGGAGCTCTGTGGTCTCTGCCAACCCCTGTGGGGGATAGGCGTGAATATATAAAAAATAAAAAAAAATTTCTATGTAAAAAGGTGTATCCTATAAGAAAGACTATAAGATGCACCTTTTTACATATAAAAAAAATCGGAGGCAGTCATGAGGACTGCCTACAGAAGTGAAAACTTAAAACTGTATTTTGAAATTACAAACTAATTGTATGACGCTGACGCGACTCACAAAACTTTATCCATCCATGAAGCGTCCAACGCAAACGCATACAATCAGGTATATACAATTTGTTGGCGAGATGCGTGTACGTAGGCAGCTGCGCGCATTAATTGTGTTTAAAGTATGTGTATAGCTGTACTAATAGCTATAAATATACCTTACCCATTAGCATGTTGCTGACGCGAACCCATAGATTTTTTCCTTACTCAGAGTTGTGTAATGCGGCTATAGAAGTTTTCACTTCAATAGACTGAAAAATAAAGTGCGTCGTATGGTCCGAAAGTAAGATTAATTTTTTTTATTAATACATACATACGTACATATCGCCACGCCTGTCTCCCGTAGGGGTAGGCAGAGACCACTGATCTCTATCTGCTACGATCTCGGCATACTTCCCGCACTTCCTCCTCACTCATCATTCTCCTCATGCAAGTCCGCCGGTTAAGGGTACTCTTGACCTGGCCTTTCTTAAAAACTTCAGCAATTTGGTCAAGTTATGTTTTCCGTGGTCTTCCCCTACCGACCCTTCCGTTTCCATTTTTTTATTATTCATCTTATAAA
The DNA here is from genome assembly GCA_031353405.1 of Baronia brevicornis. Lineage (NCBI taxonomy): Eukaryota > Metazoa > Arthropoda > Insecta > Lepidoptera > Papilionidae > Baronia > Baronia brevicornis. The sequence goes on along the minus strand of JASFAT010003690.1, from coordinate 1,567,341 downwards.
TGCGTCCTATTGTCTAGTGCGTCTTATAGTCCGAAAATACGGGAATAACTGTCTCTACTTTAAAAACGTATTGCAGGTGCCCGTCGAGGATTTGGAGCGATCAGCCCACCTTCTAACCGAAGCGCTAAGGTTGCGGCGCAACTATATGGAGCTGTCCAATCAGTCTTTCCCCTCCGATCTCACAAATCTCCTCCTCACTAGTGACGCTTCTAAGATAGCTCGCAGTCAAACTAATCCGAATGTAAATAAATTGAGCCGTGAACTGGACAGTACGTATTACTGTTCATAAAAACGAAAACTTTACATTTTAGATAGAAATAATAAATAGAAAAGCTTTATTTATGACACCTTTTTTTACAATAATTAGTTTTTGATTAAAACCTTAATAATATTATAATATAAATATAATATTTTACTTTAATTAATTAACTATAATATTTGACATAATTTAATTATGATAACTTATACGAAATATGACATAAAAATCTAACCGGAATCTACACTTATTTGGGGTAACGTATACTCGAGCGCAGCAACTCAATGGGCGATTGCCCCACGATCCCTAGATGCCGCTGTTTCCAGCGGCTTTTGGGCGACCTTTAACGACCTGTCGTCGTCGAAACAGTTCGTGGCTGAAAACTGCGTTAAATCGTACGGTGTTTGAATGCCAGTCATCCAGGTGATGCGGATGGAACCTATTTCATACAGGCTTAGACTAAATCACTTACCCAAATGTACAACAATTGCACTCGCCCCCCATCTCTCCTGGTCCGCTTACGGAGTCAATGGTCGCGGATTCGATCCCTGCATCGGAATAAATATATGTATGGACTACAAATATTTATTCAGAATCTGCTAACCCCGACAATGCGAATTGAACAAGCGTGGTGGATCAACGTCCGTTCCTCCATTTCTGGAGGGGCCCATACTCAACAGTGGGACATATATGGGCTGTTAAAAAAATAAATGTTAGTTTACTTGTTTTGCTACAAGAAAGGCAAATACTTCATTTAGCATCTCGAAGATAACTAGGTGTGTTTAATTTTGGAGTGTATTCTGTTCACAGTTGCAGACACTGTGGAAATATTCCTACAAACTATGTCGTCGTCCGATAACTTGGGGAATAAATACAACAGCTACTCGGACAAGTGGTCGGAGGATAGACGTAAGGATTCGCATATATTATTTATACACATACAGCCCTGGCCAAAAGTATTGGGCACCCTATAAATTTTGCACGTGTACAAAATGAGGAACGAAAAACAAAGTCTATTGTTTAAGGATTAACTGTTCGGTCCCTAAGAAGTCATAAAAACTGTAGCTACCTACTACAGTGGAATGCGCTTTGATTCTCCGCATTCGTGGAACGCGCTTTGTTGCTGCACACGTGCAGGCACAACCGCGTCTCCCGCACCCCGCGCTTGTCTCCCGCCATTCATCAGTTGTATATATAATAGGTATATAATGTTTGTATGTACGTATTTGTTTTTCCAGTGCCGTTTCAAAGTGTTATCGAAATACCATCGCCTAAAGAACTGGCTAGCCCAACCAGAAGCACCTGCGAAATAGAAGAGTACTTGATGGGGCCAGCATCGACTGGTACGATTTTTTTTTAATTTGAACATACACATTCATGCTTATTTCTAGATATAGTTTAGAAAGAACGTGAAAAGCAGAAATTTTTTTTCTGATTTTTTACCACCCTTATCATTGTCTTCCTTGGATGCCTGTTACATTGCCTACCTAGGCAACGTATCAATAACTTTAGGTGGGGATATGAATGATATAATAGGAAAGGATTAAATGGTAGGGACAAAAGGAAGTAATGGGGAGGAGAAGAAAAGAAGCGATGAATACAAAATATGTATAGTTGGATCTCACATAGATCATGTTCAATGTTCTAGAGAGCCTGAGCTCATGGGCTTGTCAGACTCCTCCAGATAAGCATTATGTATTCCTGTGGTCACGTGGGCTGGTCCGGGTTTACCGCAACGAAGCGGATGTGGAAGCCGGACGAGCTCTGAACTATCAAACTGTACCTTTTAAAAAGTATACCGAGGACCTGGTCAAACTGAGCGAAATGATATCCGATGGGCCTCTGTGAGTATTCATAACTTAATGTCATTCTCGTTTATTTATTTTTATTATCACAATCTGCTAAAATCGGCTTTGGATCTCGAAAGGGGTAAGCTGGAGCACCTGCCCCGGGCGGCAATTTGAGGGGGCGCTAAATTCATATTTTAATAAGTTTTTGCTAAACCGCTTATTAAATATCCAGGCCGTCCCGTACTATTGACAACTTTTGAAAACACTAATCTCAATTGTTGGGCAGGAAGCTTACGTTTATCTCAAGTTTTTGTTCCCGTTCAAAAATATCGTAGATCCTGTACTGGCTAGCGCCATACATGAACCTGCTTGCTTGTTTGCTAATTTCATAAATATAAAAGAAAAACAAATATCAATGTGTTCGTGTGGTGCATGCGAGTGCGAGTGAGTGTGTTCGTGCGTGCGTGTGAGTGAGCACGTGTGTGCGTGTGAGTGAAGCGTGCGTGCGTGTGTTGGCGTGCATGCGTGTGAGTGTTTGCGTACTTGAGTGCGTGCATGCATGCGTGCGTGTGTGCGTACATGCATGCGTGCGTGAGTGTGTGCGTACATGCATGCGTGCGTGTGTGAGTGCGCGTGCACTTACGTATGTGTGTATTAAATACGAAGTTGTAATTAATAATGTATTGGGTTGTCGTTTTTCTGTTTCATTAAATATATATAATTGTTTGTTGTGTCAGGAAGTCATTCTGTTTCCGGCGGCTTAGCTACCTCTCGTTCAAGTTCAAGATGCACGTCCTCCTCAACGAGATCCACGAGCTGGCGCTGCAGAGGGCTGTGCCGCATAGGGACTTCTACAACATCAGGTGGCTAAGAGATCGAAGACTTGACCAATTTCATTCAAGAGGATATATTTCTTGGCACATCTGTCTAAAAACCAACAGCCGTTGAAGTAGACAAGTGTTGAAGTGGAGATAGCGTCTCGATAAAGGTTGTGTGGGACACCCTACTAACGACGGATGACTAGATAGAGTGACGATCTGCACAAAGCAGTTGCCTGTGACTGGATGCGTGTAGAGTGGGCTAAGTGGTGAGAGGCTAAGAACCTTGGAAGGCCTATATAACAGTGGTTGTCGTAGAGTGATGACGAAGAGGGATGTAGCCAATGTTACATTTCGCAGCGGGTAAACGTCCAAGGACCTGGACTCGATACCAAGAGACAGGTTCTGTTCAGGGAAGACAAGGTTCTGAAAGAAAACATTGCACACAACCACGAAACGACCGCTTTTTAGTGATTCAAGCGCTGAGGTACCGCAAATGCAGTATTTCGAAAACAATAACGTTACAACTAGCTTAATGTCCAGAAAGGTTAAATCGCCACTATTCGGTTGTTAGAGCTCTGTTTATGGCAAATGCAGTCATCATGGTCGTGGCAGTAGCTTTCAAACCAAGGGGTGACTTCAGATTTAGAGTTGAAGTTTAGGAATTAGAGATAAGCCCTAAAATATCAATTATTGTTAAGCTCATACTTTTTCTTAGGATGACAGAAGACTGGTAAATGAAATTTACTTGATATTATATTTATATAAATTTACTTGATAACATACCTTGACCAAATTGCTGAAGTTTATAAGAAAGGCCAGGTGAAGGGTACCCCTTAAGCGGCGAGCTTGCTTGAAGAGTATGATGAGTTTAACGGACGCAAGGAAGGTGTGCCGAGATTGTAGTAGATGTAGATCTGTGGTCTTTGCCTACTCCTACGGGAAAGAAGGGTGATGAAATGTATGTTTTTTTTAGGAAGGTCGACACCCACATACACGCGGCGTCGTGCATGAATCAGAAGCATTTACTAAGTTTCATCAAGCGAACACTGCGACAGCATTCGGATGAAGTGGTCACAACGCAGGACGGCGTGCCCATGACTCTTAAGTCTGTCTTCGAGAGCATGAAACTTGACGCGCACGACTTGAATGTGGATATACTAGATGTGCATGTGGTGAGTGTGTATACATCTTTATGTCCTTCTAGCTGATTCAATTAGGGGTCATCCATAAATAATGTCACACTTTAAGGGGGATGGAACCAACAAAGTGTGACCTGAAATGAAAAGAGAGGGATGAGTCTTAGCCTTATGGCACCACATGCATAAGGTTAAAGTACTAAAACTCTAAGTAATAGCTTCCAGTTTGACGAAGAGTGGAAGGTTTGAAAATTATGAAATTCATATAACGTAATTTATGGATGGCTCCTTATCAGTACCAGGATATGTGTTATGTCTCGATGTGTTTTTCTCAAATGGGACTATTTGCCATAAAACCAAGGTTTCTACGTATTTATTTATAAAATAAATTACTTACCAATGTTAATATTACCTATAACCGTAACCTTTAGCGAAGGACCCAAGATAGTAAAAATATACGAATTACAAAAAATATAAGTGATACTGGAAGTAAACGAAAACTGAATAGACATTTAAAAGTTTCATTGTCACTACCTGGATGAGTGGCGATCTACTACGGTGCTCTTCTCTCGTAACTTCTTTCCACGCACCACCACTCTTTGGAACCAGCTACCTTCGGCGGTCTTTCCGAACCGATACGACATTGGCACCTTCAAAAAACAGGCCTATACATACCTAAAAGGCCAGTAACGCTTTCGCGACTCCTGGTGTCGCGGTTGTCTATGGGCGGCGTTGATTGCTTTCCATCAGGCGAAATGCTTGCTCGTTTGCCCTTGTATCCCATAAAAAAGACATTCGGGAGATTAGAAGTAGTAGTTATTTTAAATTTATAAATTGTGAATTACTGGAACAGACTGTACATATTTGTATCTACGGGACTTCCAACTCTGAACGACCTCTTAGATAGATCCTGAGTGTATTTTAAAGCCTTGGATTTGATCAAGGGAACTTGTAGACATTTGTAGGTGCTGCGAGCTGGTTCTTTCACTTTTCGTTAGTCCGCCAATGCATACGAACCAGTTTAGTTTTTGTATACGACACCATTTTTCAACAACAACACGAAACTTGTTTCTCCTCAACGCGTGTCATCCTCCGGTGTAAAGGTCTCTACGGAAGACAAAAACAGGATGGAAGAAATCAACGTATGTCTTCTGTAGAGTCTACATATATACATATTTTCACGCTTATTTCCCGTAGGGGTAGGTGCAGACGACAGATCTCCATCCACTACGATCCTGGCAGTTAACTCGCTTCTTCCACACTTATCCATCATTCCTCTAACATTTATCGTAGCGAAACAGCTCTCCGTTCGTCGCTTCTCGCCCTCGTGGGAATCAGGACGTGACGTGTCATTTTTAACAAATTAGGTTCATTATAATTCGTCATAGTAAATCCCACGAGCCGTAGAGTCTATTACTTCCAATATTATATTTTTTTAATTTGTTTTTCGCATATCTTGTCTTAATCTTCCACCCCTCCCCCATTAGTTCATCACTGATTCCACAGCCCATATATGTCGCATTGCTGAGCACGGACCTTCCCATTTCTGAACGGATGTTAACCCACCACGATTTTCCAATGAAGATTTGCGGGGTTAACACACTCGGAATAAATATGTAAAATGGAAAATAATGCGGGAATCGAGCCCGCGACCATTGAATCCGTAGGCGGGGGGCCTCCCACTGTGCCAATTGGTCGTCTACCACTGATTAATGATAAAAAAAAATCTCTTCCTCTGTATGATTGATGCAGTCTAATCAACGAGCGTTATTAATTAAATAGAAACTGTTGAATGCCAAAGTTGATATTTGTAAACCCAACACTAACAGGACAGGAACACGTTTCACCGCTTCGACAGATTCAACGCCAAGTACAACCCTGTGGGGGAGAGCAGACTCCGGGAGGTGTTCCTCAAAACCGACAACTACATGAACGGGAAATACTTCGCCAGGATTATCAAGGTACTTAACACGGTAATCCTATTTAGTTTCATCACAGACCGTGAGGGGTACATTCCACACCGCTGCCGAGATTAACCCACAAATGCGTACATACATATCTTCACGCCTATCTCCCGTAGGGATTGGCAGATAACGAAGAACTGCATCCAGTACGATTCCGGCTCATAATTTAGTTAAAATTTATGAGGGATTTTGTTCAAATTTTATTCAACTGATTCACCATCATCCTCCAGTCTCTGCTAATCGTCGTAAATAGAGGGTCACTTTATGTAGCTGAGGGATATTATGGGACAGGGAAGGCAAACGAGGAAGCGTGTCACTTATAAAAAGCAATCAACACCGCCCGTAGACATCTACAATACTATAGGTATGCAATACGTTCCTTTTTTTATGGGATAGGAAGGCAAACGAGCAGGCGTGTCCCCTGACGGAAAGCAATCAATTTAGATAGGTCCTTACCTCTTATTCAATTCAATCATAAAAAAACTAAATTATGCTATGTCATAAATCAAGCGCAACTAAGAGACTTTCTGTCTGCGTACCTAAGTGTTTCGTTTTTTTTTTCTTTCGTTTCTTCCAACACTTAGCGCTTGCGGTGTCTTTAAATCCGCCACGAAACGCAGCTGAGCAGTGGCGAGGAACTACCAGTGATGACCTAGACACTGGTACCGCGAACGTTATTTTGCTTATGAGACCGTGTTTATTTATTATATAATAATTATGGTGATTTTAACATAGATTGTTTGGACAGGAGGTGATGCGCGATTTAGTGGAGAGCAAATATACGTACGCGGAGCCCCGCGTGTCTGTTTACGGCGCGCGGCCGGGCGAGTGGGGCATGCTGGCGCGCTGGGCGCTCCGCCACGACGTGCGCTCGCCCCACGTGCGCTGGGTGGTCCAAGTGCCGCGTCTCTAGTTAGCTCTTCACTTAATAATAATATATAAAACCTCTTAGGACGACAACTTCTTAACTTGGCTAAAATGTATTCGGATTACAACCTCTAAATTCTGCCAAGTCACGTTCGGACTACAATCTCTAAACTCGTCAAAAATTCATTCGGACTATAACCTCTAAGTTTCACCGAAATGTATTCGGACCAGAACCTCTAAATTCTATCAAATGACCTTCGGGTTACAACCTCTAAACTCGTCAGAAATGCATTCGGAAAATAACCTCTAAACTTGATCGAAATGCTGTAGTTCTTCGATCGAAATTTAGTGGCTGTAGTCCGAATTACAGCCACTAAATTTTGCCAAATCACGTTCGGACTACAACCTCTAAACTTGCCAAATCACGTTCGGACTACAACGTCTAAACTCGTCAGAAATGTCTTCGGACTATAACGTAAAAGGCCGGCAAAGCTTCTGTTACTGCTGCTGTATCGCAGTTGTCAATGGGCGACGTTGATTGCTTTCCATCAGGCGGTACGCTTGCTCGTTTGCCCTCCTATCCCATAAAGAAAAATCTCTAAACTTGACCGAAAATGCATTCGGACTACAACCTCTAAATTCAAACACGTCACGTTTGGATTAATATTTCTTAACATGGCCGAATCGCTTAAAGACTATAAACCTTTAAACTCACCCAAATCGCGTTTAGATTACAACCTCTCCACTCGACCGAAATGCATTCAGAATACAACCTCTAAACTGGACGGAATCGTAATCGGACTACAATCTCTAAACTCGAACGAATCGCAATCGGATTACAACCACTTAACTCGTCCGAATCGCGTTCTAAAAATAAATTTTATACCTAATTGTACAAATTGCTTCGGAATACAACTTCTGAATTCAGAAGAGTGATTCACTATGTATATATGGGTATTAACTAAATCATTTAAGCTTGACCGAATCACTTTTAGATTACATCTTGATTACAGTGGTAAAATCTACTAAATCACGCTCAAAAAACGGCTATGTTTTTTGCCTTCAAATCGTGTAACTTGAGATTAAGAGAGCACCAGCCTCTACCACGCCAGAGGCCACTTTTTGAAAATATAATCTACTAAATGAATTATTAAGAAAATAACATCCCCAGCGACATCTACCGAATCAAGAAGCTGCTCAAAAACTTCCAGGAATTCCTCAACAACTTCTTCGATCCGCTGTTTAAAGTCTCCATAGATCCGAGCACAGACGTGGACCTGCACAAGTTTTTGTCGGTAGTTAATCATCCTTTCCTTATTTTCGTTTCCAAATAGAGAAGTTTCGTTTAGAAAACAGCATCAGCCGTTGTGTACCTTGCGCGCTTTGTAATTTGTGTTCGAACACAAGAAATTTGACTGCTCATCTCTCTAGATGGACAATCAAATTTACTTTGCGAAGACACGCGAACGTACAGAAGGTAAAAAGGTGGACAGAATATGAAAGTTGCTGTTGAGTATTTTCACGTTCTTCGGCTTTATCAAGTAGTTTCGAATCTACGTATCCATTAAACTTAATAAAATCCCCCTATCCCATTCCTTCCGGAATTAAATTTTTTGCTCCAGATAGAACATATTCTTGGAATATTTACAGTGTTACCATTTCGAGTACAAAGGTATGAAATATAATAAGCCTTTATTTCCTTAACCTATTTGAATATATTAAATAAAAAAAAAATTAATGATGCTTTATGGTGTAGCTACTCGCATATTACATCTGCGCATATTATACAATTTCGCTTTTATACACAAAATTGAGGCCAACAAAAACAGTAAACAATTAACAAAGTCTAAATATAAAAATAAATTTACTCCAACATAGCAAAAATATATTTTTTAAAAAACAAATCAAAATGACAGCAAAGCAGTTCTTAAAATACAGCTTAATATTCAAAATACGTATTTATATGAAATTTACATTACTTTAAAAGTTTTATTTTACACAAATTACAATTATTATATTTATTTTATATAAACCAACATTAGTCTTACACAGTCTGCCAACAGATGGCGCCACAAGTCCTATAAAATTACGTTTTTTCTAACATTTATAACACCTGTCATTCTTATAAGTAGACATATGTATATTATTCGAGTGGCAAGGCATACATAATAAATGGATAATTTTCAGCACGTCATTGGCTTCGACAGTGTGGATGATGAGTCGAAACCGGAGAACCCATACCCCAACGAAAATATGAAGTCTCCGGATGAGTGGGCTGATGAGGAAAATCCCCCCTACTCCTACTATCTCTATTACATGTTTGCCAATATGGTTACTCTGAATGAAATACGGAAGTAGGTATTTTTTTCGTTTCTGATTACTAGTTTACACTCTCCATATCTTGTTCAAATTTTCAATCGTTTATAAAATATTTTTTTTATTTCTCATTCACTAGTTCAAATACATGGCACTTTATGGCATTTTTTCAACTATGTTATTGTAGCTGCTAACTACAGAATATACACTTCAAGAACAAATTCGCGGAATAAGCTATGTTACTACGCACTTGCGGAATGCGCTTTGTTACGCCGCATTCGTGGAATGCGCTTTGATTCTCCGCATTCGTGGAACAACCGCGTCCCCCGCACCCCGCGCTTTGCTCTCGCCATCTATCAGTGTATATATAATAGGTCCACTTGGTATAGAAAAGGAGTATTAAACCAGACTCCTGTTGCATCACTTCACAGTTAAGATACTACCTCTTACATTATCTTTCCATTGGCATAGATGTAATTAATAGCCATGGCAAAATTAAGAAAAAATTAAAAATGCAAAAAAATTGGGATGCAAGGTTTTATTCCATAGAAAAATCTTCTTCTTCATTGAGCAGACTCCGTTATTGATAAATTGAATCATTAATTCTAAAACTGAGGAACACAACTTCACTGATGTAAATTGGCAGAAAAGTGCAAAAATCCAGTCTTTTAAAGTGTTTTCTCGTACTTTTTTAGAGAGCAAGGTCTGAACACATTTGTCTTACGGCCTCACAGCGGCGAGGCTGGCCCCAGCGCTCACCTCAGCGCGTGCTTCTTGCTCGCGGAGAACATTTCGCATGGACTCCTTCTAAGAAAGGTGCGTCTTACCTGTTATATTACTTAAAATACTCAATGCCAAGCCGTTTTAGCCCAACTTGTCGTTACAGGCCATTTGAAGTTTTGATTACATACTAAGTATATCACACACAAATACTATATAACACACAAATACCATATCACACATAAATACTATATCACACACAAATACTATATCACACATAAATACAATAAGGTACACATGGCACTGGGCGTTTTAAAAATTGATGGACTCTAACGTAATGTTATGAAACTCGTAATAAGTAAAGGTGTAGATTTCACTTGATGTCATCTTGTTATTCAAACCGATTACAGTTGTTTTTTTTTAATATATGTTAATATATTTTTTAAATATTATTCAATTGCCCCTATCCCCTTAATTCCGCTGATACAAACAAAGCTATTCATTACTTAACATAATTAGTGTAAACCTTTATTTACTACCTATTTTAGTTAATTCACACATAGTCACAGCAACGACACAGTTTAGTGTCGTTGTTAAGCATGTATTATGTTGTTGTTAAGCATGTATTATGTTGTTGTTAAGTTCGGACCGTGTTGACGTATCGGACAAAGTCACGATGTCATCAAAATATTTATATAATATCACTTGTATTTGTCTCCAGTTCCCCGTGCTCCAGTATCTATACTACCTGGCGCAGATCTTTATAGCGATGTCGCCCCTAAGCAACAACTCGCTCTTCCTCCGCTACCATCGCAACCCGCTGCCGGACTTCTTCGCGCGCGGTCTTCGGGTCACGCTCAGCACAGACGACCCGTTACAGTTCCATTACACAAGGGTAGCTAATATTTTTTCTTTATCCTGAAACGAGTATGAATTGGACTAAAATTGTTTTTTTTTTGTTCAAAAATTATGATCTATTGTGTTATTTATGTAAATCATATTTTTCTAGCGCAAGCACTATGAGCTTTAAATGTTAAATAAGTAGTGGTGGAATTCTAGTGGTCGAAAGATCGTCTTCATTAGTTTTATTTTTTATGTTATATGGAGATCTTTCTACACACCACAGAAAGATCTTCATATGAACTTCAATCATACTAAATCTCACACTTCTCCGTGCGTGTATTGTTGATTGATTGTTGAGTTGATTGAAGAGGATACAAAATTTTTCTTTAGGTATCTTTATGTCTATTAACATTAATTCTAGTAATCTCGGAACATTGTTAGTTTTATTTAAACAAAGAGAAGAACAATGAATTAGTTATTGAGTGGCAACGGGCTGACACGTTTGTCGTAGAACAGACAATCGTTGGAGTAGGTGAGTGCTAGAATGGAGACGCGTTTTGGCAAATCTAATGTACGAAGCTTTTCCGGCTATAAGATACGATCTGCGTATGTTGGCGGGCAGAATCTGAATTCGCATGAAGCCATTATCGGGGAAGGTGTTAGAGAAGGCAGATTTAGTAATAAGGGACCGCATTAGGCTGTCAATAATGAAAAATATTTTCGTATTCACAGGAACCACTTATGGAAGAGTACAGCATCGCAGCGCAAGCTTGGAAGTTGAGCTCCTGCGACATGTGCGAGCTAGCGAGGAATTCTGTTCTCATGTCTGGATTTCCTCATGAAGTAATCCATATGTTCTTTTCTTCGTTCTATAAACACACATAACTTTAACGTGTAAGAGAACGTTCTGTAGTGGTACAGCCATGCTGCAGACGAATACTTTGTCGAGAATGGCATATTATTTGTCTGTAGGATGAATGGGCCGGCTCGCTCGGGGAAGTACCACACTCCCGTAGAAAATCGACGTCTGAGTGGTAGCTTAGCTACCGCACTTCGTCCGGTGAGCGGTTGAGTTCCAAAGTTGTTGAGTCCGGACCGACCGTTTTTCTGTGGAGGTGTGTGGAAGTGGAATTCAGCGGTGGGAATTATGGTGTGTGCACGTCTCTTTGTATTCGCTATTCTGTGTATTCTAGATGAAGCAGCGCTGGCTGGGTGCGGAGTATCGGCGCGGAGGCCCGGAAGGCAACGACATCACGTGCACCAACGTGCCCGACGTCCGCGTCTCCTACCGTCACGAGACCCTGCTGGACGAGCTGAACAACTTGTTTGGCGTGAGTGTTCAAGTCTTTATGGATAAAGTGGGCTAGCGAGCAACTTATAGCTTAACGGTAAATTAGTAGTACGTAATCAGCAATAGCTCAATCGGTAAGCAGTGGCGTAGCGAGCCTTAGTCGCGCCCGGGACACAATACCTTTTTGGCGCCCCCCCCCCCCATTCAAACACTATATATAAAATACACTCGAAAATTAATAAATAAATATCGCAAAATAATAAATCGTTTTATAGTAACAAGCGTTAGCAAAATTGTGTTTAAGAAATAAAAATAAATAGGGAAAGAATGTTTGTACTTTGTACACTGCAAATATTTATTATAGCATATTATTTTATCAGACAAATCAATGAAACAGAAAAATCAAAGGAGATAATTTATGTAGCCACACAGCCTAGATGCCATAAGGAAATGCTGACAGACACAGGTCGAGTCAACCCTGCCGGTAGAAAAGACGCCATTCCATGCCATTTCTATTATGAATATGTTTTACTGTTTGATTTAGTCTTGTAGTGTTCCTTTTTTCCTTTTTATTTACGAATTAACATTTATTAGATTACACTGACACTTCATTTATTTTTAATTTATATTTCCAGAAATCAATTATAATAAAAAGTAAAAATTATCCAGCAAAAAAGACAGACCATTTGGCGCCCCTTTGTGAGTAGCGTATGATACCCCCCCCCCCTTGCCCCCCTTGTCCCCTCGCTACGCTACTAGTAAGTGTTGTAGCTTAACGATAAATTGACGGTACGTAATCAGCAACAGCTCAATCAGTCAAGCCGAGTCCGCCGTCTCGCGCAGTAGAGTAAACATCGTTTATGCGACGCTCCGTACGTAAAATAATCGCGAAAATTCACAAAAGTGGTAAATATTAGATTAAAAGTCTATTGTTGTATATTTAAAGTTGCGGAAAAGTGCCCTCTACACACTTTTCAAAACCGATTACCGATGAGTGCGTGTTTGAATTTTTAATAGCCAAAAACGAAAGTCTTCCTTAATCGCGTGCGCTGTAAATTAAGATGTATGACATGCATATTTTTACATATCGCCTGAAGCGTCTTATTGAGACCTACGCGTGGATACAAATATTTGAAAATTTTCCGACTACGGTTGCGGATAAATAATCAAAAACTTAAATAACCACATGTCTGCAGGCCAACCTAAAAGTGTCTCAGTGCAGTGAGTGCATATATACATACAGTATAGCACAAAGTGAATAAAGAACATTAAACAAAACAGCAAGTAAATCGAACTTTAAACTTTAAATTGAAATATATAGAAAATCCCGCAATAGTTTACCACAGTGTGTCAGTGCTGTGCATACATACAGTATAGTACAATAAAGTATGAATAATAAATATAAACATATTGATAAAAGTTTTAAATGATGATAAAATTCCCTGCAATAGTGTACCAAAAATGTATGTATACAAGAGCAAACTATTTCGACCAATACCAAAAAAACTTCTAAAAATAATACTCGAAATAAAAAATTATCAAAATAAAACAAAAGCCATCAAAATAACCAGTGAGCACACGCATAGAAAATGTATCTAGCTGGGGCAAGGCGACCAACGCAGGTAGCTGCGCGACCCACGCACACAAGGAAACCCCCGCACCCCGACACGGATCGAGCGACGTAAGGGAACAAGGCGGCCGTTCCAGGTAGCCGAGTGCGTGAGTTGTATACCGGCCGGAGCATCTCTACACTCCCCCGACATCCGACGCCTACGGCCGCCCAATAGAAACAATATATTAAAGTTCACACTTGCACACACACCAAACAAGAAAACCTTCAACATGGGCGTCCAAGCTTCCCCGGTCGATAAAGACAAGGTAGGACCGTCACCAAAAAGCTAGGCGCAAGTCCCTAACGCGAGGCGGAGCATTGGGGAGTGGGAGAGTGTAGTGACAGACTCCAAAGCATGCGCCTCAAAAGCACCTTCCTCGCCGAAACGGAGGGCAACTCTAGCCGAAAGGTCTGCAGCACGAAGGGCTTCAGTGGAGGTTGAGGGTTTTAAAAACAAACACCTACTACTGATCCTTAGAGATGTCCTACAGCTAAATACCGACGACGACATCCTTGAGGCAGAAGGAACCAAAACGAGGACCTGTTTAGCGGACTTAGTTAAGAATTAATTTGGCTAGATATTAGATTTAAAAAAAATGCCAGGAACCCCTACGCTATCACGGTTTTACGATCTGAACGTTGTACGTTTGTATTTCACTGGTGTCTACGAGCAATGTTATTAATTTTGTCGGCGGGCCACAGATGTCGCTGATATTTATTGAAAGATACTAACGACTTGTAACAATTCTATATAGTCAAAAATTGATGACCAATAAAATCATCTTTCTACTGAACGAAACACGGAGTTTTATTTATATCTTCAGTTCATGGTTCAGCCTAGTGCTTAGTAGTTTTTGGTTTAGTACAAGCATTATAAATTTAATTGTAATGGATAACAAGAAATCTAGTAATATTTAATACATTGCTAGTCTTCTTATGAAATATAATGAAAAATTAAAATCACCGCCGCCCATGATTATCTGCACTGTGAAGGACAATGCAGATGCAGTCTACCTTATAAAGATGTAAATAAGGAATGAAAAAAGATGTAAGTCTGATCCTTACCATGTGAGCTTAGGCTATATATTAAAAAGTTAATGTAATATTTAAAAGCCTTCTCTGCCAATCCACGGTGTGCCATGCTAATAGATGCATAGCTAGGGGCAAACGTGCCGACCGTCCCGGGATCGGGCTCCCCCATGTACTATAGTGCCTTACTTCAGCATGCGGGGCTCTCCTGAGGTGACCTCCATCCTCCTTTGCGTCTCGTGGGATTCACTATAGCGAATTTTAATAAACCTAATTTTTTTTGACGGCGACGTGGTTCGCCACCCGTCACGTCTCGATTCCCACGAAGGCAAAAAGCGACTAACGGAGAGCCGTTTCGCTACGATGAATGTGAGAGGAAGGATGGATGAAAAGATGAATGGGTGTAGAGGAAGCAAGGAAGGATCTGTGGTCTTTGCCTACCCCTACGGGAGACAGGCGTGACGATGTATATATAATTTGCTTTCTCTTTTAATGTTTTTTTCTGGTACTCATCATTATAAAGAAGATCGATCCATTTTGTTATAAATCCTTTTAAGTGCTGTAGATTTCGATAATAAAAAAATTGTCACTATCCATATTAACTTAGGGCAAAAACTTAAAGACAATCGGTGTGAGGGGCTGAAAGAAAAAAGCTAAACGAAGATGTGACTGGAAAAATTTACTGAACCAGGCTAAGGCCCACCCGCGGCTGTAATGTCTTGATGATGATGATAATAAATACCTAGAGTAATTTCTTCTTATTGTTACAGGCAATTAATTGAAACAAAAGAGGAGAATAAATGATTATATTTACATTGAACTAACCACAGACTACATATACAATACATATACAATATACAACATCACATATGGGTTGTGAAAAATAAAATCACAGACTATAACAGAAAAATTTTATTATTTACAATAAAAACATAACTGAAAATATTCTTTGATATTTTATGACTTAATAAAATAACTAAGAAATTGTAAACATGTCTTTTATATTTTATAAACTAATAAACAAAATGAACTGAGAAATTGTTCTATTAGAGTTTGATGATCAATTTAGACATCACAAATTAATTGATACGAATGTTTTGCTAATATTAATATCATCCTCATTATCCATTGATTTCACTAAACCTGTATCGGTAAAAGTCCAGTTATATATTTTCTAAGTAGGAGTGGCTGAAGGCTGATCTTCTTAATGACAATTAGCTATAATTATTATGCCAGTCTCAAGTAAAATAATAACAAGTTTCTTGAAACATAAATTCAGCTGTTCACGATAATTCTTGATAAAATGGTGGCTGTTCTACCAAAAATGCATGGACTTTTGCGGTTAAATTAAAAAAACATGCACGCATTTATTTCATTTCATTTCATTTTTACGCCTCAATCAATCTATATTGAGTAATACGCCACCAGAATCAATATAAATGATGATAACATGAGATTATAGAAATGATGTAAAAACTAAATGTCACCGAAGTAACTTGGAGGGAAAACTCGGAGCTGATCTCCTCCAGACTTTTTTATTATCTATGGAATCTTTGATATATTTTTTTGTATCAATACTGATTTGTATCTGAAGGAGGTTAAGGGTTTTTTTTTTGTAGTTTGTTATCCATTTAGAGAAACATTATCACTTTAATCATAATAATCCTCAGTCCAGTTGATGCTTGATTAATATTTTTTTATATGAAAGAAATAATACATTTATGTTGGATAAGCAATCTGCCTATTAAGATCCTGATTAGGTTGAATTCTTGTGTAATATACCAGCTATAGAGTACAGCCTATTTTTTTTATAGAAGAAACACATTCGTTTGATAAGCAATGTGCCTATTTCTGGTTTTGATGTTGTATGAATTCTTGTATAATATTAGTGTATCGTGGTTCAAAATCCTGTGACGTGTTTGATGGCTTTCTCCTCGTCCTGCGGCGACATTTGGCGGTTGGAGTGGAACTCCATGGTGAAGGTGGCCAATCCAGAACTGAGCGAGCGGAGCGTGGTAGAGTATCCCAGCAATTCTGATAGCGGTGCGATACACTCTATTACCTGCAGCAAAGAGAAGATTCATATACATACGTAATCTCGACCGGGAAAGCACTATACACAGAAATTTTTTGTTAAATGGTAGTTTTCTGTTACTGCGTTTCATAAGGTGAGTATAGAGATGCTTGGATGGCTTGGGCACATAGAGAGGATAGATGAAAAACGACTAGTAAAAGAAATTTACGTTGCGGATGTGGATGGAAGGTTCGACCGGTGAAGACCAAGGAAAACATATTTATTATTATAATACTTGAATAGAGATAATACTTAAATTTCATAGATAGATAGTGATTTTTGACAAGCTTTTTGAAAATCAAGAGAGACTTCGGTTGTCTCACCGTGTTTACCTTGTTGTTTTGCCGCGTATGTATATGTTGGATGTCCACACGACGCCGCGCCAGGTCGGCCATCACGCGCGAAGAGTGGCTCTCCGGACACACCACCTGGAGCGACATCACCGGCTCCAGGAGTACCGATTGCGCTTCCTCGAACACCTGAAATTATTACTCTTGAATTGTATTATTATTCTGAAAGCACTCATTAAGGAAATCCACCAAAGTTACTCAATTAAAATCAGTCACATGCTTAGTAAGTAACTCCCTAAACACTTCTTAGCAAACTGTCTGAGTCCCAAGTCCCCCTGGTGGGTCATAGGGCAGACGAGTCTCCACTTCTGTCGACGTAAAGTGGACATCTATCGGGTCCACTTTGCTGATTCTCCACAGCTCTTCGTTGTAGACCATGTTATCCGGCCAATATACTTTTAAGATTCGGCGTACGCAGCGTTTGACGAATACCTGGAGTTTGCGTACTAGTTCTTTCATACTTTTCCATGTCTCACACCCATATAGCAGAACTGGCTTTACGTTAGTGTTAAAGATTTTAAGTTTCACTTAGCATACACGCCATATTATTGGGTTGTCCGGAAAGTTCGAGCTGATTTCCGGTAGGTGGCGCGAGAGACCTGACTGAATGTATCACAATTATTGAAAACAAATGACATGTGTACATATTCTAAAAGAGATAGCTTCATTAACATTTGGAAAAAAGATTGATTACGATTAGTTAGTTTTTATCAATTTTGTACGCTTTAGAATATGGTGGCAAATAAAGTGCATTATAGGCATTTAATGCTTTTCTTTTTCCGAAAGGGCAAAAATGCCACACAAGCGGCAAATAAGATATATGCTGTTTATGGCGAGGATGCTGTAGCCGAAAGAACTGTGCGAAATTGGTTTGCTCGGTTTCAAGCTGGAAATTTCGATCTGGAAGATCAAGAACGCCCAGGTAGGCCGTCCACTACAGACGAAGATATGATTAGAACAGAAATCAAGAACAACCCACGCTCGACATTACGTCAATTAGCAGAATGGTACTTATTTGTATGTATGTATGTTTGTTACTCTTTCACGAAAAATCTACTGGACGGATTTGGATGAAACTTTACAGTAATATAGGTTATACATCGGAATAACACATAGGCTACAATTTGTAATGATTTTATGTAATTTTCGTCGTAATATAACGATACATGTCAATTAAGTCGGATTGAAATCTGGCCTCTGAGAGCTATCTTGGCGTACGCTGCCTAAACCATTGGAGTTACACAAAGATGATGTGCCGTAGGATTGTTTGTCTTGAATAGTTCTAAATAAAAGTCCCTAACAGCATATATCTACCTTTTATGTGGAAGCCACTATGACCAAAATTGTGAATCATAAATTTGGTAAAAAAAAATATATTTATTTAATATGATCTGTCACGAAACTTAATGTCGCAGACCAAATTCCACGCGAGCGAAGCCGCGAGCAAAAGCTAGTTATTTAATATATGTATATCAATATTTAAATGAGCTGCGTTTTAATTGTCCTTAAATATCGGCACGAACTTTCCGGACAACCTGTTATTTTTCTGATTTGTGTTCGCGAATGTTGGCAAAGTACCTAAGTTTGACCGTCCAACCTTATTTATTAATAAGAAATAGGCGCAGTGCACATGCATATGCATGGGAGGACGGAGTTATGTGTGCGTTACCTTCCGCAGGCACTGCACAACGGCAGCGGTGACGACGGAGTCCGAAGTGCCACGGCCCACCTCGAGCCAGTGCAGGGTCACCTGCACGTCCACCAGCTGTAAAAATTTATTAACTCATTTATTTACACATGAACAACCTGCGGCAGTCCACTGCTGGACGTAGACCTCCACCATGAAGCGCCACCTAGTCACGATCTTCGGCTACACGCATCCAGTTTCTGCCGGCCGCCCTGCGCACAACGTCGCACCATCTAGCCTTTGTTTGCACAATTCTCTCGAAATAACAATTGTATTAATATACAAACAAACGCTATAATAATACTATTATATGTATGGATTTATAAATATTTATTTCGAGTCCGGTAACCGCATAATCCGCATGTTTTTTCTGCCCTTTCCTTTCTTCGGGAAGGGAAAGGATAGTCCCTTCCTCTTCGCCAATCCACGGTCTGCCGTGCCAATGGATGCGTGGCTAGTGGCGAGCCTAGTTGCAAGCGTGCCGACCGTCCCGGGATCGGGCTCCCCCGGGTACTATGGTGAGACAAACGTGGAAGCGTGTCGCCTGATGGGACGGTACGCCACCCATAGACATCTGCAATACCATAGACATTGCAAATGCTTTGCCGGCCTTTGAGATATGAGTAGGCTTGTTTTTTTAATGTTCTAATGTCGTAGTGGTATTATAATTGTATTTGTATATCAGCAGAATAAATAAACGTTTATGTATTGATCTATCTGTATTTGATAACGTAAGGGGGAGAGGGAAGTACGCTAATGGGGGGAGAGAGAAAGACAAAGGGGTTGAGTTCTTCTTCACGGTCACCGGACGAAGCTCTGTAGCAAAACTACTTCGAAGCCGAATATGGTATAGGGTGTCTGATGGCAGAACTAGGTTACAGGTCGAATAATCAAGAAGCGCACACTTGCTGATTATTTTCTGCCAATGTTGAGAGAACATCTTGCCTTCGCTTCACGCACATGGTTTCAACAAGATCGACGGCTCACTTTGCTAGGGAGACCGTGGAGCTTCTTCGTGATTTCCACTCCACACACCGACACGCGGGGTTAACGATTTGTCGCTGATGACTCCGTCGCGATGAAGCCAGGAGGGTTTTTCTTTATTAAGAGAGTAGGACCTGAGATTGTATACTGCACTATTATGAAGATTTTTAATGTTGAGGAGGCCTCGGGCCCCCTTCTTTTCGTAGAAGATACAATCCTATGATAGATGAAGGATCTATTCGAGGTTATCAACGTACATACACGTCTGTCGAAGGTATCACCTATGTATTGTAAGCTTGTATGTATTGTTATTAACCCTTAATAATTTATTACTATTATTATATAAATTTGATACTTGATAATAGACACGTACAGGACACCCAAGTTTTGGTCCGTGCAGCAGCGCGGAGGACACGCCCTGTTTGATGGCCTGCATCACTCTCGGGTGGATGTGAGCTAGGTTAGCCGCGCTCTCCTGCGATTTGTCCATTCTGAAAGTTTCAAGGTACTTCTTGATAACTGTGATGTATGTTATGTTTTCTTATGGGATAGGAAGGCAAACGAGCAAGCGTGTCAACTGATGGAAAGCAATCAACGCCACCCATAGACATCCGCGACACCACAGGGATCATGGAAGCGTTGCCGGCCTTTAAGGTATGTGTAGGCTGGTTTAAAAAAAAGTTCAAACATTTTGTTGCCTAGTATCGGAAACTCGAAAAACAAGACAAACCTTAGAGTTTTGTCCTGTGTGACACTCTTCACGGTCTTGGCAGACATGGTCACCTTGACGGACTGCCGCACGCTGCCAATCTTGCGGTCGACGGTCTGGGTCTGTTTCCCGCTGCCCTCCAGCGCTTCGCGGTACGCTATCTGCAACGGACCCAGATCCACCTCGATCTTGTATTCGCGTATGATGCGCTCCTTGATTATCTCCAGATGAAGTTCACCCATGCCTGATGGATACAGATACTTTCAGAAAGAGTCCAAAATTAACTTACTGAGATCCGCGAACAACCAAATTCAAAAAATAATATTACATACATACATCCATACATACCATCACGCCTGTCTCCCAGAGGAGTAGGCAGAGATCAAAAATCTCCATCCGCCACGATCCCGGCACACTTTCCTTGCTTCCTACACACTCATCTTACATTCATCGTAGTGAAACGGCTCTCCGTTAGTCGCTTCTAGCGCTTGTGGGAATCAGGACGTGACGGGTGGCGAACCACGTCGCCGTTATTTTTAACAAATCAGGTTTATTAAAATTCGTCATACTGAATAATATTGTGTGTATGAGAACAGGTATGTACAATACATAACCTTTCAACAACATATATAGAATATATAATACACACTTGCATTCAAGACAAAAAACGTATGTGCACGTTAAAAGCCGGCAACGTACCTGCGACGCCAACTATAGACATCCGCAACGGCAGACGTTGCGGATGTCT
Organism: Baronia brevicornis; assembly: GCA_031353405.1. Lineage (NCBI taxonomy): Eukaryota > Metazoa > Arthropoda > Insecta > Lepidoptera > Papilionidae > Baronia > Baronia brevicornis. Next base: position 1,546,144 of record JASFAT010003690.1, on the reverse strand, counting down.
ATGGTTGGAGGTTATCACCACCAGGTGATCTGCATACTCGTTTGCTTGTTATGCTTAAAAAAACGTACACACACCTTTCGACAACGAACACGACACGCATTTCGCCCCAACACGAGACATCCATAGGTGTATTACTACGCAAGACATCCGTTGAGATATTTTGAAGTAATTTCGTTTTTATTTGTTATCCTATAACATATTATATGAACGTCTGAAATAACTATCTTTAACACCTGATCGTAACCGATCATTTCCAACCATAGACATCCGCGACACCACAGAGACCGCGGAAGCGTTGCGGGCCTTTAAGGTAGAATGGAATAAATCCAAGAATCCAGTTGACACCGACACTCTTCGACCAAGCCCACAAAGGCGCCCTCCTAAGGGACTATTCCCATGCGATCATTTTCAGAGCAGCCTTTAAAGGGACAGCACTGAAAATCAGACCCAACAAGGATACAACAAGAGATTCAGCCAGAGCTAGGGATGAAGTAAAGTCAGCTCAGGACGCATAAATCTGCCACTCCATTTTAGACAGTTAAAAACCAGGGGCCCTCTCGACCTGCAATTCGTGTAATTGGCTTCATCCCCAAGGCGAAGGCAGCAAGGTTAGTTTATTTCCTCACATTTGCAGATAGGGGCAAGTGGAGAGCGAAGGTGTTGAGTCCTCAAAGTGGATAAGCAGATTAGGATAATCTTACTCCAGTATTTATACTCTACTATCATGTACTACAGACTTTGAGGAGAATATCCTGGAGAGAATCTCCTGACCTGCTAGAACAAGCTGCCCGGTGTCATCTTCAGTGGAGACCCGCAGGCTGGGATCCTCGCGCTGCAGCTCGCTCAGTGCAGTCTCCAGGGCGGTCTGGTACGCCGCACTTGGTGGTTCTATCGAACACAGGAACACCGGGTCCGGGATGTTTGTGCCTGCAAATATTTATTCAATGATATAGATCAATGGTACTCAACCTTTTTAGCGCCACCCCCCATTCAAAAGTCATATAATATTATATGTAAAATATACTCGAAAATTAAAAAATATATATCACCAATTAACAAATCGTTTTAAAATAACAAGCTAAAGCTACATTGTGTTTAAGACATAAAAATAAATAGTTTTCTGAAAGAAAGAATGTTTGTTCAATGCACACTGCAAATATTTATTATAACATATTATTTTATGAGACAAATCAATCAAACAGGAAAATCAAAGGCGTTAATTTATGTAGCCACACAGCGTAGATGCTGCATAAGGAAGTGCTGACAGACACAAGTCGAGTCAGCCCTACGAATTAATATTTTGTGGACCATTTGGCGCCCCTTTGTGAGTAGTGCCCGGGGCAAGTTACACTTGCCAACCCCCTCCCGCCCCCCCCCCACGCCACTTTCGTGGTGTAGCGGGCCGCAAAAAATTAGGTAATCACTTCTTAGGTTTTGACACAGTTAGGTTGTGACCAGCAACAAAGTGACCCGTACATGGAAGTGTGTGGACCGTGAATGGAAGGTAAGGTGATTCCTGCGATCTCACTGGCCCGAAACATCGCTAATCCAAACACTTGATTTATCGTAGCTACGAAACTAAAATTTTACTTTTAATTTAACAGCAAATGGGCATCAGCTTCTACCTATAACAAATCTCCGATCCCTAATCTGCTCAGTAAGGCCAGCAGAAGACTGTTATGGCTGTCTAAATGGTTTAGCTTACCAATGCCTAACAAAACTTCAGCCACCTTCTCATTAGTGGGCTCCGAGTCGAGAGTCTGCAGCCTTGCCCGTGCACTGGGCAGCATCAAAGCGTCCATTTGTCCGGGCTCCTTAAGCCACGTCGACAACTGCGTCCTTGCGCGCTTCGCTGCCGATTGCGTTGATGTTATCAAATCTCCAGACATTGTAGCCTATAATACGAAAAGCATTCAAGTTTTATCATCTATAGGTGAGTCAATAAGACAAACTAGAAGAAACTCTAGGAATTTTCTCACTGGGAAGCCTCATCTCCACTTCCACCATGAGATTGGTTCCTAAATAGGAACAGCGCTGTCGGAGCTGCGGTAGCATGCTTCAGCGATTCTGCAGTCCTGCAGTCCTGACAAGTGGCGTAGAGGTTTATTAAAAAAAAAATATTTTTTTTTTATTTATATATTCACGCCTATCCCCCGTAGGGGTTGGCAGAGACCACAGAGCTCCATCCGCTACCATTCATTGCAGCGAAACGGCTCTCCATTAGTCGCTTTTCGCCCTCGTGAGAATCAGGACATGACGGGTGGCGAACCACGTCGCCGTCATTTTTCAACGAATTAGGTATATTAAATTCGTCTTAGTGAATCCCACGAGCCGCAAGGGAGGATGGAGGTCAGCCCCAGCAGAGCCCTGCATGCTGAGGTAAGGCACCATAGTACCCGGGGGAGCCCGATCCCGGGACGGTCGGCACGCTTTCGACTAGGCTCGCCCCTAGCCACGCATCCATTGGCACGGCAGACCATGGATTGGCGGAGAGGGAGGGAAAGGAAAGGGCAAGTAAGGAAATGCGGATTGGGGGGGTTACCAGACTCAGAATAAATATTTATAAATCCATATATGTATATATATATATATTTATTTCGATGCGGGAATCGAACCCGCGACCATTGACTCCGTGGGCGGAGGGCCGCGCCACTGAGCCAATCGGTCGTCTATTAAAAAAAAGGAATTTATTCACTAAGTTAAACGTTAGTAACAAGGTACTTGTCACTATGCATAAGGAATTATTATTTTGTTCACGCCATCGAAGACATGGTATCCACTCTAGTGTGAGTGCTGTCCTTCTCTCCTGTATGGAATGGTTAATTTTTTAATGGAATAGGAAAGCAAACGAGCAGGCGTGTCACCTGATGGAAGGCAATCAACGCCGCCCATAGACATCTGCAGTTCCATAGGCAGTGCCGAAGCGTTACAAGCTAATAAAAATGTGTAGGCTTGTTTTCTTGAAGGTTCCAATGCCGTTTCGATTTAGAAACACCGCTGGAGGTTGTTGTGTTTGTATGTTTATTAAATAAAACACACACTTCTAAGACAGCTGAGTATAAACTGACTTATATAGTTGATATAACGAAGGTCTATATTTGTCAATCTACCTACAAGAGAGGTAGCTGCTTCCCCAGGGTAGCGGTGCGTGGAAAGAAATTTCTAGAGAAACGCACCGTACTAGATCGCCACTCATCCAGATTAATTATCAATTATTATTATTAATTTTAATGTTATACCTTCAGCGAGCTGACGACAGCTATGTTGCCGGCCGTGACCTTCTCGACAGGCTTGTATTCGTCTGCCAGCGCCACGTACAAGGATCCTGTCTGAGCATTAGAATTAATATCATTATTTAAATATTTAATGTAACAGACAAAACTCATTTCATATGTATTTCAGCGCCATCTGTTGGCAGATTATGCAAGGATAATGTTGGGTTATATGATATTAATATAATAATTGTAATTTTTGTAAAATAAATGAATCAGAATTACCTAAAATATATATAAATATGTAATTTGAATATTGAGCTGTATTTTAAGAATTGTTTTGCAGTAATTTAATTTGGTTGTTAAAAAAGATATTGTTATGTTAATACTATATTGTATATTGTCTGTTTCCCTTTTAGATTTTGTGCATAAAAGTCGCAATTCAGTCGAGGGAGGATTCATTTTAATTCGAACCACCGCCGAAAGTGCTGAAATGTTCGATGGCAGCATTACATCGAATATATAAATTGCAAACTTTTTTAACAATAACCTCCAACTCAATCCAAATTTATAAGAACATTAATTCTAGTAAAAACTTATAGAAAACAAAATTTTATAAGGTTTTACTATTACTACCATTAAATATCAAATAATGTATCACCTTAATCGTAAATCGAATACAATGATCTAATACACGCAAATACCAAAATTTCTGGCAATGATTTTTGAAAAAAGGCATGTCCACATTATGACAGCGTGTTGTAAGTTCGTAAAATGAAAAAAAAATATATAAATATATGTATGTATATATATATATATATATATATATATATATATATATATATATATATATATATATATATATATATATATATATATATATATACAATATATATACACATGATAACACAGTACTATATAAGATTCAAAATTTACCGACCTGCTCACTTTGATCACGAGCTAAATTGTAAATTCTCTGTCCCTTTACAATGTCCCCACTGTACAACCTCAAAAAGGTCAAGACTCCCCGCTGATCGTCATGCTGCACTTTGAATGCTCGCGCTACCAACTCCGATCCAAAACTCTTGTACATCCTATTGCACTGTAATGGAGTAGGTAAGAAGGAGACAACAGCATCCAATAGTGTTTGTACTCCAATATTTTTATATGAACTGCCACATAAGATAGGAAATGCTGTTGTATCTAAGGTACATCTTCGTATAGCCGCTTCTATTTCTTCTTTGCTCAAGTTATCCAAAGATTCTTCTTGTATTATTGTCTCTGCTAGTTTGTCGTCTATCGATGATAGCGTGTCGATAAGTTTTCTGTGGTTCGATATTGTATTTTCCCACTTATGACCATCACTTTTTTCAGTTAGGGGCCTTCTTATGAAATTCTGCCCGCGACCTTGAGTCCAAATAATTTCATCACGTGATATTAGATCGATAAGACCTATAACATAGACATAAAAGAGTTTAAAAATTATTCTTGCAAATTTTCATTGAATCCTTTAAAGTGAAATACACACAGAGCGGGCGCGGATCGGAACGAGAGTACGGCGGGCCTAATTTCTTTTATCTACATATGTATATGGAAGATAATACACTTAACACATTGTTTGCGGGTACATTTTGCAGAGGAATTGTACCGGGAGCGGGCGGTTTGCGCGTAAATTTAATTATTCAGTTAAATCTCAACAGGTTAAAAATTATTTAATTTTTTAACCAAAAATCTTCACGTACAGGAGTATTGTCACTTGATGACCATTCTTCTGCTTCTTCATCAGAACTTGTTTCAGAACTGGCACTAAAAACTCGCGATTGATAGTTCGAGGGCGTGGAATAAGCCCTTCATCATCAGTCTCTTCGAAATCTTCACTTTCGATGTCACTATTACACGAAACATGTGATAATGCGTCAGTGATGATTTCATCACAATTATCTTCGATAAATTCACACATTTTCGCAAGGACAAATAAAAAGTTTATTATAAATCTAAATTGATTTTTTTAATCAACCTTCCCGTTCTGTAGTCAGATGTAAAAACTAGTTTTTATTCGTAATTTTTCCAGAATCTATGTAGTAGACAAGAACATTCGGCTACGTTTTCCTGTATATACCGTTATTTTTGTACCCACAAACAAACCATGTTGTTAGACTAATCCATACTAGTACGTGACCGTCACTCACGTATCAATCTTCAGAAAACATACTAGTACGTGTCCCGCATACAATGTGTTAATACAAACCCCCGCCCGCGCAAGCTTTTAGTGTGTTATCTTTCATGTAGATACAAAGAATTAGATCCGCCATATTCTCATCCCAATCCGCGCCCGTTCCGTGTGTATTGCGCTTAAGTATTGATACAGAAACATACTTAAATATTACTAAAGCATTTATCATGTTATTAGCATTACAAACTTTTATCCTTAAATCATTATTCTCACCAATAAGTCGTCCCTCTTGTATGACAGGTAAGTGAAGGAGTAGGGGTGTTGCATTCAACTTTTCCCGAACAGAAGTGACACAGGCAACAACATCAGCATCTGATCTGTCCATCTTGTTCAGGTAGAAAATGCGAGGCACCCTATATCCACTTGCTTGCCGCCAAACTGTTAGGGTTTGGGCTTCAACTCCTAAAAAAACAAAGTTTCTGTTATTCCCATTCAATTGTGACACAACTACGAACTGAACTTAAAATAAATATATTTTTAAGTATTTGAATAATTCATAATTTATTCCTTATCATCAAAAGCAATTAGTTTTAAATTTCAAAAAATTTTCGTTAATTTTGGTGGTGATGTGGGGTCCAATTGAGCCCAATTGCTATAACCTTACCAGTCAAAAACACAATAATAGCCTTGTCCACAGCAGTGTGGAGATCCAGACTCAGAATAAATATGTTTAGGTCATACATACAGTATATAAACCTACCTGCTGAAGCATCCAATACAATAACGGCTCCGTCTAAAACAGCCAGACTTTGTTCCACTTCCATAGTAAAGTCAATGTGGCCTGGAGTGTCAATGAGATTGATCTGATTGCCAGCCCATGGGAAAGATACAGCAGCAGCTGTAAATGAACAATTAATAATATTCATCAGTCAAATGTCAGATATAATATTTTTGTGAACTTTAATGTAATAAGTAAATAAACCAGCCTCAATGCTAAAAGACACTGTCTCACAGTCAATCTTCCAGTAAAGCAGATAAAAATATTTGAATCCTTTATTTTAACATAAGAAGTAAAATTTAATTAGTTTAATCTCAAGTTCTATGACCAAGACAACAAAGTTCTATGACCGAGACAAAATAGCAAAAGAAACCCAACAAGACTCCCCTCTTTTTTATATAGTGTGAGATGACTAGCTCTTTGCCACCAATCTGGCTGCCCTTCATAATATCTGTAGTACATGCACAGTGCTGACATATATTGTTGTCCTTGTCTCGAGGAGAATTTTCATGTGACTGCACAGCAATGATCAGTTAATAATGATACACCATCCAAGTAACATGTTTTGACAGTGCATTGACAAGCCAAGTAACATATCTTTATATAAGTGATCACTGCAGTATTATTTAGCGAGACAATACAGTAACAATTAGCAAATATTTTTTTCTTTGGAAAGATCTATATCCAGCAGTGGCCTGCTGTATGCTGCCTTTAAATTATATTTCTATTGGCATCTTACATGTAATGGTAATCCCTCGCTGCCTTTCCTGCTCCATATAATCAGTGACAGTATTTCCATGGTGCACCTCTCCCATAGACCTTATAGTGCCAGAATAGAATAACATACGTTCTGTAGTCGTGGTTTTCCCTGTAAATTACATATTATTATGTTGTGATATTAACTTCACCTAAAGAATCCACAATCCTCATTAAAATATAAGATATTTATTTTGTTTATCTTTGACATTATACAAACATTATGTATTAATTACAGGTTTTGATCGAAAAGCGTCCTCGGAGGATTTTAGTAAATGTATCAATAGTAAAAACTAATACAAAATAGCGAATTACCTGCATCAATGTGTGCTAATATACCAATATTGCGGATTTTTTCAATATTATGTGTATTCTTCTTTTCTGTACTTGAGCAGTATTTACGTAATTGTACATTTCTGAATAGTTTTCTGTAATAATTTACAAAACAATAACTATTCATATTTTTATAATTTAATAATTCATTACATTTGCATAATCTGTGGGCGAAATCAAAATTCAAAACATTATCGACAGGACGGGGACAGATCATTTACAAAACAACAGGCCAACTAAATCTGTCTATGAGTTCATGAGTTCTAACTTATAATATAAACTAATAGCAAAATAAATTTCGTACCTATAAACTTTTAAATACATATTTAATAATAAAAAGTTACATATTCATTAATAATCAATTAGGCGAATGAATTTCATACACATTATCGCTTATATTACATATATTGTTAATCAAACTAAAGATAATCGAATTTGTACCACGGTCACATAAATTGGGCTTCGTTGCAAGACCTGTATATAAGACAGTGATTTGTACTTTGGAAATCGTAATATCTCAAATTGCTTAATATAATCATTTCTATACCCTTTATATCTTTGGATCTTGAGCTTATCATGCTATTATCATCATTTCTATACCCTTTATGTAATATCTTTGGATCTTGGACTTATCATGCCATCATCATATTTTCTATACCCTTTATATCTTTGGATTTTGGCCTTATCATGCCAAGATAGAGTCATTAACGAGAGGGTTCGCATTGTATTCATTTGGGCGCAATAGCGTAGGCAAAGGGAGATTTTAGTCTAAAAAAGTTAGTTGAAATATAACTCGTTCCAATACATTATACTCAACTGAGAGTTGCACGACGTGAGTGCAATTAGAATCAATAGGATTTTTATTTTAATTTCTGTTCGAGTTTAATAAGTGAAAGAAGGAATAAATCTCATTGTTTTATTCTATTTGGCATTCGTTCAATTTTAAAGTGATTATTTATCTGTTCTGAATGTTAGATTTTCGTTCGTTCATTTGTACAATGGCCGCTACGTCGATTTGTTTGTGTTAATACGTGACAAATATTTACAAAATAGACAAAAACTATAACATTAAGTATCTTCGTAGAGGAAAGCCTTTAAAATGGGAGTACCAGCTTTCTTCCGTTGGCTTAGCCGCAAATACTCAAGTGTAATAGTGGAATGTATTGAACAAAGGGTAAGTGGTTCTCTAACCTCATTTAAAGTTCGTTTAATGACAAAACAATAATATTTAAACTTGTGTTTCTTCAGCCAACCGACGTAGACGGTCAGTTAGTACACGTAGATTCGTCTTTGCCGAATCCAAATGGGGTGGAATTTGACAATTTGTATTTGGACATGAATGGTATCATACATCCATGTACGCATCCTGAAGACAAGCCTCCACCTAAGGACGAAGATGAGATGATGGTTGCAATTTTTGAGTGCATTGATCGGTTGTTTCGCATTGTAAGACCCAGGAAGTTGCTTTATATGGCTATTGATGGAGTGGTAAGTCACCCTACTCTAACTACTAAATGTTTAAGTTATGACTTGCAAGCCATGAATATGAGATGGTAATTTATGGAGAGGAGTGCTAGATTGGAGATCATGAATTCAATTCATGATCAGAATTGGCAAATATAGGGAGCCCTGATCTGCGCAGGGCGGCTGAGAGAAATTAGATGTGTGTAGTCGAAGATCTAGGCTAAGTGGTGTGTCTTTGGGAAGGCTTATGTCCAGTAGTGGACCGCCACATAGTACTGATGATGAAAATTGAGTATTATAAGAAGGGTATATATTGTGTACTTTATAATTAATTTATTGTCCTTTGTGGAACCAATGTCTTACCCATAAATATTAACCTTTTTGTTTTTACATGTTGAATTATTCATTTAGATTTTTCTATTAAATAAACAAACATCTGACTCTGGAAATATAACAACTTATATTTCATACAATGATTCATGCATTCAACCCTTTATTGTGATCTGGTGTTGATAATTTAGAACTTTCTAGTTCATTCTTCTTTAATATCATTAGTCTACACTTTTTAAAACTTGGAATCATTTTCAGTGATAAAATGCAAATATTTCAGGCACCAAGGGCTAAGATGAACCAGCAGAGATCCAGACGTTTCAGAGCTTCAAAGGAGACGCAAGAAAAAATTGATGAGATTGCCAGAATCCGCTCAGAATTGCAAGCTAAGGGAGCATATTTGCCACCAGAGAGGCCAAAAGAAGCTCATTTTGACTCAAATTGTATCACTCCAGGAACTCCATTTATGGATCGGCTTAGCAAATGTCTACATTATTATATTCATGACAGGTTAGTATATTAAATTTTCTGATTATTGATAGCCTTTCACTCTCAAAAGCCTTTCATTTTTTTCTTGAGAAAATTGACTGTAAAAATACTTTTACATACCATTTTTGTGATAGTGACTAACTGTTCCTAGTATAAATTCTCAACAACTAAATCATTGTTTTATTTGTTAAAAATATATAACACATTTATAATTATTAGTGGAACTTTGTTTAATGCAAATTTCACTTTTTTTCCAGACTAAACAATGATCCTGGCTGGAAAGGTATCAAAGTGATCCTCTCTGATGCTAATGTACCTGGTGAGGGTGAACACAAAATTATGGACTATATTCGACGACAGAGGGGTTAGTTAGGTTATATTCATTTATTTAAATGCTTATCTCCACATTTAAAATTTTATCACAAAATAACATTTACATAAAAGAGAAAACTTATTGCTACTATACTAGTAGTATAGTAGCAATAAGTTTTCTCTTTTATTGTAATTATTATTTTATGTTGTTATAAGTTGTAGTACATTGCGTATGTAGAGGCAACACGCAAAATAGGCGCATGTTGATGTCGAGTTGCAGGAACCAGTCTGTTACACCACTTACCATCTATATATAAGTTATAATAAGTAATTGCTACTACTTCAAGTATAGTAGCAATAGGTACTATATAGTTCTTTTTGTGTGGAAAGGCATTATTTGCACTAGAGTCTATACAACTTTGTTTGAAGGGCTTGTGAGCATAAGGCTCTCAAAATGCAGGTTAAGGAAAATGAAGACAACAGTAACTTCTTTCTCTTGTTTTGTACTTCTTTGTCTTTGAACCCTGTTAAAATGACAAAAGACACTAACAGCAAAGGAGAGGCTACGAGTGATCCAAAGGACCCTTAGTTGAGGTCAAGACCTTGGTTTGGATCACTGTCATAGAGGGCAGTGAGCTATAATCTGCCTTTCTACATACAACTTTGGTTTATCATGTGTGCACTTTTATTCATTCTCGTATTCATTTGCATTTGATTTTTCGCTCTAGCTCTTTCGTTTTATTTCTCATTTAAGTTTTTTGTATATTTGATGATGTATGTCATGCAGCTCAACCGGATCACGACCCTAATACGCAACATGTGCTGTGCGGCGCTGACGCAGATCTCATCATGTTGGGGCTGGCAACACACGAGCCCAACTTTACCATCATCCGTGAGGAGTTCAAGCCAAACAAACCAAGACCTTGTGATGTATGCGGACAGCTTGGTAAGTAGATATAATCAAGTTAATTAATAGAACTCATGTACCTATTTCAAAATTTTAAATGTTGGTGTTTCTGTTTATTCATCCAAACATAATTTATGTATTCCCTATTTTGAACTTGGCCTTGACCAATTTTAAACTTGGCCTTGACCAATTTTGAATTTGGCCTTGACCAATTTTAAATTTGGTCTTGACCAATTTTAAATTTGGCCTTGACCAATTTTAAATTTGGCCTTGACCAATTTTGAACAAAATTCGATAGTCACTACCCCAAATCCTCGTTAGTAAGAATACTTTAAAAAATGTTCCTTTTTATATGCATATATATTTCATAATTCAGGCCACGAGATGAAAGAATGCACCGGCAGTACTCCTGATGCATCACTGGTGCGCTCAGATCCGGCGTTTGGAACACAGGACAACTTCATATTCGTGCGTCTGAATGTTTTGCGGGAGTATCTAGAAAAGGTAAGATATGAGAAATTTTGGAAACCATAAACTTGCTTAAAACCTTTTATCCAGGCCAAGTGGTGCAGTATTGAATCAGAATTATAGGCCTCTGTTTTGTGGTTGGGCCATGGTAGCATGAATAGAATGTTTGAATTTTGGAAGTACCACACTCCACAGGATAATAGCGTAAAGAGGTAGCATTTACATTTTGTATGGTGAATGCAGGAGTTTGAAGGTCCAATTTCTTCCCCTCCCATTATTCATACTCGTCCCCTAAGGTATGCAACATATCTGCAGTGTCCTTAGATTGTGGATATATAAATGCAAATTAAAAAGCCATTGCATTTCTGTACTAGATGTTGGCCTCAAGTGTTTTATTTAATTTGAAACTATCTGTAACTGGTTTTTACTTTTAGTTTTAAAGGTCGGCAACGTTGTCGTGACTCCTGCGGTGTCGCGGTTGTCTATGGGCGGCGTAGATTGCTTTCCATCAGGCGACACGCTTACTCGTTTCCTATCCCATAAAATAAAAACTATAAATATATTGGACCCGCGATAATCCGATAAACGTTTTACATTCCCGGAATGTATTTGAATAAGAGTACCTTGTAATCCGCAAAATTACAAATCAAAGAATCTATTTGAACTATGAATTATAATTATCTGTAATAAATACCTGTAATATATAATAAGAATGTGGAATTTAGTAAATCACGAGGGAGAGCTAATATTTTATTATAAAATTAGCCCATCTTTGCATGATTTTTTCTTTATTGGTGAATAAATCAAGGTGATATAATTTATGTTCGAAAATAAAGGAAAAATGGTTAAAAAAATCTTAGTATACGTTTATAGTATAAATTTAGCAAAAAACAATATGATGGAAATTTCCATCATCATGTAAAGTAAATAGAAAGAAAAGGATATCATTGGATATTTTTTATTCTTTATGATAATTAACAAAACAATTATTATTTTTATTAATAATAAACAATGAGTAAAAGTTTTAAAAGTAAAAACAAAAATATTTTTCCCATACATTAGGAGATAAGTAACTGCATCATCATCATCATCATCAGCAGCCTGCGGCAGTCCACTGCTGGACATAGGCCTCCCCCATGGAGCGCCACCTAGCCCGATCTTCGGCTACACGCATCCAGTTTCTGCCAGCCGCCCTGCGCAGATCGTCTCACCATCTAGCCGGGGGGCGTCCCACACTACGTTTACCGAGACGCGGTCTCCACTCCAGCACTTGTCTGCTCCAACGATCGTCGGATCTCCGACAGACGTGACCAGCCCATTGCCACTTAAGTTTGCTAATTCGAAAGGCTATGTCGATGACTTTAGTTCTCTGACGGATTTGTTCATTCCGAAACATATCTACCAGAGAAACTCCGAGCATAGCTCTCTCCATAGCTCTCTGAGCGACTCTGAGCTTATGAAGCAGACGGACTGTCAGCGTCCACGTTTCGGCGCCGTAGGAGAGTACGGGTAGGACACACAGTAACTGCATAGTGATGTAAAATTCTATCATGTGGTAATTTTAAATTAAACGCAAACTTTTTCAGAAATTGCTCTAAAAATAACAGAAGCACATGTTACAAACTTTTCTTCCATTCATTTTCCCTTTTTAAGCAATTGAAACTCAAATATAATAAAACAAAATCATATGTTTAATGCAACTACAATACAAACAGCGGAATGACAACTACAAGCTCGTTTTAATGATAGTGGCACTTGCTTATTATTGGCAGCTATGTTTTTTTTTTTATGCAATGGACATTAAAAATGTATCCAGACACCATCAACTTAAAGTGAACTTGTTCTTGTATATAATTTTTTCAATGTTATGATGGAAATTTCCACCATTATGCAAAGAAGGGTTAACATCATCATCAGTGCTATAGAACTTACGAAAACAATAATAGTGGTGCGTTAAAGTTACAACCTGTCCAGTTATGCATTATATTAGTGAAGATTTGCCAAAATTTTTATGTACAATCAACATTGATGGGCGTGGCGGGTTACAGGGGGTGCCGGATTAGACAAAGTCCGGATAACTGGGGGTTCACTGTAAAATTGTGTATGTTTGTTTTTTATTTTGTATGCATTTTTTTCAGGAACTCCAAATGCCCAATTTACCATTTCCCTATGATTTCGAGAGGGCACTGGATGATTGGGTCTTCATGTGCTTCTTTGTGGGCAATGATTTCCTTCCACATTTGCCCAGCCTGGAGATAAGAGAGGGAGCTGTTGACAGACTGGTCAATTTGTACAAAAAGTGTGTTTATAAAACTAAGGTAAAGTTCCTTTGTATTGCTTGTGATATTTTATCTTTATATTGAGTATAGATTCAGAAATTTACCCTTAATAATGAAAATGATTTAAATTTTTTTGTTCAGACTTGAATGCGGATAACTCAATGTATGCCATGCCTCTATCTAGTAGTTTCCTGCCTTAATCTGAATATGATTTTTTTAAACTTTATTCAACAATCCACAAAACGGTTAAAGAATGTACATATAAAATAAGAAAAAAAAAATTATAATTAAGCCCACTATACTAAGTATTAAAAAAAAGACACTTAAGATTAAAATTATTACAAACAAAAATAATAACAAAAAAAAACAAAAATCATAATAATTATATAAATATATATATATATATATATATATATATATATATATATATATATATATATATATATATATATATATTGTGTAATTTCATATTCCATACTGCAGTATGGATTATGAAAAGTTCCATGCAGTAGAAAGCTGTGGTAGGCCACAGCGCTGATTAGTAGATAATGTAGCTTAATTTTCTTTCCAAGCTGGTAGTGCACTGATATAACTTTATAATTAACATATATGATAATGATACATTATTTATAAATATACCATTACTTCAGGGCTGGATAACTGACTCTGGCGATGTGAACCTGGATCGAGTACAGGTTATAATGGATGAATTGGGCCATGTTGAGGATGAGATCTTCAAGCGTAGGCATCAAAATGAGATCAACTTCAAAGCGCGGGAGAAAGCTAAGAAGAGACAACAGCAGAGAGTTAACTTTGGTCTGCTCGAGAAGACACAATTTGCTCCCATGGTGTGTATCACAAAACTTTCTCTTATAATTCGTTAAGATATATACTATAGCGTGCCAGCCGTACTGCTTAGGGTGACACACGGGATCTTTAGGGGGTTTATATCTTCGATATAATGGAATTCTTCCCAGAGAAATTAATTTATTTTTCTAATTACTGTACATTTATATCTTATTCATACTCTATCAATTTACATTTTATATCTCAATATATATAATCTCAATTCCTTATACCGGAAAGTTGACACGTCTATCGAAAGATGTCAGTCGAACTAATCTTTTTGTTTTTATAAATCAATTTATTTTTTATTTTAAACTTTAAAATTACGAATTTAAAAAGAAATAATATAATATAAAAGGTTTTAATATATTCAGATAAAAAGTTTTATTACGTTAGTGATACATTTATCCATGTATCACTGCAGTACATACATTGCTAATATTCATTGAATCGCCCAGTACGGGGTCCCCTACCAATTCAACCTTATATATACGCAAGTATTGTTTAAATAAATTAAAAAAAATTCATGTGTAAAGTCACGTGGACACGTTTGTTAATAATGTTCCATACAAGAACATTATTTCTAATTTTGTATTAACAAAGTAATTAAAAAATGTTAGTTGTATAAAAGATATTGTAAATAGTTGGGATAAACTAAGGTGTATACATGTAAAGTTTTTAAGATAAATCATAAACTGAAAGATCTTGCACGGTTTACACTTTTCAAAAGTCACAGTAGTTGCATTTAGTAAGTTAAATCCCTAAGTCTAAGTCGTGCAGCTTTTTTTTATGGGATAGGAAGGCAAACGAGCAGGCGGGTCACCTGATGGAAAGTAATCAACGCCGCCCATAGACATCCACAGCGCCAAAGGCAGTACGGAAGTATCGCCGACCTATAAGGAAAGTGTCATTATAGGAGAGGGAGGGGAGAGAGGGGGGTGTTGGGCCTCCGGAACTCGGCCGCTCACCGCACGAAGCGCGCTAAGCTGCCACTCAGTCGTGGCGCAGTGATCGTGGTTAAAGGTCGTCTCGTAAGGAGGTAGCGACTTTAGCGAAGCCTCTATCTTTTTCTATCTATGGCACTGCGGGTAAAATATGTAATGGAACACTTGGTAGAAGCCTTGATAAAGTCTATCCATCTTGTGGGTTATCACCCGTGAGATTGCTGTCCTCCTATAGTGCTAGTAAGTTAATGTAAAATTATTTAATGTAGTATACGTGTCCAACAGCCTTTAGGCGGGGGTGCGAGGGCGGTAGAGAACGCGCGCCAGGAAGCAGCCAACATACGCATTGCCGGCATGAATGCTGTAGCAGTAAGTTTATTTACCTTGCCTGTAGTGAAACTGTATAAATAATGATAATGATAACATATAGTGATAATTATAACCTATGCTCGGAGTTTCTCTGGTAGATATGTTTCGGAATGAACAAATCCGCCAGAGAACTAAAGTCACCGACATAGCCTTTCGAATTAGCAAACTTAAGTGGCAATGGGCTGGTCATGTCTGTCGGAGATCCAACGATCGTTGGAGCAGACGAGTGCTGGAGTGGAGATCGCGTCTCGGTAAACGTAGTGTGGGACGCCCCCCGGCTAGATGGTGCGACGATCTGCGCAGGGCGGCTGGCAGAAACTGGATGCGTGTAGCCGAAGATCGGGCTAGGTGGCGCTCCATGGGGGAGGCCTATGTCCAGCAGTGGACTGCCGCAGGCTGCTGATGATGATGATGATAGTGAAACTGGAGAAATTATAACTATAATGAAGTAAAAAATATTTTGTATTGATTTTGTGTGGTTGTATCTCGGTTTTTGCTGGATGCGTGTAGCCGAAGATCGGGCTAGATGGCGTGCCTTGGGTGAGGCCTATGTCCAGCAGTGGACTGCTGCAGGCTGATATTGATATTGATATAGATCTCGGTTTTATTTTAATTAATTAATAATTTAATTAACCAACTTAACACATTGAAGACGGGAGACGGGAATTCCTGTCTTTTATTTTTTAAATGCTGGCGACCGATGACGGAAATTCACGTGTGTATTGAATGTCACAATATTGTGTAATTGCAAGTAAAGACATGAAAAAAAATAGTTGTAGTGATAATATTAAAAATGTGCGGGAGGCTAGACGCTTTTCAGCACATGCCGTCATCAATGTGTTAAGAACGATTAGTGTCCATACGCTCTGTCTTGAACGGGACCGTCCTTTTTTATAATACAATGTCACTGCGTCCCCGTGAAAAATCATGGGCTGCAAAAATATCCCGTTTTTTAATTAGGATATAATAGTGCGATACATACAGAGTGAATAGTAAAAATAAATACCTATTATAAATTGAGTTCGCTCTCGTAAATATTTGTGCGGCTAACATTTTATTTTTTGTAATTATTATTTTTGTAATTCTGGTGTAGGGCTGAGTGCAAAAAGCATTTTATTTAATAATTTTATGATTTTGACTAAATTTCTATTCTCCAAAACAGTTATCCAGAAAGTGGAATTTATAATTAAGAATTATTGATGTATTAGCTGTGGTTTACATTAATTTATTGTTTCTAGGAACAGGAATCGGAACAGCGTGGCCGCAAGCGCTCAGCCGCAGAAGCAGGTCTAGATGATGACGATGACGATAAACATGACGAAGTTCGGCTGTGGGAAGAGGGTTTCAAGGAGCGATACTATGAGAGCAAGTTTGAAGTAGCAAGAGACAACTTGGAGTTTAGGTTAGAAAAGTTGTAAAAAAGAGAACTTTATCAATTGTGATGTGATGAATGATGAAACTACTTGCATCCTTATCTATGGTCTATGCGATTTTTAATTTTTTTTATTTAAAAATTGTTTTTGGTGAATTTTAATATTTAACTAGTTGGTCCTCTGAGCCGGATTCAAGATTAAAATTTCATTAAAACGACTTTTAGTACTATAAGGTTACATAACATTTATTTGCACAATCCACATTAAAGAAAAACCTAACTTAAGTGATAAATAAATATTTTTTTAACAGATTTACATTTTTTTTACTTATATAAAAAAATATAAATAATTAACTTAAAAGACAATGTAGAGATTGCTTTTTAAATTTTAAAATAATCCATTTCTTCTGTGCAAAAAATATATATTTGTGTATACGAGTACAGAAGCGATGTGTGTGAAAAAATTATATGAATGTGTGTGTGTGCGTGTCTGTCTCTCACTCTGTGTGGTGTGCGTGTGTATGTGTGTGTGTGTGTGTGGGGGGGGGATCATACATATGTTGTGTGTAAACTTTTTCTTAATTTATTTCACTATTCTTTTGCATATCTGAGGTAACTCATTTGTCTGTAGATATCGTGTAGCCCTTCAATATGTTCGAGGCCTGTGCTGGGTCCTTCGTTACTACTATCAGGGTTGCGCTAGTTGGAAGTGGTATTTTCCGTACCACTACGCTCCGTTCGCGTCTGACTTTGTCAATATATGCGGGCTATCTACCAAGTTCGAGAAGGGAACGCAGCCGGTGAGTCAATTTCAACCTTATTGCATGGGGTTATGGGTTAGTTTTTAATGGCTACCACTTTGCTTTCCGTTTTTTAAATATTGTAGTACTTGGTTACGCGAATCGTATGCGTATTATATGCCAATTGGTAGGTCTATCAGTGGATAGCTATGGTCAAAAACCGGCACGCCATATCATTCGTTCGTCTCTGAAATAGAATACCAAACCTAATTGATTAATTTCAACGATAATTTTTTTTTGCTTAAATCCGCAAATTTTCCCTATCAACGCTGTTTTTCTAGTAACTATAGCTAAAGGTCACATCAGTTTGTCTCTATCTTTAAAGCTATGTAGTTTCTCTCTTTCCCATTGAATTTGATATGATTATAAAAGATAAGGGGCCATCCAAAAATTATGTCCCACGTTAAGGGGAAGGATGGGAGTGACCTTGAGTGACAACAGAAGGTTGAATGTTTTTTTTTTTTGGTTGAACCTTTGTGTCACAACATTCATAAAATTAAAGTGTAACTCCACGTGTGAGTAGGGGGGAACCGGCTCCGAAATCAGAAATTTCATGTCGAAATTGATACACACACATATATATGTGTGTGTATCAATTTCGTTACTGTGGTCTGCGATCGAACCAACATTTGGTTCGATAGCAGATCGATTTTGCTGAAAATCAGTATCACGAGCTTCAATAGAGCGCCTGCCATGTGCCAAGAACCATTTTGTGACACTTTTTAGGTTTAAATTCTAGCATTAAGTTAAAAAGTGTCACGAAGATACTTTTCTATTTCTATAGAGTACATATTATTAGCATAAATTTGTATGATTTTTTCATATTAAATGATTTGTAAAATGTTTTCGTAGTTCCGACCGTTGGAGCAATTGATGGGTGTGTTCCCGGCCGCTAGTTCGCAGCATGTACCACAACCGTGGCACAAACTCATGAGCGATCCGGTGAGTAAACTTGATGTGAAACATCTTATCGCGGGGTATGGGAGTGATATCGTAGATTCAGGCTACGCTCACGCTCCCCTCCACTCGACTCTTTACAGGGTCTCTCACACGTGGCCGTGAGCAATACGGTAGACCGAGCCGTCGTAAAAATTTCAAATCTACCAAGCGTCCTATGACGATTCTCTTTTTATTTAAATAATCTACATGTAATTTTTGAGAACAAGTTGTGTATAGGTAGTATCCATGCACCTTATCACAACAGAAAGACGTTGCATAAAAAGCTTAGTTAAGTTTGTGTATGCCGTGGCAAATAAAAGTTAAATTATTATGAAAAAAAAAATCTTTCTAATAAAAGAAAAAACTTTTTAACTTAATTCATTCGAATATTGCTTTCAATAGTGCTAGAATTTTACTTTGTCACGTGTGATGTGACACGCCTGCTCCTATTCTATAAAAAAAGAATAATATATAATATAATAGTGAATAATTAAATATTTTTAATTTTAATTATTCACTATTATATTAAAACATCTGTAATATTTGACAGTTCTCGCCAATTATCGACTTCTACCCAACTGACTTCAAGATTGACCTAAACGGAAAGAAGTTCGCGTGGCAGGGGGTGGCATTGCTTCCCTTTGTGGACGAGACGCGCCTCTTTAAAGCCCTGGAGCCTTACTACGGCGAGTTGACGCAAGCTGAGAGTGAGTTCTTTTGACAGTTTTACAAACTAATGGGTGTCCGTAAACCTTGACTACCGCTTTGAAACAAGGAATATTCTACCTATAATCTGATATAAATCGGCTTAACGGCTATAAAGCCCTGGAATGATATTCCTCTTCGCGCCGTCCGATTAAGCTCAAGCGGGACCCCGTTCGGCGATTTTATTGACTATTTATTTGCTCTCTTCTTCTCTTAGGCGGATGCGATGACCCAAAATGAGTCTTGGCCTCCACCAGCAAGAGTCGCCGTTTGATGAATGCGGATTGGCGAGGTTTCCAGACGCGAAATAAATATCTGTAGGCCATACATATATTTATTCCAATGCGGGGATCAAATCTAAGACCATTGACTCCATGAGCGAAGGGCTCCGCCACTGAGCCAATTGGTCGTCGGTTCAGTCTTAATAGTCTTAATAAGTTGAATATTTAATATCTTGGAAACTAATTCACTGTTACATAAACTTTGGATTTTAAATACATGTCAAATTTGGTCCTTCGAGCCGGATGTCTAAAGTGTGTTGTTTGAATTTAGAACAGCGTAACATCCGCGGCCACGACCGCTTATATGTGTCGACTGGCAACCAGAGCTACGGCTTCCTGTGCGCCCTATACGAGCAGGCAGGTCGCGAGTTGAAGCAACTCATCGCCAAGGAACAGCGTTACCCCTACCGCAGTGAGGGAGTCCGGGGCGATGTCATGCTCAGCGCTGATAATGTCTGTCTGGGAGGGTGAGTTTAAATTTTACCAAATTAAATAAACGATTAACAAGAATAACACCAGAGTGAATAAACAGACTAAATAACAGTCACGGTCAGAATTTGGCGTTATGAATGAATGAATGATTTCATTCGATCAATGAATGAATGATTTCATTCGATCAATGAATTAATGAATTCATTCATTTATATATAAGTTTGCGGAACACAAACAAGTTGATGCTATATTAACTCGTTTAGTGCCATTGCTCATATATACAGTACTTAGAAATGCCAAAGAATTATTTTGTATTTGAGAGCATTTACCCTTTTCGGAAATAGTTGCCTCCTTGTGAGATGCCCATTTCCCATATAACTGCAGTAAATCCTCTCATTTCTGAGATGGTGACTGGCTTCGACAATTTTGAACGAGATTGAGGTTTCTAACGTGCAAAAACTATGCGGCGATATCGCGCTTGTGGCAAATTTAGTGAGCGCGATAGCTTTTGCGCGCGATAGCGAAATGTTAATCGTGTAAGAGCGCGCACTCTGCTTTTATAACTTCGCTGACATACAACCTTATTAGAGTTATGAAAATCTTTAACTTAGAACTAAACAATACCCACACACGCAGGCACGCACGCACGCACGCGCACACACGTGTGTGTGTATAAATATATAATATATTTACAATATTTTAAAATCCTTACATCTTTGATTATTTATTAATGTCCTTAAGTTTATAAATGTATTTCAATAGCAACATACGATGACAAACTTATTCAAAAATCATAATCGCTGCGTACAAACTTTGTCCCTAATAATCTTGATGATTTCTCCACCAGGCAACTATCTTCTCCGGTCGTTGGCCTGCCCCCAGTGCTAGACAACCGGGTGGTGTGTGTACGGTTCCAAGATCCCCAATACCCAGACGAGTTCATCTTCCCGGCGAAGCGGTTGAAAGGCGCCGTCCAACCGGGGCGAGTGTTGAAGCCCGGCAACCTTTCTGACCAGGAGAATAGGAATTGGCGGCCACAGATTGGTGAGAATTGCTTTTAAACAACAACATTTATGTCTTAATTTGTCGACTTCACCAGAACATCGTGCTTCCTGTAAATTCACAGATGATGAATCTGTGAATTAAAACTCACTGATTTTTAATATTATATAAATTTACCAGTAATTCATTAGTTTATTTTAAATTATGTCCAAATGTTTTAATTTCTAAAAAGGATAAAAATTTAACTATAATAGGATCATATATATGAGTCGCGATCGCTCTCTCTCTCTCTCTCTCTATATATATATATATATATATATATATATATATATATATATATATATATATATATATATATACACATTTATATATATATATATATATATATATATATATATATATATATATATATATATCTCAATACAGTGTTATTCATTCATTCTTATATATTCATTCGTCTTATAGGAATGGTCAGATCCAACACTGTTGCGAACCTGGAGATGGCGGGACACAGGATGTTGGGCCACCATCTACCCCGTGACAGGTCCTACTCCTCAGTACCGCCGCCACCGCAGCGTCAGCAAGGTCAGGGTTACGGACAGCACAGTAAGTACCACATGGTTACTCATTAAATTTTATAAATAATGACAAACAGAAGTGGAAATGAGTAAAACAAACAAAACTCAGTAATTTCTCGCACACATTATTTCTATAATAAGTTGTTTAATGTCGCACCATCTAGCCGGGGGGGCGTCCCACACTACGTTTGCCGAGACGCGGTCTCCACTCCAGCATTCGTCTGCTCCAACGATTGTCGGATCTCCGACAAACGTGACCAGCCCATTGCCACTTTAGTTTGCCAATTCGAAAGATTGCGTCGGTGACTTTAGTTCTCTGGCGGATTTGTTCATTGCGAATTATATCTACCAGAGACACTCCGAGCATAACTCTCTCCACAGCTCTCAATGTAACAATAATAAATCTATTATTTAACTTTCCCTTAACACAACTTCGTGTTAAGGTAAATCTCGTCTTTAAAAGTTTATCGAAGCAAATCAAACATATTTTGATTAAAAAAACAGTTTCTGAAAAAAGATGTTGAAGTTTTATTAACGCGAAAAGCGAAAACGTAGTAAACCGCAAAATGTAAACTTACCACCGGAGCCAAAAAATTGTCAAGAGTTCTGTTCATTCAAAACTATTTTCAACGCTGCACAACATTTTTTAGTGGTCTTAGAGCTTGATCCGAATATGTAGTATTTTTTATGACATCTGTGTCATTTACAGCGTTTTCGCTTTTATACACTTAAAAATCTGATTTCCTACAAACCTAACACTTAGTTTGATGCGAAAAGAACCCTGCAATAATAGAAAGTTACTTTTAACTAGGATTAACATATTGTTACGGGCTGGGGTTCGGGGATCCAAAAAATGAAATCGGCCACTAGTTTCACTTTACTTCCACTTCCACATTTTCTTCCGTATTAAACTTTAAACGTTCCCTTCGATGCATTGTCGCAACTCTGTCTTCGACGCACCGTCACCCGTTTATATAGGTAAAACTATCGAAAGTTCTAGCATTACAAAATTCGAAAATGTTCCAGCAATGTGTATAATTTTCTAGACATCATCCCGTCTCTTTCCCGCGCGCAGCTATTTTCTATTAACTGTTCTTGTCACGCATTGACGGTCATATAAGGTCTTGCTAATTTATTTTTAAAAAGTTGTAATGGCTTGCTTGACCAGAATTTTGAGATTTAAAAATGAGGTTTTATCTTTATTAAAAAAATAATTCTTCATACATGTGTTACGCAACAGTATAACTGCATGAAAAATCAATCAAAAAATACAAATGGAAATATAAATAAACACGGCAATCATTAAGATTGCACGGCCGGCCGCCCTTGCACGTAGTGCAATGAATGGGCCGTCCCAACACGGCGGGGGCGGAGGAGCGGAGGGCGCTGGGGTCGCGGTCACGTGGCCCAATTATAAAGTCCGCCAACGCCAATGTCGACGCGGCGCGTGACTCGGATTAATTTTTAATAAACAATTCTGTTGTCGTTTGATGGCTATTAGTTTGTCGTCCTCCGATAATATGCAATTATCGGAGGGCTACGGTGGAATTAGGATGCGGGGTGCTCTTGGGCTCCTCTCGAAATCATACATAGAATTTTTGTTTTAATGGGATACGAAGGCAAACGTACATACACGCGTTAGATACTCCGCTTCACCATGGCACCAACGCCGATATCCTCAAAGATACTATCATTTTTCACTATAAACATAATAAAAAAACTATTAAATATATAAAAAAATTGGCAATTGAAATTCATTACGATTCTTGTAAGAAGATAGTTATGTGTAAATAGAAAATCTCGAAAATGCATCAATTACAATTGTATGTGGGTTGCCTAACTGGACGCTGTCCTGTGGGGCGCTTTAGGTATCCCAGGAGAGACATATTAGATGTTGACCTGCGCGAACTTCAAGCCAGTGACTGGCAGAAAGTGACGCAGGACAGATCCGTTTTGGATCTATGAGCCGATAGTTTTTTTTTAGTTTAAAATGCACCAATTACCTTCCCTTTCCCATCTGTATCCTCGCCTGTTTTTAGCTAATGAAACAAAACGAAACACTTCGTGTCAATTGGGCAAGTAAAAGAATGAAACGTTCATTGTATATTTTTCGCTCAAACAAAGAGAGCAACAGGACCTATGTGCTCACTCTTTGTTTCCACCCCGCCAGCGCTAACAAGCATGGAATACGCTCCACTATACATTATAATATCATCGTTCTGGCTACGGGTCCCATATTTTAGAATGGAAAAACCAGGACACAAAATGTATAAAACGTACACGTACAAGAAATTACAGCGCTAATCTACAAGAGTGTTACTTTCTCGATATGTCAGCTCAGTCATTTAGCAAACAAAACTTTGTAAAACAAAGTTATTTCTGAAGCTTAGCTGAACACTATTCTTGAAAAATTACGAATTTGTGAGTTTTTTTTAATTCTGACTGATCCACCCTCACTACTACATACATACATACTGCATATATTACAGGTTTTTTAATTTGTTATAACCTATCACAGCGTCACCTATCGGGTCCAGTTTTAGTGCTTTTTTGGGTCATCTGCCTGCCAAGTCTTTAAAATAAGTATGATATTCCATATTATCGTATAGTATATATTACAGCTCGACCAATCGGGTACAAATTTTGTGATTTTTTGGGTCATCGGCCTGCCCTGTCCTTAAAAAAGTATGACATTGCACTTTAGCGTATCGTATATACCACAGCGCTACCTATTGGTTCCAGTTATTGTGGTTTTTTAGGTCATCTGCCTGCCAAGTCCTTAAAAAACGTTGAAGTTGACGTTATCATATCGACGTTCCACGTTATCATATCGTATATAGACGTACCGTATATAGAAGTATCCACGATAGCCTGCGACTGATGGTCACCCTATTCAGAAGCAAGGTGATCGGAGCGTTGTTCTCAGCACTCGAGACAAACGGGGCTACTAATTAGCGTGGCCTATTGTGATGCCCTCGGTGAATGCACGTACTACGACTCACTAATGTACTATTGTACAGCCAGATAACAAGGCAAAGAAATGAAATTTTCCGAAGGCTTTCCACGGCTTAAAGGAGACTTATAATACACGTCTCACAGTCTTATCAAATCAAAATCAAAAAACCTAGTTTATAATCTAATACGATTGTAAACTAGGTTAGATTATAATAGATATTAGATGAGATTTTTTGTTGTCAAATCAAAAGTTTTACAATAAATACCATATTTTTATTTTTTTAATTTCTGTAAGACAAAAGAAAAACATACATACATACTCTATGTATGTATGTATGTTTTTCTTTTGTCTTCGCCTGTTTCGCGTAGGGGTGGGCAGAGACCACAGATATCCATGCGCTACGATCCCGGTACACCTTCCTTGCTTCCTCCACACTTATCAGATGGATATCTTCATTCGTTCTACTTCTCACATTCGTCGTAGCGAAACGGCTCTCCGTTAGTGGCTTCTCGCCCTCGTGGGAATCAGGACGTGACGGGTGGCGAACCACGTTGCCGTCATTTTTTTAACAAATTAGGTATATTAAAATTAGTCATAGCGAATCCCACGAGCCGCAAGGGAGGGTGGAGGTCAGCCCCAGTAGAGCGCCTAGCATGCTGAGGTAAGGCACCCGGGTGAGCCCGATTCCGGTACGGTCGGCAAAAGAAAAATTTAGTCCCAAATTTGCCACCCCTGAAATATGCCGCCCTATATACGCTTTTATGCGTCGATGTACAAAAAAAAATGATTCTCTTTTAAAGCATATACAGGTATTGAGTAGTTATTTCGTTAAGTGTGGAATAGATGTTAGAGTATTAAAAAATTGTACACGTGCTTAGTGTACAATTTTTTAACAATGTAGTAAAAATTATGTAATATTTACTATTTTTAAAAAACAAAAAACAAATGAACTGTACAAAATATGTGTTCCAAATGTTTGATTATATTCTATGAGGGCTTTATTTTTTAATTGGATTCCGGTTTAATGGACGCTTTACAGACGTTAAAAATGGAACACGTTTTACCTTTTCTTCACGCCGCACAAAAGATCACAACAAACAAATATCAAAGGACATGTTTACTAGATCATTTACGTAATGTACAGATAATAGATAGTAATTGGCTACTTAATCTGGCATTATGCCTGACGTCCTTTGCCATCGGTGAAGAGAAAACAAAATTGCCGCCAATAATGGCACTGAAAAAGGAATGCATTATTCAAAAAGAAATTCAAATTGGCCCATTCGACGCGGCATTGACGTGTAATAGCGCGCGAGAGCAAACAGGAAGCGCTCGGGGACGCCATTGTCGGATGCAGTGTCGCCAACTACGAAAATAATAATTATCGGGGGCTGCGACACAATGGGGTTGCTTTTTTAGGTTCCGCATCTCAAGGAGGCGACAATGGGGTCCATTGATCTACAGCGTGGTTTTCAATAAATGTTTAATGTACATTATTAATGTAATTTTTCGCAACCCTTGAAACTTGTTTGGATAGATATAATTTATTAGCACTATTTAAAAAAATGCCACATGGCCAACGAAATGTGAGTTGTCGCGGTTGTCTATGGGCGGCGTTGATTGCTTTCTATCAGGCGGCACGCTTGTTCGTTTGCCCTCCTATCCTCTAAAAAAAAAAAACAAGTGACCCTGCGGCAGGACCCGGAAGAGATGGCAGGATGAACTGAATTCCCACTAGAGATATTGGAAACAGATAGTACAAAATAGAGACCAGTGGAAAGAAGGAAGGGAGGCCTTTGCCTGAAGTGGGATAGTTCAGATTGACAATTTTTTTTAACAGCCAATGTATGTCCCACTGCTGAGCCCGGGCCTCTCCATTTCTGGAGTAACGGACGTTAACACACCACGCTTGTCCAATGCGGATTGGCGGGGTTACCAGAATAAATATTTGTCATCCATACATATATTTATTCCGTTGCGGGGATCGAACCCGCGACCATTGACTCCGCGCGCGGAGGGCCCCGCAACCGAGCCAATTAGTCGACATCATTTAAAAATTTTAAATTATTCGTATTTTGAACGATGCACTTTTAAAATAGTATTACAGAAACAACACGGCTATACACGAATAAATCACTAATATCGATTACGATAAAATCGATATTAGTGAAAAATATCAGTGAAATATCAGTGAATAATGTTGTAGGATTATGCTATTGTTTAATGTTTTATGCAGTGTTTAGATGTGTTATATGGTAATATAACATAACTGCACGTAAATCCTACCTTAATACCGACTAATACAATCGTAAGTGATAATGAGAGAGATAAGAGAGCGAAAAGCGACCATTAGAGAGCCGTTTCGCTGCGATGAATAGTAGCGGATAGAGCTCTGTGGTCTCTGCTAACCCCTGCGGGGGATAGGCTTAAATATATATGATAATAATGTCGATAAATATGTTTTATCGTAATTCGTATTATGCTTTTTTCTAAATTACATTTTAATAAATAGTTATAGGACAAATAAATTAATAATAAATTGTTTATTATTAAAATTAGCTATCCTTTCATATATAAATGAAATCTGCACATCGATCACTTGCGAATTGATTTACAAAATATGGTTTTTTATTTTTGCTAAAAAATAAGGGTTTCACGATTGCTTGTTTCTTCTGCGGGACCGTCTATATGGTAATGTTATTTGTTTCAAGTGGTTTGTTTGTGTGCGTGCTAGTCTGTATGTGTGTTCGTGACAAAGAAATGATAGCATATAATAATTTTTTTCTATAAACTTTTATGTTTAAATCGTGGAGAAATATATACGTATAACCGATTTATAATTAAAGATATAAATTTGTAATAATATGTCGGTGATTTTCCTCCTATGATAACCAGATAACGCCTACCAAGGTGTCCCTTGCATCCGTTATATTATTACTTATAATTTTATCTACTTCTTAGGTGCAAAATGCGAGTAAAGTAAGGATTAAAACACCTCCAAGAGCACCTGGAAAAAAGAGTGCTATAAAAAAAATAAAAAAGCTTCCGATATTGTATCGTAATCCCCTCCGGCCGGATAATAGGAAGCACTTGAGCCGATCGAGCCGTTGTCTAAAAAAAAAGTAAAGTGTGTTTTGTAATATAGCTGTTACATTTTTTGAGGAATACTGATTTTACAAAGTATATTGTAGATTAAAAATATTTGAGCCATTTCAGGCAACATGTCCATTTTTTATAGGATGTCCGTTGACAGGATTAGGCTATAGGTCGAATAATTATACCCTGTACAAGTTAGCTTGATCTTTTTGACGGATGTAATTTTTTCTGATCGACATAGCTTTGCAATGACGAACATATTATTTTCTTAATTTAATGATTTTAAAAATTGTAAAAATATTAAAAAAGTACATATAACATAAAAGTCCCTAAAGATTCAAGCATTTAAGACATTGCTTCAAAGTAAAATTTAAATAGGAACACTGAAAATAATAGACGCTTGTACAATGTTACATCGGTGGGACGGATGGGACACGAATAACAGGCAGTATACAGTATAGACCGATGTAACATTGTACAAGCGTCTATTATTTTCAGTGTTCCTATTTAAATTTTACTTTGAAGCAATAAAAAGTCTTAAAATTTTCGGATAACGCTTGAATCTGTAGGGACTTTTGTGTTATATGTGTTTTTTTTAATATTTTTACAATTTTTAAAATCATTGAATTATGAAAATAATATGTTCGTCATTGCAAAGTTATGTCGATCAGAAAAATTTACATCCGTCAAAAAGATCAAGCTAACTTGTACAGGGTATAGTAAACTCATGCTTACTGATTTATTGTCTGTCAATATTGAGAGAACATCCTGCCTTCAGTTCAAGCACATGGTTTCAACAAGATGTCGCCACGCTACATACTGCTAGAGAGACTGTTTCGTGATTTCTTCCCTAGCAAATTAATAAGCCGCTTCGTCGTGATAGCCTGGCGACTTATTTCTGCCGGACAGCATGTAGATCTATATCATTGGTATGCGGCAATCCACTATTGGACATAGGCTTCATCAAGGCGTGAATAAAATAACCGACACCAAAAAATATTTAAAAAAAAAATTAATTACAAATTTTACAGCAGCTTAATTTAGGAACTAAATAACTAGCTTTGTTGGCGCAACGACCCAAAATGGATCTTGGTCCCGAACTGAAATAATATGCCATTCTTGACAAAGTATTCGTCTGCAGGGTGACTCTACCACTACAAGTCGCGTTAACTATCTCAAAATCTCATCTAGATCATCGGTTACAAAATTCAGTTTCAGACAATCAAGAAATTAATCACCCTTCTCCTACCCGGGGAACGTCCCATACTATATTGACTAACCGCAGTCTCTATTTCTACTTCAACGTCACACCATAAGTCTTCTTCAATACTTGTTGGTTTCCCAACTAACGTGACCAGCTTATTATCACTCCAGTTAACTAGACATTTTTTTATGGGATATGGGATATGGGATTAAACGAGCAAACGTGTCGCCTGTTGGAAAGCAATCAACCCCGCCCATGGACAACCGCGTCACCGCAGGAGTTACAGAAGCGTTGCCGGCCTAGACAGTCCTCTAGTTTCCTTAATCTGTTCCCTCTTCTAATGTCCTCTATTTTTGAGCACGTCAAAATGCAAAACCACTTTATTTCGTCATACAATTAATTGGTTTCCATTTAATAAATTAATCCTGAATAATATAAAATGGTTCTTAATACTATAGCGTTGAGTACATTATTCCTTGAAAACGCATTTTGTACTCTTACTCCATGCAAGAAGGCTGACACGTGGCCTTATTATTTGTTCCCGCACTAAATTGCGAATATTTTTAATAAAATAATTTGATTTTATATCGATTCATGGCTAGGTTTACAAATCGAATGATTTTTGGCACTCGTCAATGGATGAGGGACGACTGGCAAAAGAAATTTACGTTGCGAATGTGGATGGAAGGTTCGATAGGGGAAGACCACGGAAAACATACCTTGACCAAATTGCTGAAGTTTTTAAGAAAGGCCTAGTGAAGTAGTAGAGAATAATGAGTGTGGAGGAAGCAAGGGAAGTATGCCGAGATCGTAGCAGATGGAGATCTGTGGTCTCTGCCTACACCTACGGGAGACGGGCATGACGATATGTATGTATGTATGTATGTATGTATGTCTCGTAATTTAGGCTTAGTTTTGAAAATACTGAGGGTATTTTTATGGGACAAAACAAGAAACCAACGTATCGTCTGATGGAAAGCAATTTTTCGCTTTGAGGAACGTTACGACCTGTTTTTGAAGGTTCCTATATTGTTTTAAGAAATTATAATTTTTTTTTATTATCAACCGTATCCCATAAAAAATGTACGCAATCGTACTTGCACTTGAATAATTATTTGTTATCTTCTTATTCCCTCCTTCTTATTGGCTTCACTTTTGACTCTGCCCTGGATAACAAGACGTTCAATGGACTGGCCATCGCGCCTTGAAACATTGCCGAAGAAATCCAGTGTCTGGGATGATACCACAGCGATAGACGCCGCTTGGCGCCGATTCTTTAAGTATTGAGACGTTGGTGCGAAATTTTGTCTATTATGCTTGTATTTTTCTCCAAAACTACATCTCGAGAGCATCTGTCTTTTTGCTTCTCCACATCCCTCAACGCCCATGTCTCAGCAGCGTTGAGAAATTTGTTTCTGGTCTTCGTAGCTTTTGTAATATTTTTTTAATTTCTTCCATAAAATAAGGAATACATGATTCCTTATTTTGTCCTTTGCTGTCCTGGTGATAACCATACGTCTCCTTATTTCATCTTTATCTTCTATATAAATAAAAATTAATGTTTCTTTTTGTGTTCATAAAATAAATAATATTTATTTTTTTATTTATTTTATGTGAGAACAGCTTATACCAAGATACAGTATTTTATAAGAAAATTGTATAATAATAAAGCTCTTTCATAAGAATGTACTATTAATAGGTTAAGAGCAGCACGTTAAAAAATTAAACAGTGTAAAAGACAAAATAAAATCAACACAAAAGAGAAAACAAGAAAAATCAGCAACGACTATATATATTTGCATGTGATTGTGTTTCTGTGTGTGTTTTTAGTGGACATTGATGTAGAAAATCATTTTTCCCGTGTCAATCAAGTTTCCCTTAGCTGTGATTGACGTAGCCAGTGGTACCTGTATGGCGTAGGCCGTAGCTACTACGCCGCGGGGATCGCAAGGCTGGGCCCTTGAGCACGCGCCTCGCGCCTCTAATTATGCCGCACCAATCTGCCGCTCGTCTCCCGCGACACAAGTGCTTGTGCCACCTCGTTTATTTCTGTTTTCCACCGAGGCGAATATTTCGCCGATCATGTACAAGGCACTTTTCAAAAGCTTTGTTGTTTTTCTACTTTTCAAATGACCGCTAGCTGTCAAAATTTTTGCATCATCGAGCTCCCGAGTTTATGCAAGGTCTAATATAACATTCACTTTATTTACAACGTAGATGATTGCAAAAACAACTAGTTATTAACCTAAAAAAACAAAATAGTGCATCATCAAAGTATATTTGGCACAAACTCATACTTTATAACTCTGTATGGTATCAGTGATAGGTTGGCTAGTGTAAATTTAACAGAATAAAATATTATGACGTTCATACTAATCTGATCTGATGTTATCAATCTAGTAACAACTCTTAACACAATTGAACACAACTACAAATACGTATATTAAAGAACTATTTCCGTAAAATACAAAGAATGAATTAGAATGATAGGGTTGCATTTATAATACAAATGTAACCACTTTATTCCGAGGCTGTGATGTTGATGTATCAAATGATATAAAAAAATATAAAAACATACATAAAGTTAAAGCTACTAAAAATGGAGATTAAAAAACTACGTGTAATTAAACAATTAAGTCCCTTGTAAATGTTGGTCCTTCAAGCCGGATGTGTGCCTTCATTTCGGTACTTGTAATTCCTATTGAAATTATCTGTTTGACATTACATTACATGATATTGTTTTAGTTATGATTTACTTTTATTTCGCTCCCCTATATAATTATTAAATAAGGATCTAGAGTTCATGTTAATCATTGTAAAGAAGATATTAATGCTATTAGGACTAATCGTGCGCTTGTTTCTGAACCTGGTAAATGGTTTTGAGATGATCTTTTTGTGGTCTCACCGTCGGTATAGTTCCGAAAATTTTTCCGCTGTTTATCAGCACAAAGATGTATCCGTGAGGATTTCACGGCGTAAAGAGGGTTATATTATAATTTTTACGTAAAACCAATTAAATAACCAGTCTATATTTTAATAATTATAAAAAATACATTTAATAAAACAAATATACATATGATAATTATCTAGATCATTTCCCCAATTATTTTCCCCGATGTTTCAGCAGTGTGACTTCAATGGTAGTTTTCTGTTCCGACATCATGGCAACCCTGCTCTTGAGTAGTTATTCAGGCCTCGTTACGCGCACCGTCTCGTTGCGCTCTAATTAAAATGTCCGTCAACTATGTGTCCATTTTTAATCATCATCTTTATTTTTATCGATATTTTATTTTATTTTTTATTTCTCTTTATTTGGGACAATAAACCTGATGTCACCCGGAGTGTAAAATACAGAAATTAAAAAAAAAGACTAGAGATTTTTCCCGCAAACTTACATCAATGACATTATGTTTTTATTTCATTTTCATAACCTTATATTGTTATCAGTTATATAGTTTAATTTTAGTGGCGTATTATGCAATATAGTTCGATTAAGGTGTATAAGTGCAGGAATATGAAGAAATAAATGCGTGTATCGTAACTTTTTAAATTGACTGAAAAAGTCCATTGAAGGTTTTGGTAAAATGGCCACCATTTTATCAAGATGTATCGTCATAAGCTGACTTCTTACATTTCAAGAGATTGGATGTTATTGTATTTTACTTGACACTGGCATAATAGTTGTTATTAATTGCCATCAAAGAAAAGAAAAGGAAGACTAACAATGTTTTTAATATGTGTATAAAAATGAATTCATTATCATTTCAACTAAATTAATAATGTTTGTGCTAGAAATATTTTTTCCACGATAGTTCAAAGGAATATACGAAGTCACAATTTCATATCGTGACAATTATTACCAACTTAGCTATTGCTGCTTAAATAAATTAAAACATTGTACATGGCTAGCTTATACACAGTGTCCCAGAACTCAACGTCGAGCCGAAACGATGTGACAGGATTGATTGTAACCATCATGAGAAAAATCAGAAATTTTTTTAGTATGAAACTAACAAGTATTGTACCATTTTACAATCCTGATTAAATGCGCCAACTTTTAATGGCACTTGCCCAGGCACTCTAGTACTTTTTTATAAAGGCGGGCCTTTCAAAGTCGACAAATTTTGAAAATTATAAATTCATAGTTTAACAAATAGTCTTAATTCTAGGAAACTTGGGGCAATTTTGTCATTATTATTTTCTGTGATTCTAGAAATGTTATTTAGGGTTACGGTTCCAAAGTTTAAATGGAAAAAAATAATAAAAATTAACCACAATAGCCGAAAAATGGTTACAGTTTGACCAAATTTCTAGGTTTTTCTTAAATGCCCATAATTTTCAAACTGCATACAATCAATCCTGTCACCCCGTTTCGCCTTGACGTGGAGTTCTGGGACACCCTGTTTAATATAATGTAGCTTATTACTTATAAACAAGTTACAGTCAAACTAACATTAGTTATAATTTTGACATGTAGCAACCCCGCTCGCTGTCTATGATATCGTACAATTTTGGCGCACAGAACAGCCGCCATTGCTCTTATTTCCCGCGCTTTCACGTGATGAATGTGTCGCGCCGGCGTCCATTAGGTGCCTATTATGTCTGCCGGTTTCCGCGACTGCTTGGCTGTCTTATTTCTTTTTCTACCTTCACCACGTAGGTGTAAAGAGGGTGGCGTTGTAGTACTTTAGTGTAGTCTCGGTAAATTAGAGCGCTGTCGATGTTTGCTTAAGAAACTGGATTCATTGCGGAAAAAATGTTTTTTATAGACATTCAGAGTGGAGATTTCAAGTTTAAATTGATCACGGTGAAAGATACAAAAGAATTACGACACATGATTCAATCTGCCTGTCTTTTTATTTATATGATAATAAAACACTTAACATTCATGATCTAATGTCGGCGTTTCACTGCTAAATAATAAGATAACAATAAGCTAAATAAAGCTAAAGGTAACAAGCTAATTTTTTTTATGGGATACGAAGGCAAACGAGCAGGCGTGTCACTTGATGGAAAGCAATCAACGCCGCCCATAAACATCCGCAGTGCCATAGGCAGTATAGCATGTGCCACCAGCGTAGCTAAGCTACCACTCAGACGCTGGTTTTCTGTGGGAGTGTGATACTTCCCCGAGCTAGCCAGCCCATTCATGCTATAGACAAATAATATGCCATCCTTAACAATCTATTCGTCTGCAGCGTGGCTCTACCACTCTAAAATTAATTATTAATTAATAATAAGCAAAAATAATAAACTACACTCACAAATTATAATAATATTATTGTCAGTCTTGAACTTTCGGGGCCAAGACTTTTGTCTCAAAAACGGCTTTGTGACGTTACTTTTGATACTATTTTTATGGGCCATCTTTTTACCTTTTTTTATGGGCTATAGTCACTCATTGTGTTTAGGTGTCATTTTGTGCCCGGTGACTTTAGTCACCCATAGTAGCGAAAGGGATGCCTAAAAAAAAACTTTTTCAAAGCAGAAATAAATTTGTGCAGGTATATGTGTATCTATGAAAATGTGTGATTTATTAATAGCAATTTAAAGCTTACTAGTCTGTGGTAACTGAGAAACAAAGACGTACACGCCATTACTAAATGCGCCAATTCAAAGATAAAAAGTAGCAAACGATAGATTAGTATATGCGTGAACCATAGCGCCGGCAGCGCATGAAGTGACGTTTAAAAGTAAAGTCGACGTAAAGCCCCGCGTTGGGCGCCAAAACACAATGGCGACTAATGGCGACGCCTCGTTATGCACTCGAGCCGTGCAGCGTCGATTATTAACGCTGCCTGCGAAATGTGTGCGAATGCTCTGATTACTTTTGTTGCTTGACGATTTAGGTATTTATGATCGCGATGCCTTTGCCTGCGTTTAGTTTTCATTTACCATTACAAATTAGTTTCGTTCGCACTGATGAGTCGTGAATATAACTCGTTCTTTTTTTTTTAATAACTTAAAATGTTAGTGGCTTGATTTTGTTAAGCTTCTCAAAGAATGATTTTTTTTTCAATTTGGTAGAATACCAGACCCTATCTACGTCCAACAGCTAAATCTAGCCCTTCCGGCAACGCAACTTTTTTACCGACGATCTTACAATATGTTTTATGGTTCTATATATACTTCAGATCTGACTTTGCAAGCTACAAAGCTCTTGTTACGGTGGTAATTAATTCTATTCGGTCTTGTATAGGTCACGCTACATCAACACAATCACGACACCGCGATATAAACAAAGACATTTGTATTCTATATCTATACATTATTGACGTGAACAGAGTTATAAAGAAAATAAATATTTATATGACAGTAAAAGTAAAAAAGTTTGTAGTATTAATTTATATTTTGACTATCTTATTGTACCATTACGTATGCTACCGTTTTTAGAATCGGTGGTTGTGGGTTCGTTTCACACGTCAGCATAAATATAATATATGTACGGTAGAGATATGTATTACGATCCGCCAATCCGCATCGGATCTTTATAGTGGGTCAGTATTCATTTCTTCAGATTCTCCAGAAATAGGAAGACCCGAGTCCAACAGTAAGATGTATATGGATTGAGAAAAAAACTTAAATCAATTTATTTGCATAAATAATAACCACATGAAAAAGGCAGATGAAAAGAATGCAATGTCAGAGATATACATATTTTAATTTAGTTTGAATATGAATTACTTATTAACGCTACCTCAACTTATAAGCGTAGTCATCCGACAAAGTAAGTAGTCAAGAACCCACGCTCGTTTCCCCAGACGAGCTATAATACCCCACGAGTGGGTGGAGTTTAAAATCTTACTTTATTTGCACTAGCGCTGAGTACGTAAGTAAGCGTCTATCGATGCCACGCCGGCCGGGGCAATCCTTTTAGTGCCGAAACTTTGATGTGTAGAACTCTCTCGTTGACGAGGACTTTTGAATCGCGGATTAAGCTATTTTTAATATTGATATAAAACTGCTGGAAAGGCGCTGTTTGCAACAACTGATCCGGTCTTTGTCGCTCGGCGTGAGGATGAAACTAAACTTTTAAGGCTTATGAGAGACTTATGCCAACGTATATGAAATACAGGATGTCCGATGGCAGAATAAGCTTATAAGAAAAAAACCTCACTTCACTTCATGCACATGGTTTTCTTATGGGATAGGAGGGCAAACGACCAAGCGTGTCGTTTGATAGAAATCAATCAACGTCGTCCACAAATATCCGCGATATTATAGAAATCATGGAAGATTTTAAGAGTGGTAGAGCCACGCTGCAGACGAATACTTTGTCCTGAATGGCATATGATTGGTCTGTAGCATGAATGGGCCGGCTCGCCCGGGGAAGTAACACACTCCCGCAAAAAACCGGCGTCTGAGTTGGTAGCTTAGCTACCGCGCTTTGTCCGGTGAACCGTTGAGTTCGGGAATTCCCCCACCCCCTCCCACTCCCATAATAACCTTTCTTTAAAGGCCGGCAACGCTTCTGCACTGAGGATGTTTATGGATGGCGTTGATTGCTTTCCATCAGGTGATGCGCTTGCTCGTTTGACCTCTTATCCCATTAAAAAAAAAACATAGAAAAAAGAAGTTGGTATCAAAAAGATGGTGCCACGCCTCACTAGAAAGAGAGTCACTTTGCTAGGAAGACCATGGAGCTTCTTCGTGGTTTCTTTCCTAGCAAATTGATTCTTGTTTATAAGGAACGAAAAGAGCACTATACTGGATCGCCGCTCGTCCTAACAAATTATTTTTTAAAACTTTCATTTTTCTTTTATAGTGTCTTATTTCCGAGTCCGCCCGTTAC
Organism: Baronia brevicornis; assembly: GCA_031353405.1. NCBI lineage: Eukaryota > Metazoa > Arthropoda > Insecta > Lepidoptera > Papilionidae > Baronia > Baronia brevicornis. Next base: position 1,509,327 of record JASFAT010003690.1, on the reverse strand, counting down.
GGACTGATCGTAAAAGTTCTACTAGTCGACAGACTGACTTTTGACAAATGAATATTAAAATTGTAATAAATATTAAACTACGGACGACCGATTGGCTCAGTGGCGGGGCCCTCCGCCTGCGGAATAAATATTTATATGGATTTATAAATGTTTATTCCGAGTCTGGTAACCCCCCCAATCCGCATTTCCTTTCCTGCTCTTTCCTTTCCTCTATCCTTTCCCTTCCTCTCCGCCAATCCACGGTCTACCATTCCAATGGATGCGTGGCTAGGGGCGAGCCTAGTCGTAATCGTGCCGATCGTCCCGGGGTCGGGCTCCCCCGGGAACTATGGTGCCTTACCTCAGCATGCAAGGCTCTGCTGGGGCTACCTCCATCCCACGAGCCGCAAGGGCTCGTGGGATTCACTAAGACGAATTTAATATACCTAATTTGTCGAAAATGACGGCGACGTGGTTCGCCACACGTCACGTCCTGATTCTCACGAGGGCGAAAAGCGACCAATGACAAGCCGTTTCGCTGCGATTAATGGATGCGTGGCTAGGGGCGAGCCTAGTTGTATTCGTGCCGATCGTCCCGGGGTCGGGCTCCCCCGGGGACTATGGTGCCTTACCTCAGCATGCAAGGCTCTGCTGGGGCTGACCTCCATCCCACGAGCCGCAAGGGAGGATCCCTTGCGGCTCGTGGGATTCACTAAGACGAATTTAATATACCTAATTTGTCGAAAATGACGGCGACGTGGTTCGCCACACGTCACGTCCTGATTCTCACGAGGGCGAAAAGCGACCAATGACAAGCCGTTTCGCTGCGATTAATGGATGCGTGGCTAGGGGCGAGCCTAGTTGTATTCGTGCCGATCGTCCCGGGGTCGGGCTCCCCCGGGGACTATGGTGCCTTACCTCAGCATGCAAGGCTCTGCTGGGGCTGACCTCCATCCCACGAGCCGCAAGGGAGGATCCCTTGCGGCTCGTGGGATTCACTAAGACGAATTTAATATACCTAATTTGTCGAAAATGACGGCGACGTGGTTCGCCACACGTCACGTCCTGATTCTCACGAGGGCGAAAAGCGACCAATGACAAGCCGTTTCGCTGCGATGAATGGCAGCGGATGGAGCTCTGTGGTCTCTGCCAACCTCTGCGGGGGATAGGCGTGAATATATAAAAAAATATATTTAAATCGTATATCAAAGAAATAAAGTATTTCTATTTATTTTCTTTGGTGGCAATTAGTTACAACTATTATGCCAGTGTCAAGTAAAATACAATAATATCCAATCTCCTGAAATGTAAGAAGTCAGCCTATGACGTTACGTCTTGATAAAATGGTGACCATTTTACCAAAACCTTCTATGGACTTTTTCAGTCAACTTAAAAAGCAACGATACACGTATTTATTTCATATCACACGCCTTAATCGAACTATATTATATAATACGCCACCATAATTAAACAATATAACTGATAATAATATAAGATTATGAAAATGGAATAAAAACACAACGTCACTGATGTAAGTTGGCGGGAAAAGTCGTTTTCTATTTGATATTTATTGAAATAAAAGTATTTTTATAAGCCGCGGGCACAGTGAAAAGTAACCGTTTTAGCACAAGGATCTAGTCACACTACGATGAACGTGAAATAATCTATGAAAGTAGTTTAAACACAAAATGAACTCGCGTTAAAATTGCCCTTCGTAGGAAAGAGCAAGCAACTCAGTGAGCCTTTTAACCACTTCTCGTACTTTAACGAGTCTGTACTCGTGATAAAGATTTTTGCCCAAACATTAATATCGTGAGTCAGGCTCATAGTACGAGAAGGGGTTATTGTGAACATGTTTTACGATTAATTTTTTTGTATCAAGGAGTACCTTGCCTAGCCGCCTGTCCGGTAATTATGGTATTGGTACACGGGTACGCGATCCCGGCCTCCCGAGCTACTACCTTATCACTCTTTAGCTTTCGTTGCATTTGTACTTAATTTGTTTAAAAAATGACGACGACGTGGTTCGCCACCCGTCATGTCCTGATTCCCACGAGGGCGAGAAGCGACTAATGGAGAGCCGTTTCGCTACGATCAATGTGAGAGGAAGGATGGATGAAAAGATGACAAGTGTGAAAGAAGCAAGGAAGGTGTGTCGAGATTGTAGCGGATGAAAATCTGTGGTCTCTGCCTAACAGATTAAAAGATATACAGAAAAACTACTGTATTCAGAGTCTGTGTATCATCACCGTCAAGGCGTTACAGCCGCGGGTGGGCCTTAGTCTGGTCTAGTAAATTTTTCCATTTCGGTGTTAGTTTGGCTTTCTCTGACTAGGTAGTTATTCACACCGATAGCGTTTCCATCGTCCTCCACTCCATCTAATCATTTGTCCTTAGGCCTTCCGCGTCTTCTACGACCGTCTGGTTTGCCGGCTAGTAGGCGCTTGGCTACTCTGGCCTGGGTGGATCATTGAATAAAGATTTTTTTCTTTCTTTCTAAAGTTCGTGGTTGTAAATGTAAATGTATGCAATCATTGATTTTGCAACACAGGACCAAAGATATATTGTTAATTTACTTGCATTTATGTATGCTGTAGCAAATAACGTTAAAATATTAAAAATTCATATATATATATATATATATATATATATATATATATATATATATATATATATATATATATATATATATATATATATATATATATATTAGGTGTACAAATAAGTTTCCGCGGTTTGTCAAAAGATGGCCCCACCAGAAGGTTATGGAGAAATTGTCAGATGTAAAACGTAATATCCCAAGTTTAGTCATCTGGCAACACCATAACCTTAAAGTACTAGTGATTCCGTATCAGCATCACGTAATTTTTTTCGTGCAAAAATGTCAAGTTTTATTCCGAATAAGCATCATTTGCGGGAACTTTTGATTTACTTCTTTAATGTGAAAAAATCTGCAGCTGAGGCGCATCGATTGCTTCTAGAAGCATATGGTGAAGCTGCTTTAAGTGAGAGAAGTTGTCAGGAATGGTTTCAAAAGTTTAAGAACGGTGAGTTTGACGTTAAAGACAAAGAACGCAGTGGAAGGCCGAAAGTGTACGAAGACATGGAATTAGAAGTACTATTGGAGGAAGATTCGTCCCAAACGCAAAAAGAACTTGCACTTACTCTACAAGTGACTCAACAAGCAATTTCACATCGTTTAAAATCGTTAGGAATGATTCAAAAACAAGGAAATTGGGTTCCATATGAACTAAAGCCGAGAGACGTTGAACGCCGATTATGCATGAGTGAAATGCTGCTTGCCAGGAATAAAAAAAAGAGTTTTTTGCATCGTATAGTCACTGGTGACGAAAAATGGATTCACTACGATAATCCAAAGAAGAGAAAGTCATGGGTTAAGCCCGGCGAACCATCAACATCGACAGCTAAGCCGAATATTCATGGAAAAAAACTCATGCTGTGTATTTGGTGGGATCAGCTTGGTGTCGTGTATTATGAATTACTGAAACCAAGCGAAACCATTACTGGAGCTCTCTACCGAACACAATTGATGAGATTGAGTCGGGCACTTAAGGAAAAACGCGCCCATTACTACTCCAGACACGACAAAATTATTCTTTTACACGATAATGCTCGTCCACATGTTGCGGCGCCGGTAAAAACATACTTGGAAACACTCAACTGGGAAGTTTTACCCCACCCGCCGTATTCACCAGACTTAGCCCCTTCTGATTATCACCTGTTCCGGTCGATGGCACATGGTCTGTCTGAGCAGCGCTTCACGTCATATGAAGACACCAAAAATTGGGTAGATTTGTGGATAGCGTCAAAAGATGAAGAGTTTTTTCGACGGGGTATCCGAATGTTGCCAGAAAGATGGGGAAAAGTAGTGGCAAATGATGGAAAATACTTTGAATAAAACGTAATGTACTTTTCCTTTACAATAAATTCCTAATTTTTTATAAAAAACTGCGGAAACTTATTTGTACACCTAATATATATATATATATATATATATATATTCATGCCTATCCCACGCAGGGGTTGGCAGAGACCACAGAGCTCCATCCACTACCATTCATCGCAGCGAAACGGCTCTCCATTGGTCGCTTCTCGTCCTCGTGATAATCAGGATGTGACGAGTGGCGAACCACGTCGCTGTCATCGACGTCAGCCACGAAAAAATCATATTGTAATATATATGTATATCACTTGATGCTTTTGCAAATTTTCAAAGATATTTTTGACCTATTCGACTTTACAGTTTTAAGCGCTGAAGTTAAATACAAAAATAATATTAATCCACCATTGTTACAGATCGTTCGCAGTCTTTCGGTCCACACCGCAGCGGGTACGTACCGAACAATCAACACACGCAAGGCTACAACAGCCAGGGGCAGAGCCAGAACCGTTCAGGCTACAATAGCCAGGGGCAGAGCCAGAACCGTTCAGGCTACCAGCAGAATGGCCAGGATAGATTCGGCCAGAACCAATACAGAAACCAAGGGAACAGGCAACAGAATTATACCCAAGGAGGACAAGGATACTCCTCACATAACAATTACCAATCGACTAACAGATATGGCGGTCAACAAAACCAATATGGGGGTTCACAAAGGTACCCCAACCAAGGCAATCCATCCCAATCCGGCAGGAGACCTGGCTCGGGGCCGAATAGGTACCAAGGACAGCAAGGTGGTTCTACTTGGCGCTGATGTTGAGCTGCGGATGCGGATGCGGATTTTTGACGTTTTGTAAATAAATGTAATTGTAGGCTAAAAAACAGGTTCAAAATATACACAGATGCAATAAGAATTAAAAAAGAATATGAAATTATATAATGTGACATTTTTTATATTGTTATGAATTGGTATAGTATTTATATTGATACAAATTTTGAAAATTCCAAACAGATTTCGCAATGGTTTCACGTTTTGTACGTGTATTTAAATGGAGGAATTGGTTCAATGATGTTTATTATTGTATACTACATTTATACAAATAACAAAAACATGCATTATTATGCAATTTTTTGACAATGATTATAAACGAAAATTGTTTTTCATATTATTAACCATAATAATAATAGTTTATGGAACAGCCTAGTTAAACTTTACAGCAAGAACAAAGAATTGATTTGTTTCACAGTTTGTGTTTTTTTTAGAACCGTGCTTCTTTCTTTATGTATAAAAAGAAGTATTTTTTGAGATAAATACGATAAAATCCATCGTATACACTTTAATATTATCCAATGAGAAAAATATTTTATTAAAGTTGCAAATTCTGATAATCAAGTCGAAGATATATAATATAATTATAATTGACATTTAAACAAAATTTGTAACATCGGCATAATAGTTGCCAGCATAAAAAAACTATTTTCCCACGTATAATGCGCGAATACTATAGTGCATTATGGCGCAATTTGTACCGTATTTTGTTTATATTTCTAGAATATTCCGCAAGAACTGTTTTAGTCGAATTTTAAACGTGGAAATAAAAAATTTAAAAGACAGATCCGTCTGGGTATTAAACAGCAATGAACTTTGAGTTATTCTACTCGGTATAGTTCCAAAACTTTTTTTTGTTTTGTATGAACGAATTCAAGTCCACAAAGTTATTTAGGTACTTAAGTAAACTTACAGTACACCGATAGGTATAAAACAATGCAATTTAGCATGAAGAACTATATAGTCTCTAGTACAATGGTTCCCAATCGAATTATAGGGAAAAAAATGCACCGTGATAAGTTTCATTTTCATGAAAGACGATAATTAGAATTGAATTGGTAGGGTTTGATTATCTTCGGTAGTCATCTCTAAATATTTCGCAATGATATTATTTTTGTCAAAAGGGTTAATCTTCCTCTTGACACCCCTTACTTAATATTTCTATGAGAAGTATGTGGACAGTTATAACTTTTACTTAGCTAAGATCCGCGACAAGCAAACAAAAACAGAAAAATAATGTGTTTTTATTTTATACCGGAAGAAATGGATTTATTAATAACGGCCGCCAGCAACTCTCCACCTCCCAAGCACTATCAACAACACCAAACACACACCACAACTTTTCCATATTGCACACGACACGTGTTTCGCCTCAACACGAGGCATCATCAGGTATAGTAGACTCTACGGAAGACAACCGTTAAGTGTCTTGCCATTACAGTGTTAAATTTTAGTTCCCCGTAAATCCATTTCTTCCATTAAAAAAAAAACACATTATTTTTCTGTTTTTGTTTGCTTGTCGCGGATCTTAGCTAAGTAAAACTTCTAATTGTTCACATAGTAATGGATTTCCGCAAAGTAACGCCTGACTCTATTACTCATCTATGAGAAGTGTTGTCTAAAATCAAATGTGTGTTTCAAAATTCAGTATGTGCATGGACATTACGACCCAATTGACGAAATGGCGCAGCCACCGCTTAAGAAGCCAATGGTCGCTGGTTCGATTCGCGTATCGGCATAAATATATTTTTTGCCTTCGGGTATTGACTCCAAGTTACTACCCCATTTGATTCGAATATATTAATGCTGGTAGCCTGTTTGGCTTTTACAGCTTTATCGAATACTGGGCCCGCGGGCAAAGCAAGTGACTATCCCGTCAATCCATATTGGACAAGCGTGGTCGGTTATATTCCGTACTTCCGGAAATGTAGAGGTCTGCGCCCAGAAGTTGAAACATGTTGTCTTCGTAAAAAAAATGTATATACGCTTAAAATTTTTTACAATTTATCTTTTTTTCTATCTGACGTATTATGTAAGGCTGTTTCAGTATAGAAATTACACTAGCTTAAACTAAATCTGTGTCAATTGGACTGAAAATTTAAATATTAAGAATACTATATCTATATGTATGATTTAATGAAAAATGGAATAAACCTAATTTGGACTTGATTTTTTGTTTTATTTGACGTCTTAAAATATTTTCATACCAATTAAGGTTATCCTTGACATTCGACGACGCAAATGGTGCAGTGGTGAAGTGTGCGTTCTCTCTGAGTTAAGATTCATGGATTCGATTCCACAATGGGGATAAACATTTGTATTTCTTCTGAGTGTGTGTGTGTGTTTATAATAGTGCCCGCAGTACGGGGAATTCTATGTGTGTAAAGCTTTTATTTAACTAACATCAGGTTGTAATTTTTCTATGTCAAGTTCAGTGGAAAGCATACTTTCAGAGCCAAGTATACTGGGTTCAGATCCAAATAGAAACTTTAAATTTTTATGAAGTAAAAATTAATTATCGATTCTTTGATTGTACACATCTTTTATAAACTATTAGTTCTGCGTAAATTACACCAAAAAAATGTTTCACTGTGGATGAAAATTGCTACGCAAAATTTTGCGTGTGCGTATTTTTTATAGTGGTAGAGCCACGTTGCAGACGAATACTTTGTCAAGAATGGTATATAATTTGTCTGTAGCTTGAATGGGCCGGCTCGGCCCGGGGGAGTACCACATTGCCACAGAAAATGGGCGTCTAAGTGGTAGCTACCGCGCTTCGTCCGGTGAGCGGTTGACTTCCGAAGGCCGAACCCTCCCTCCCCCTCCCACTCCCATAATGACACTTTCCTTATAGGCTGGCGGCGTTGATTGCTCTTGATCAGGTGACACGCCTGCTCGTTTGCCATCCTATCCCATAAGAAAAATTACATACAGATTGAACTGGAAGATGGCTCAGTCAAAACCACTCATTGAGCAGAGTAACTGTAATTAATCATTTTTAAAGAAATTAGTGAATATACTCCTTGCATTATATTTTGAATACATCTACATTACAATTACCATAACACCGTGTTTTAACTAAAATGTTTTCGCCAATTTATTTGATATTAATCATTATTACGATCGTCATAGTCCGCTACTGGACTTTGGTCTTCAAAATTGGGGAATGATCCCCACGCTTTTTGAACTTAATATCCCCTGGAATAACACCATCATCGCTTTATTAGGTGTTAACTTCAAATTTCCCGTTACATTACGGGACTAAATTTTATTTTAAGAATATCGAAAGCTATGTCAATCACTTTCTGATGTATTCCGTCGTTACAAATATTCATTCATTCATTTGAATTAATTGAGTTTCAATAGTGCCAAAATAGCACGGATAATTTCGCCAATGTAGAAGGGAGAAGACACGAAGGAGATTAATCAGTGCGGTTGAGATAAGGAAGGAATAGAATGAATGAATAGGACACTGATGAGATTGAACGATGCGGTCGGGGTAACAATGGAATATAATGGAAAGGATACGAAGGTGATTAAGTTAAAAATATTATCTACTAGAAAGTTTAAACGTCATAATCACAGACTTGAAATTTCTAAATTTCTATAACTAAGCCAGTAAAATATGGCCGCTATAGCTTTCTACCGACCTAGTGTACACTTTTATATTGAAACCGTTTTTTTAAATTAAAAAAAAAATTATTAAATGTCAGAATAAAAAAAACTCAAAACGTGATATTCTTATAGTTTAGCGTCGAACCACCAAACAAAAAACAAAGTTGTTGTTGACGATGATAATGATTAAAATTATTTCTTAAAGGGGAGTAAAATAGTATATAAACACAAATTAAGCGACATTTTTAATAATATGTTATTTTTATTTTGATGCCTGTAGGTGAACTGTCAAAAACGATATCCAACATGGCGGACAAAGGCGTCTGAAGTGGCATTTGTACGATCAATAGTTTTTTAATTTCCTTTTTTGCACCACAATCGAAGGTTCGAACAGAAATCGTGGAGATGAAAGGAAATTAGGGGCCTGCGGACCGCTGGAGGCCACTCGACGAATGAATGAGTTGCGAACTTAACTGGGTTTTAAAGTTTTTTGTCCAGGTAAGGGATTTTAATAGGCCGTTATTTATTCGTTGGGCTCGGAAGTGCGGTCATGCTTTTCTTTGCCGTTACGTTACTTTTGAGTATTTTATTTTTATTGTTAGAAAACAATGTGTTTGTTATAAAATTTTTTGTTAGTATAAATATTGAATTTTCTTATTAGTTTCAGTGAGGCAGCTACGAAAATCGATATATCGACCTAAAGTAAGAATCGATTTATTAAACGAAATATTTGACATCTTGATAGTTGAACCTTTAAAAAAAGCTAGCGTTAGCTTAGTTCACATTACTAGAATTATAATGAAATGTATGTAATAACCAAACCTTTCTTTTAATTATCTGAAGTAAACGAACAGCGTACCTACAAAAAATTAACTTATAAAAGCATACAAATATAGTTCTAAATGTCCACCATTCTCAATGGATTTAAAATAATTAGTTAATTAATTGAAATGGTTAAAAAATATGTAAGAGTAGAGCTTGACAAGATGAGAGAGTTTCGCAACTTCTTTTCCTTTCTTTATTTTTAGTAGGCAGTCATCGGGTCTTATGATGAATTAAATAATTACTTTATATATAAATAAATTTGTGTTTTGGTGAAATAAAGGAATCAAGCTTATTTACTAAACGTAAGAATCATCGTGCGTTGAAATGTTAGGAAGAAAGTTTAGTGGTCGTACAAAGTATCTATTCATTCATTAATTCATTTGAATAATAATTCAATTGAAATATACCTAATATTATTCAACTATAGATGTTCCTTTAGTTAATTATTGCAAAGCCTACCCCAATTAGAATAATAAGCACGATGACGGCAGTATATATTTTGCCTGGAAATGCCAACTAGACGTGTATTCATAGTTTATCGCGTTTTCATATTATTCTAAATCTTTGATGAATTTGGATAATGAAAAAAAATAAGGCACAGGGTCTATTGATTTATTTCAATTCCGTTTTGATATTTTGGCATAGATTATATAACAAAAAAAATTAATTATTAAGAACTTCAGGCGCTATATTAGCTATAAATCAGTGATGTGATATTGAAAATTTATTATTCTACATTTCAAATGAGACCACAAATCCTTATCGCCTGTTTAATTTAAAAAAAGGTAACAAGTCAAATTTCTCAAGCGGGTTCGCGCGCTTTTCCCACCGTATCGGAAATTGCTCATTCACACCCGGACAAGCCCAGTCAAACGTCAAGCGGACACTCGAGAATACTAAAGAAGTCAAACGCACATGTCAAAGCGAATTTGAATCTCGCGGAAGGCGCCAAGCGGTGTGACCCAGCGGGACACCATACGAAGTCACGCGAGCCCAGCGTGGCGGCGCTACCCCTCACAAGTCATTAGCGCAACTTCCAAATCACAAAGACAAACCTTTGACATATTAAGACATGGTGAAGTGAACATTCTAGATCTTTAGTTTATGGGAAGTGAGCACGACGCTAGTTCGCGACATTTTCGATTATTGCACGCGCAATGTGGGATATTTGACGTGAGAAATGGAGGTACGGTATAATAATATCGTTCAATCTAAATAAAATGCAAGTATTTATGAATGCGAATGTTGTTTTATTGTTTTGATAGTATGTTAATTTATTTTATTGAGTTTTAAATAAACTAATACCTAAACTAACAGAAACCGATGTTGATGTTGATGATTTTTTTTTTTTGTAATATTATAGGTTTTTGGAAAATTAGTTCTTGCTAATATTTTTGTTTTTGTTCGCTTGTTGCGGATATTAGCTAAGTAAAAGCTCTAACTATCCATATAGTAATGGATTTCCGCAAAGTAACGCCTGGCTACATTAAGTAACTTGTTAAATTAAAATTATTTTAATTTTTTTGTTTATTTGTATATTGTAATATTATTAAGGTTTTATTTTAGATATTTGTAAAAAAAGGTGTAATGAATAAAGTTTTTTCTATTTCTATTTCTAGTTTTTTTGTTAATCTAATGTAGATATAATATAATATATAAGGAAAATGAATAATATATAAGGTTAATCTAATATAGATAATAGCAATAGTTCAGTTGGTAAGCATAATTACGATCTCAGGGCGTGAGTTCGGAGTTCGTATCGAAGGATATGAACTCACGACAAATAACAAATGTCGATCTGACGGCCTATTTTGTTTTAGCTGAAAATCAGCGCTTGGTTTAACCGTAGTATTTATTTAAAACAAAATCCACAGCATATCTTATTGCTAAAAACTTCTTTGCGTCAACACAAGGCATCATCAGGTCTAGTAGACTCTACGGAAGACAACCGTTATATATATATATATATATATATATATATATATATATATATATATATATATATATATATATATATATATATATATATATATATATATATATATATATTCCAATATACAGATATATTAAGTTAGAATTTAATAAGTTTACACTGCAATGGGTAATAGTATATAATTTTATTTTTGGTGTACAATAAAGAATAAAGAATTATAAAGATATTACGTTAAATGAACAAATAAAATTAAAAAAATGGGTTAAATCACTAAGTAGGAACCAAATGTAGATGCTTTTTACAGGGAAGTAGCGTCACGTGTTCTTACTTATATTATTATATAATATATTATGTTTATATATATTATGTATGTATATTTATATATTTATGTATTTCAAAGTGAATAATGACCGAATCAGTAGGTCGCAGCACGGGCCTGCTTAGTGGGACCTAATATGGTTCATTCAATTTCACCTGTTAATAGTAAAAATAAAATGACTTCTTTTTAAAAAAAATCAATTTTAAATTCAAAGTAGGAAAAAGTGTTTAATGCAGATAGATTTATAATGCAGATAGATAGATTTTGCAAATTAATATATAAAAACTACAGCCCTCGTATTTTCCACTGTTGAGCACGGGCTTTTCTATTTCTGGAAGAATTAACGTTAACTCACCACGTTTGTCCATGGCGGATCGGTGGAGCATATTAAAAAAAAATAGATTTAAAAGATTAAAAAAAACCCTTAAAGTTGTAAGTATATACATATATTTATCGTATCAAACCCGCGACCACTTCACTCCGCGACAGTCACTTTGAAGGCGGTATTAAATTTGCCATATATAGTAATTGTTAAGAAAGAGAATTTATTGAATAGAACTCATAATTTTCTTAATTCCTTCCGACCTAATAATTAATATATTAAAAAAATACTGTTTTAAAATTAGCATTTTCTTTCAATCTCCCGCGATTTGAAACATATTTTTTTACCATCTTTTTCTTTTTTTGTTTGATGACAATTAGTCATAACTATTGTGCCACTGTCAAGTAAAATATAATAACATCAAGCATCTTGAAATGTAGTAGTCAACTTCTTAAGTTACGTCTTGATGAAACGGCGGCTATTTCACCATAACAAATAATTTGCAGTCAACTTAAAAAATCTCGATGCATGCATTTATTGCATATCACTCCACTTATATGCCTAATCGAAGTATGTTATATAATACGCCACCACAATTAAACAAAACATAAAATTATTATAACATAAGATTCTGAAAATGAATTAAAAACATAAGTTACAAATGTAAGTTCGCAGTAAAAGTCTTTTACCATGTCATGGGAGTGTGTTTTATTTTATACAGATAATAAATACATAATAAAAACAAAATTGAAATTTTGTACTCATGTCCATTAAAAAGGTCATCGATTTTACTAAAAAGTTTCAGTCTTATCATAGACTAATTTAATTAAAACTTCATGCTTTTTGCCGGAATGTTAACCTGGACATAATGAGTGCGGTCGCCACTCCAAATAGACACAAAAACTTACAAAATTGTTTTAGTTTCCGCCCAAATTTTGCATTCGGAGCACGCACGAGACAAACGCTGATTGGTCGGCGTCGAGTCTATCTGATTGGCTCACAATTTGACAGTAATGGCGTTAAATCTGACTCACCACATTCAAAAGTGGCGTATGCGGTATTAATGTATTGATAAAATAAGCTTTAAATACTTATGATTATGACTTAAAATACAAATTATGGTATTTGTGTTACGACTATTGAACTCGACATATCTCCCCTTTGGACAGATGTTGCCACACTTTAGTAACAATTTCACCCACAGCTCGTTTGAAAGGCTATTGTGTAACATTTTTTTTTTGTATTATTTTGACTAATTCTTTTGTGGTGCGGTTGGTTAGATTTTATCGTTGAGGGAGAGTTAATTCATTGGACGCCTTATTGTTCACAGCTACTGGTTTTTAATAGCTTTTTCTTGGCGGTTTGTTATTTTTAAGGTTAATGCGATATCATGTTTAATGATGTGTTTCGTACGTGATAAGTGTTTACGTGTCGAGTTAATGTGGGCTTTGATATATTTTTGTAGCGTATCATCTTTTTAATCGTGAAATGTTATCTCGATAAATAAATTACCATATTTAAATGTTTATTTTTCTGTAATAGACTGACTGTGACTGTAACGGTTGCAGATTCAATTCCTACATTGAAAAAAATATATCTATTTATTTTAAATCTGGATTTTGGTAGGGTACCAAACCGCCATGGACAAGCGCAATGGCTTTAACTTTCATTACTAAATTAATAATTTATTTATTTAAAAAATCTAAAATGCTCAAAATATTATACCTATGCGATTAGAATGGAAACGAGCAAACGTATTGCCTGACGGTAAGCGATCAACGCCGCCCATAGATATCTGCAACACTAGAGGCATTGCTTTTGCAACGCTTCTGTGTTGCCAGTCTTTGATTAATTTATAATCTTATTCTTTTAAAGTTTATTATTTTTGAATATGAAAGCAGCATCAGTTCTCATTATGAATCTAATTTATATAAATCTGTTGCAATATATTTTTGAATATTTTTTATAAACACCCGATACAAACAGTGGAACATTCATAAGTAGGTAACAAGGTACCGAACCTATATTTGCTTGCAGAATATAATGACTTAATAAGAATATTATGTATATCTAGAACCGAAATAAACGTTTGTGGTTATAATCTCCCTCTTTTTATCCTAAGGTTCCACTTCGGAGTAAAATGCAGATATGTTCTCCGCTTGACTTTACTCCGATTCAAGCAGATGCATCACTGAAGCTGAGATGGTGAGAGTGGAAAAGGATTAGTCATATTTGTTCCACTTTTGAAAAAATCTTGGAGCCGTATGTTCAGGGCACGCCAGGCGTACATTCACTTGATATATTCACCGCACGGGAGGACTCCTTTCATGCTGTAGAGACAGCATGGCAAAGTGAGGCTTTGTAGCCCCTTGTGTGACTGTGGGAGAGACATACAAACAATGGCACACTTAAGATCCTGCTCTCAAGATCTGGAAGATCACGCTGTAGATGCGCTGTCAATGACCAAGTTTTGGTCTGGTAGCGTGTGATCGAATCGATGATGAAGAAGAAGAATATTTCAAGCTGATGCTGTTTGGCTTTCATAATAATAGAGTATCACCAGGTTAACTAGGACAGTTACACCTGAGCCGGCCTTGTGTGCTCTAGTCCACGGCCTGGCATGGATATCGATCTAAATCCCGTTGCAAAGTATGACCGACCCAGTTTTATCTAAAAATCAACAATATCTGGGTGGCACTCTCTTCGTTGTTTCATAGTGGCGATAATATTCGGTTAGATAAATTGAAATTCTTTATTTCCACAGAAAGATCCAGTGGTAGATCCCTCATGAGATGGTCCAACCAAATGAAGCAAAACAAGACCTCCAGTTTCGTAGAAGTGGTCCGATTGGCTGCCGACCGTAATAAATGGAAGGGCCTAACGAACCACTGGGTGTAGTTTGGTGATCGCGACCTTCAGTCATGAAGCATCGAACAGAGAGAGAGACTGATTTCCACATTGGAATGTACGTGTCATTTGTCAATTGACGGCTGCCAAAAATTATTCTCTTATCGCAATTTCTTAATGAGGTTTCGCTGGATGGAAACGACGAAATAAACTCCGATGATCTTTTTATGGGATAGAGGGCAATCTAGCAAACGTAATCGATAGAATGCAATCAATGCGGGCAGCATTGATTGCATATAGACATCCGGGATCCTATAGTTATTAAGGTAAGGTATGTGTAGGCTTGTTCCTTGAAGGTTCTAATGTATGATCTTTAGGATTTTTCATAAAACGATGCGGAAAATCCTGAACATAGGTATTATAACAGTAGATATATATTTTACAAAGTAAATAACAAATTGGTATCAATAATTACGCCGTGTAATCGCGTCTGCGTAGCCATGTTACATTCACGGCAGGCCGCGCACTCAAGTGCGTCATATTTTTTTTTTATTTTATACTTTTTAATAATTCGCGCGGCAGCGGTGCGCCGGCCAGGCACTCCACTCGAGCACGGACCCAAAAAAATCTCGAAAATCCACCCATGTGTCGCAATTATTCAAACAAATTTTCGAGTGGTTCCGTCTAATACATTTTTGCTGTATCTCATTGTAACTAAGTTAGTCTATTGTGTAACTTTTACATGGACTTTTCCCGCCAACTTACATCGGTGACATTGTGTTTTTATTTTCATAATCTTATATTATTATCAGTTATGTTGTTTAATTGTGGTGGCGCATTATGCATTATAGTTCGATTTAAATATAATAATATCCAATCTATTGAAATGTTCCAAGTCAGCTTATCACGATACCGTTCCGTCTTGATAAAATGGTGGCCATTTTATCAAGACGGAACGTGATAAGCTGACTTGGAACATTTCAAGAGATTGGATATTTTTGTATTTTACTTGATACTGGCATAATAGTTGTAACTAATTGCCATCAAAGAAAAGAAAAGAAAAACTTTTAGTTTCTGACGTAATTTCATGGAAAAAATCTATGGCGTTAATCATGTGGCTGTATTTTTTTATTTTTAATGTTAACATAGATAAGTCTCCAATTTCTGACAATAAATAATATTAAAAAGTTATTAGGTGTTTTGCAAAAAATGGGAACAGTTAGTTGTCAACGGACCTCTAAGCCCGCTTAAAACAGCGCCATTTGACGTGGCGCATTATTATGTATTTTGGAAAAATCCATTGTTTTGTAATCTCCCCTGGCCCTTGAACTCGAGTGGCCAGCCATTGAACGCCGTGAAATTTTCTATGTGAATTCATTGTAGGCTCGCCATTATGTACATACATACACGCATGTGCCGCCGGGAAAGGTGACAGCGTTATATAATTTTCGTAATGACCCCGAATGAACGAACCCTTGATACACCATCTCCTTTTTTATTTTATTTATTTTGTAATTTTCACATTCGTTAGTTGGAGACTGCTCCGTCCCGTTTTTGTAGGTTATTTAATTAAGTTATGACTCGTTAGTTAACATTATAACGAATATACTGGATGTATAAATAAATAAAATATATTTCTTTTTTCATTAATTATTATTATAGTACTACGATAGCATTACTTGATTCTGATCTACATATCTGTATGGTCCACTACATATAGTATAATTATTAAATTATAGTTATATAGATTGAAATTTCCTTAGTTTATTTAAGTTTTAAAACACATATGGAATTATTAAAACTTTGTTGTTGTTCTTATTTTTTTATTGACACCAATAATCGAATAAAATTATAAGAATATACCGTATGTCTCCTCGTCTTTCGTTGCGGTAATATCATATCCCTATCATCCTGTCTCAATCCATCTTTTCTATCCCCTGCCTTTTCCTTTCTTCTCTATCCTTTTTCTTTCCTCTCCGCCAATCCACGGTCTGCCGTGCCAAAGGATGCGTGGCTAGGGGCGAGCTTAGTCGCAAGCGTGCCGAACGTCCCGGGATCGGACTCCGCGGGTATTTAGTGCCTTACCTCAGCATGCGTGACTGCTGGGGCTGACCTCCATCCCCCCTTACGGCTCGTGGGATTCAGTATGGCGAATCTTAATATACCTAATTAGTTAAAAAACGACGGCGACGTGGTTCGTCACCCGTCACGTCCTGATTCCCATGAAGGCGAGTAACAACGAACGGAGAGCCGTTTAGCTACGATGAATGTGAGAAGCAGGATGGATGAAAAGCTGGATGAGTGTGAAGGAAGCAAGGAAGGTGTGTCGGGATCATAGCGGATGGAGATCTGTGGTCTCTGCCTAACCCTACAGGGAGACAGGCGTGACGACATGTATGTATGTATATATGCATTAATTATTATTATAGCACTGCAATAGTATTACTGAATTCTGATCTCATCAGATGAGGTATCATTATTAAATTATAGTTATATATATTAAAACGTACCTAACATTAGAAAACTGAGCATTCATTTGTTACATAATATATTTTTATAATTTTAACGATTTTTGGTGTCAATATATAAATAAGAATAATAATAATACCTAATAAAGTTTTAATAATTCCATACGTGTACATATGTTTTAAAAGTTAAATAAATAAAGGAAATTTTAATCTATATAACTATAATTTAATAATGATACCTCATCTGATGAGATCAGAATTCAGTATTGCAGTGCTATAATAATAATTGTACATACGTACATACATACATACATATAATAATAATTGTAATGCATACATACATACATGTCGTCACGCCTGTCTCCCTGTAGGGTTAGGCAAAGGCTATGAAATGCGTTAAAGATATAGGAACAATAATTAAGAGTAATTGTAGATATATTACATTAGACGAAATAACATACCTATACATAAAAGGCCAGGTCAAAAGTATCCTTAACTATCGAGCTTGTATGAAAATGGTGATGAATGTGGATGAAGCAAAGAATCTGTGCCGGACTCGTAGCAGAAGAAGGCCTGTGGTCTTTGTCTACGACGAACAGTCGTGATCGTATGTATGTATGTATTCAAAAAAGAAAAAATACAAACAAGATAAAAAACCACACAACTATTAGTTGAAATAAAAAATTTAGATATAAAAAAACCCTAAAGCTGGTAGCAGACTTTTCCCGCATCTTTACATCGCAGTGACGTTGTGTTTTTATTTCATTTTCATAATCTTTTATTATTATCAGTTATACTGTTTATTTGTGGTGGCGTATTATGCAATTATTATTATTATATATTCACGCCTATCCCCCGCAGGGGTTGGCAGAGACCACAGAGCTCCATCCGCTGCCATTCATCGCAGCGAAACGGCTCGTCATTGGTCGCTTTTCGCCCTCGTGAGAATCAGGACGTGACGGGTGGCGAACCACGTCGCCGTCATTTTTCGACACATTAGGTATATTAAATTCGTCTTTAGTGAATCCCACGAGCCGCAAGGGAAGATGGAGGTCAGCCCCAGCAGAGCCCTGCATGCTGAGGTAAGGCACCATAGTCCCCCGGGGGAGCCCGACCCCGGGACGATCGGCACGCTTACGACTAGGCTCGCCTCTAGCCACGCATCCTTTGGCACGGCAGACCGTGGATTGGCGGAGAGGAAGGGAAAGGATAGAGAAGAAAGGAAGGGGCAGGAAAGGAAAATGTGGATTGGGAGGGTTACCAGACTCGGAATAAACATTTAAAAATCCATATAAATATTTATTCTGATGCGGGAATCGAACCCGCGACCATTGACTCCGCGGGCGGAGGGCCCCGCCACTGAGCCAATCGGTCGTATTATGCAATATAGTTCGATTAAGCTGTATAAGTGAAGAGATATGAAATAAATGCGTGAATCGTGACTTTTTAAGTTGACTGAAAAAGTCCATAGAAGGTTTTGATAAAATGGCCAATATTTTATCAAGACGTAACGTGACAAACTGACTTGAAACATTTCAAGAGATTGGATATTATTGTATTTTACTTGACACTGGCATAACAGTTCTAACTAATTGATACCAAAGAAAAGAAAAAAAGTTTTTAGCAAAACAGTATCACTAATCAAAAAACCGGAACGCTGTAAATGACAATGAAACAATTTTATTTAATATTCGGATCAGGAAATACTGCGTCCAATGGTCTGAGTATCACAGCTCTACGACCAATAGAACATTTTGTACGGCATTGAAACTGATTGTTTTAGATCTGGTGATAACTTTTCATTTTGGCTTTTACTACGTTTTTGCTTTTTACGTCGATATATTATACATTAATTGTTTACAGTACATTTATGCATGGTATTGAATCCGATCCCTGCACGCAAATCCAGAACAGCAGAAACCTTTCACATCAAAAGGAAATACCCTTTGTGTCTCAAGATTGCGTGTTTCCCTATTGTTTCGCAAATGCACCATTAGTGGGCAACAATCACGCCGAGCCCGCCAAAGCGCTCGCCTGTCAGATCGCGCGCCATTTTCGCTTGAGAGGATGAAAGTCATTTCTATACACGTACGTTTTAAACGGAACAATTATATCCAGATACAGGTCAAAGCAAAATAATAATACGTATCACTCAGAGAATCCTTTGAACTTGTATTGTATGATGGTTCACTCGATGCCATTTTTATTTTATGACATTACCATCATAGATAAAAAAGTTTTAGTCTATGGTTAATAGACTCGCAAAAATAAAATAGTCTATGGTGGATATTGTACTTAAAAGTGGATACACCATTACACTTAAGGAAGGAGACACTTTACATTTTCACATATTTTCCATAAAATTTTAATTTACTCCCCAGCTTCCATATAATATATTTTTTTATGGGATAGGGAGGGCAAACGAGCAAGCGTGTCGTCTGATGGAAAGCAATCAACGCCGCCCATGGACAACCGCGACACCGCAGGAATCGCGGAAGCGTTGCCGGCCTTTTAGGTATGTATAGGCTTGTTTTTTGAAGGTTCCAATGTCGTAGCGGTTCGGAAAAACTGCCGAGGGTAGCTGATTCCACAAACTACCACCAGTTAAGAAGAAGCGTGGAAAGAAGTTACGGGAGAAATGCACCGTAGTCGATCGCCACTCATCCAGATGGTGGGGATGAAATTTTTCTTTACGGCGAGTTGTGTGGTTGTGGAATTCGGCGGCGGGAATTATTCCAAACAATTCCTCGGAGCACTCCCCATGATAGAAGCGGTAAAAAATGCTGAGAGTTGAGACATCTCTCCGCAGCGCTAGAGATTGATTCTCTAGCGCTGCGGAGAGATGTCTCAACTCTCGCCGATCGGTGAGCTATGCTTAAACGATAGGAAGACAAACGAGCAGACGTGTTACCTGCTGGAAAGGAATCAACGCCGCCCATAGATATATGCAGCGCTATAGGTATTACAGAAACCTTCCCAGCCTTTAAAAGTTATATATGTATGTACGTTTCTTACAATGCGTGCAGGAAATCAGAGAACTCTTTTTCTCCTCTTTTATTTCTTTTTTTACCTTCCATTATTTTCATCAGAAACATTCTTAGGAATACAACTCATCCGCAGTGCCCTTAACAATGAAAATTTTGTAAGTTCTATAGATAAATAGGTCCTCTGACCTACTGATTATTATTGAAAAACAATAATTCAGACATTTATCTATATGAATAAATGAAATTGTCAAGAATGGCATAATATTTGTCTGTAGCATGGATGGACCGACTCGCCCGGGGAATTACCACACTCCCGCTGAAAATCGGCAATTGGCGTCTGAGTGGTAGCTTAGCTACCGCGCTTCGTACGGTGAGCAGCTGAGTTCCGAAGGCCCAACAACCCTTCCTCTACCCCTCTGACTCCCATAATGACACTTTCCTTAAAGGTCGGCATCGTTTCCGCACTGTCTATGGCGCTGCGGATGTCTGGGTGGCATTGATTGTATTTCATCAGGTGAAACGCCTGCAAACGAGCAAACGTGTCACCTGATGGAAAGCAATCAACGAGCCTTCCTATCCCATAAAAAAATGAAATTACATTTCATATATCATATATTTATAAAGAACCATTCATTAAATCGGATAAATATTATATCATTTGCCTCGTTTATTCCATATCTGTACACATAACGAGGCGGACTAAAAAGATTTCTTGACACACAAAATGGCGCCAACGGCCACCTGTCAACGTCGACAGACTTGTCAAAATAATACGCGCTCACTTGAGAATGGATTAAAATAAAAGGCATTTTATTGAAGAGTATCAATGTGCCGAGTCATCAGAGTAGAGGTGCGGTGATTTTAGGGTTGCAGTTACTCCGTATAAAACCAATTATTTGTAAACATTGAAATTTAAAAATTAGAAATTTATAATAGGTAAATAGGTACCTGGCATTGGCTCAGTGGTGAAACTACGTACGATCAGCATTAACATCAATATGAATATCAGCCCACGGCAGTCCACTGCTGGACATAGGCCTCACTCAAAGTGCGCCACCTAGCCCGATCTTCGGCTACACGCATCCAGTCTCTGCCAGTCGCCTTGCGCAGATCGTCGCTCCATCTAGCAGGGGGCGTCCCACACTACGTTTGCCGAGTCGCGGTCTCCACTCCAGCACTCGTCTACTCCAACGATTGTCGGTTCTCCGACAAACGTGTCCAGCCCATTGCCACTTCAGTCTGCTAACTTGAAGAGCTATGTCGGTGACTGTGGTTCTCCGGCGAATTTCTTTATTTCGAATTCTATCCACCAGAGAAATTCCGAGCATAGCCCTCTCCATTACTATATAGGCTGTAAAAATTGATGTTGTTCAGGATATTTATTTGTATAAATATATGATTAATGGAGTCAGGCATTACTTTGCGGAAATTCATTACTATGTGGAAAATTAGAACTTTTACTTAACTAAGTAACTTAACGGTTGTCTTCCGTAGAATCTACTATACCTGATGATGCCTCGTCTTGAGTCGAAACAGGTGTCATGTGGAATGTGGCAAAGTGGTAGTGTGTGTTTGGTGTTGTTGATAGTGGTTTGGAGTTGGAGAGTTGCTGACGACCGTTTTTTCGGTAACATTTAGTTTAAGTTCCCCGTAAATTCACTTCTTCCAGTAGAAAACACTCATTATTATTAAATCGACGACAGAAAACGTATTTGCTGTAATTAAAAAATGACATTTTGTTGTGTTATTTACCATTTGAAACAAAAAAATCGCACGGTGGTGGACTGTCAGCCATCCAGGTTATGGAATGGAATCTATTTTCGTGGTGCGATATAATACGTCATCTTTTACTGAACTATTGATGTGAACTATTTCGTATTACACACATCATTAGTTGGAATAGTTTGTGGCGTCTGGACACATCATCACATTGTTTTTAGTATGGCAACAATCTCCCATCTTATGATTCAACCACCTCTTCTCCCGCGCTTAAAGTGACAACACGCTCCATATTGTTCAGCATAATTGTACTTTTACTGTGACTGGCAATTACATATAATGTAAGATATAATGTGTGCAAAATCAACAAATAGAAAGTTTTCATGTGAATTTGGATTTCCTTTGATATAAAACTCGAAGCATCAACATGTCTTCAAGTTCAATAGAATTCTAGTAGTATTAAAAAAATGCTAATCTTCTTTTATTATAAAAACAAGTAATATAAAAATTAAAGACAATTCTTACTAGTAAATAAATTTAATTAATATTTAAAATAACTGTATTAACATCAAGTGTCATCCACTACAATTTTAAAATAATGTATTTGGACTTGAGTGGATGAATAAAAGTATTTTATTAACGATTGAAAATTTAAACAAGATATATAAAGAAAGAAAAACTTTGCTCATCAATCCACAAAACAGTAAATAAAGAAAGAGAGTAGACAAACAATATACATATAAAATAAAAATTATGAGACAAAACACAAAAACATAATGATAAATGAAAGACTTAAATTATAACACAAAGAAATAACAAAAAAAATACAATCATAATAATAGTATATTGTTTCCTATGCTGCAGTATGGATTATGAAATGGTATACACTCAGCAAAAAGCCGTGGCAAGTCACAGCGCTAGTTTTCAGTGTGGCCTAATTTTTTTTTCAAGCCGGTAGTGCATGGATATAATTTTATAATTTATATGTATTATGTATCTTATGTATAAATATATACGTACTAGCTTTTGCCCGCGGCTTCGCTCGCGTGGAATTTGGTCTACCACATTAAGTTTCGTGACAGATCATTTTAAATAAATATATATATATTTTTTTACTTAATTTATGGTTCACAACTGTGGTCATAGTGGCTTCCACATAAAAGATATATGCTGTTGCGGACTTTTATTTAGAACTATTCAAGACAAACAATCCTACGGTACATCATCTTTGTGTAACTCCAATGGTTTAGGCAGCGTACGCCAAGATAGCTCTCAGGGGCCAGATTTTTTTCCAACTTAATTGACATGTATCGTTATATTACGACCATAATTACATAAAATCCTTACAAGTTGTAGCCTATATGTTATTCCGATGTATAATCTATATTTCTGTAAAGTTTCATCCAAATCCGTCCAGTAGTTTTTTCGTGAAAGAGTAACAAACATACATCCATACTCACAAACTTGCGCATTTATAATATTAATAGGAAGTAGGAAGTAGAATATTAGTAGAGAGAAATAATAGTAGGAATTTAATCTATAAAACCGTATATGCGGAACAGCCTTAAAATTTGTATCCGCCGGTGGTCGATGGCTCTTCGAGTCTCGTACGGTCACACACACACCTCACTCGGTGATAATGAGACGTCAGCCGATGCGCGGACAGTGTTGCCAGCCACCGTGACTCGGCGCATACCACCGCGAGGATAGTCGAGATATTTATATACACTATATAGTAATTTGTACGTCGCAGACATCAAGAAGCCACTGCGTGTTGACACAGAAGTCCGTTTCCTGATGGTAATTTTCTTAGATACCGTTAGAAATACGTACACTGCGGTTCCATTTTGAAATAACTCTCAGGAAGTGCGTTTGAGATCCTTGAGAATTCTTCGCCAACCTTTACTATAGTGCGTTTGAGAATGGTAGAAAATTATTTTTAACATAATGTATATATCTCGTTCGAAAAATAAATACATTTAAACATTGGCTGAAGGTCAAAGATCATGTATTACTCTTTCTTAAGATGGTTTCACATATACAAAAAGTAAATATAAATAAATGACTTTTCCCGCCAACTTGTTTGTTTCCCGCCAATCAGTGAAGTTGTGTTTTTGTTTCATTCTCATAATCTTATTTTATTATTGGTAAAATTATATTATATTGTTTAATTATGGTGGTGTATTATACAATATAGTTCGATTAAGGCTGGTACGCCTTGCTTACGTGCAGTGATATGAAATAAATGCGTGTATCGTGATTTTTCAAGTTGACTAACACACTCTATAGAAGATTTTGGTAGAATAGCTACCAACAGGTAGCTAGCTTAAGCTGAACAAATATAATAAAAATTAACTACAATAACCGAAAAATGGTTACAGTTTGACCAAATTTCTAGGTTTTTCTTAAATGCCCATAATTTTCAAACTGCATGGGATAGATTTTTTTTCTGATTTTTTTTATGATGGTTACAATCAATCCCGTCACCCCATTTTCGCTTCACGTTGAGTTCTAGGACATCCTGTATATGTTACTACCGTATACCTACTGTTTAAGTTGACTGAAAAAGTCTATAGGAGTTTTGATAGAATAGCCACCATTTTATCAAGACGTAACATGATAAGTTGACCAGTTAAACTTCAAGAGATTTGATGTTATCGTATTTTACTTCATACTGGCATAGTAGTTATAACGAATTTGCTATCAAAGAAAATAAATATAAATAAAAAATACATATCAATTGCATTTTAAAAAGTTACACGTTGTGGCACAACAACAAATCGAACAAATCTTACAACAAAACGTAATTAACGCAACGTAAATTTATTTTGCCCGTCGTCTTTCATCCATACTCTCTACATGCCCAAACCATCTAAGCATCCCTTTCTCAACTTCTGCCACAACACCTTATTTTACTCCACATCGCTTTCTTATATCTTCATTTCTTATTCTATCATTCAAAGTTACACCACACATACTTCTTAATGCTCTCATTTCCACCGTATTCAGTCTGCTTACATGACTCTTCTGCCAAACCCAACTTTCACTACCGTACATCAGAGTCGGAACAAGCACCCTCTAATAAACCAATTCAATTATTGTAAATAATGGTTATTTATATTATTTTGTATATAAAAAACTATGTTATTTTTTTATTAAACTAATTTGAGTTATTAAAGAATATTAAAAGTATATATTTCTATTTCCAGTTTGTCTATACAAAATAGTTAGGTTTTACTTAATGTTAGTTAGAGCCTATTTTTCTGTAAATCGATATGAGATATAAAAAAGGAACATTATTTTATAATGTATTGCTTTTCCAATTGTATATTCAATTATTCAAATTGAAGTATAAGACCTTACTTTGTAATACTTTTAAGAAATTAATTATATTTTTATAGGATAGGAACGAGCATGCGTGTCACCCGACGGAAAGCAATCAACGCCGCTTAATAAATTAGAATTATCTCAGTTTTAAATCAATTGTCAGAATAGTGCATAGAGATGTAAGGACTTTTCCCGCCAATTTACAAAAGTGACTTTTTTTTCATAATCTCACATTCCATATTAGGCAATTATTATGTTACATCACAAGTTAAACTATGGAATTCTGATCGCGTATTTTACAATATAGTTCGATTAAGGCGTATAACTGAAATGAAATTAAATAAATACGTGTGTTGTAACTTTTTGACTACGTAAATCCGCCAACTTACATCAGTGACGTTGTGTTTTTATTTTATTTTCATAATCTTGTATTATTATCAGTTATATTATTTAATTGTGTTGGCGTATTATACAATGTAGTTCGATTAAGGATTATAAGTGAAGTATTTTGAAAAAATGCATGCATAGTAACTTTTTTAGTTGACTGAAAAAGTCTATAAAAGGTTTTGGTAGAACGGCCATCATTTTATTAAAAAATAACGTGACAACATAACTAGTATTTTCATGATATTTGTTATTGTTAAATCTTATTTAACACTGGCATAATAGTTCTTTGATTCTTGATTCCTAATTGCACTCAAGGAAGAACAAGAAATCGAAATGTAGCTTGAATTTTTTTTAGTATACACAGATAAAAAAGTTGGACCGCGCACAAGGTTTGTAATGTCGAGGGGCTAGGGACTGACTAATTAGAACAAAAAACGCGGGAAAACACAAGTACGCTTGACAGTGAGGCAGAGACAAAGAGCGTGAAGTTTTTATGAAAAAAGACTAAACAGATATGCGGCTAACTCTAGAATATTTTTCTTTATTTCTTTGCATTAAGATTCAATTTGCTCCATTCAAAATGTAGTGGCATGAAAATTTTTTTTGGAAATAGATACTAAAGAGTCGTATATTTTTTAAAGCTATTAATGAAATAAGCACTTTATAACTGTGTATTTAGAGGTTAAATTTTATAGTTTCAAATGAAATTTTAGGGATGTTTCCACTTTAGTTGACGGGCGTAGAGAAGCGCCATCGCTACGATTGTCTCCGGCACGTTCGGGCAAGAGGCCACAATCGATAGAGCACGGGCGTGCGTTGTAATGAATTTATTAAAGTACTAGTGCTTTGACGCGGTTTCGCTTTTCTTTTAGTCCAACGACCCGTGTTGTGTTATTCGAAGCTCTTTTACGTTCATACATATTATGTGGGGATCGACACACTAACTAGAAAACTATGCTTCTTTTATATTTTTATTTCTTTTAATAAAATCTTTATACAACTATCTTCCTTAACCTCTTTGAAACTTACACTCGAATTTGACTTCACGTAATATTGCCAGTGCTAGAAACTTAACAATAAAAAAATAATCTAGATACTATTCGAAATATGTATATATAACGGGAGAAAGCCGGGTCAAACTGGCGTCAAATAGCTCGCTCTAGGGAACAATGGATGTCCTCGGAGGAGGCTTCCACCTGCAGAGGGATTCTTGCTCTTTAAAAATATCTTATTTTTCTGTAAATTGTTTAGAAGCAAGAAATAAAAAATAAGAAGAATTAATTCGCCTTATCCTGCTAATTCGCTTCCTACTAATCCTACTAATGTTATAAATGCGAAAGTTTGTGAGTATGGATGTTACTCTTTCACGAAAAAACTACTGGACGGATTTGGATGAAACTTTACAGTATTATAGATATATACATCGGAATACCATATAGGCTACAATATGTAATGATTTTATTTAATTTTTTTCGTAATATAACGATACATGTCAATTAAGTCGGAAAAAAATCTGGCCTCTGAGAGCTATCTTAGCGTACGCTGCCTAAACCATTGGAGTTACACAAAGATGATATACAGTAGGATTGTTTGTTTTGGATAGTTCTAAATAAAAGTCCGCGACAGCATATATCTACCTTTTATGTGGAAGCCACTATGACCAAAATTGTGAACCATAAATTAAGTAAAAAAAATATATTTAAGTAAAATGATCCGTCACGAAATTTAATGTGGTAGACCAAATTTCACGCGATCGAAGCCAGAGGCAAAAGCTAGTATCTATATAAGAGAATTTTTTTCTCCCATATAAAGGTAAAATTAATTAATTAAATTTAATTAATAAATTAATATTTGAAAAAACTATATTAATATCACAATACAAGTTTAAAAAAATGTGTTTGAACTTTAGTGGATGAAGAAAATTTTGTACAAGATATATAAATATATATAGGTAGAGTGTGTACTAATAGTAGGAATTGATAAATAAAAGCCAAATCACAAATGGTGCGGTGCTTTTTTGAGTGTGTGCGTGTGTCCGAAGGTTTGTTTAATTTATTTTATTTTATCCTACTAAATTAATATTAAAGCATATAATATCAATTCTGTGGGATCATATGCTAATAAAATACATACCTACATAAAATATTTATTGAACACATTTCAGTAAATACGATAAATTTCCCCCGGTGCAATTATTTAATATTTACATCCGACCCCATGCATTTAGATCCGAGACGCACGTCTTAACCCCATGAATCGAAAATCTTAAGTCTCGCCTTAATGGTGGCTCACCCCTTCTCCGAGGGATATTCATGGGCGCCCCCTGCCGCCCCAATATTATTCACAAATTTGTTTACAGATCCACGGTGCGCATCTCGCGAATTTCCGAGGAGCAGGGGCCAACGCATGGGGTTCGTATTACGACGTTGATATGGTTACAAATGGCGTTTTGTATTTATTATTTTAATACTCTTTGATTAATTGACGGAGTTTAGAGGTTAGCACCAAGCCAAGATGTTTTTGTACATATCTGGTTGAAGCTTTTTGATGAGTCACATAGTCACAGGCAGTCAACATTTTTACTTAGCTAGGATCCGCGTCAAGCAAAAAAAAAATGAAAAAGTAATGTGTGTTATTTAAGCTTCATGATGAGTATGTATGTGGACAGTCAGAATTTTTACTTACCGTCGTTATCCGTGACAAGCAAACAAAAAAATAAAATAAAAAAAGAAATGTGTGTTTTTACTGGAAGAAGTGGATTTACAGCAAACTTAAAGTAAATCTTACCGAAAAAACGACCGTCAGCAACTCTCCAATTCCCAACAACAACAAACATACACCACCACTCTTCCACAATGTACACGATGTGTCGTGTACATTGTGGAAGAGTTTTGCCGCAAGACGAGGCATCATCAGGTATAGTAGACTCTACGGAAAACAATCGTTGACTGTATATCATTTTTGGAAAGTAACGCGACTCCATTAACCATCTTTATGTTGAGTAACGAAAATTTGATTGGCCCCGTGGTTTACCGCTTGAGACAATGGCGGCCGATTCAATTCACAATTCTGTATATATACCTACAGATATTTATTCCGAATTCGGGTCGTTCGTGAAACCGGCTTGGACAAATAGGATAGTTTAGTTTGCTTAGTAGAAATGGGACTGCCCCGTGCCTTTATTCAAAATCTGCATTAAACTTAAAATTCTATCATTCAAAGTTACACCACACATACTTCTTAATGCTCTCATTATTCAGTCTGCTTTCATGACTCTTCTTAAATTCTGAGTTTACTTCTAATATTATGGCAATAGTGCCAATATATATTGATACTTAGTTTATTTGGCTATAAGTTAACTTTGCTTTTTGGTGTGTAGAAACAACAGAACATAGAGGTTTTGCCTTAAGTGGATGACGAAAATTAGTACCTACTTACATAGCTGTGAAAAAAAGCTGCTCGTGTTAAGTAAAATAAAAAAAAAAGTAAAAAAGTGTAAAAAAATATTTTTCACATTACGCCTTGTGTTTCTTTTATGGGATAGAAAGGCAAACGAGCAGTCGTGGCACCTGATGGAAAGAAAAAACTTTAAATTTACTTCATTCAATGTAGGGTAGAACCGATACAAAAATAATTAGATTAGGACTGGAATCCTTGATGAGTTTTTATTGCTATTTATTTTACAATTAATTACACTACTTCAGCGAGTGGCACAGAATACTGTGGCTAGATTCCAAGAGTGTGCCTGACGTGGCGGTCAATGTTGAGACGAAATATTTAAAAAAAAAATGGAACTCAAATTTCCTTTCTTCGTAAAAGTTATTGAACTTTTTTTATATCATTTCATATTATTTTTTTAATATTTATGTTTTTTACACTTAATTCACCCACCCAATATTCTATTTTTATTGATACTAATGAAAATTTATGAACGAAATAACCTATACTCAAATCTTCTTCATTTTCCTCTTTATATTAATTTTTTCTAAGATTTACCCTAAAAGTAGGATCGTACATGCTTTCTCTCCAATTCATTTTACACCTTTCGAGCTGTTATAGGGTTACCATGTTAAGGTAATTTCCTATAACTTATGAGGAGAAATTGTTGTACATACATTTTTTATTGTGAAATATTAACAAGTTAAATGCGGCGAATTTTAAAGCACGCGTTTGCTGGTGCGCGAGAGGTTTTTGGCATTAGTATTTAAGTTATTCAGCTACACTATCAGCGAAACACGGATCTTGAAAAGGGCTTTTGATTTTAACAATAAGAACAGTATAAAATCTAATCAAGAGATATCGTACACTCGTGATCCGCGAGTTAAAGAAAAAATACTCACACTGCACAACTCGATATTTATTGTTTGCATGTTAAAAAGCAAGACACATATTGCAATAAAGAAGTAGAAATATCATATAGACTAAATACATAGATAAAATAGGTTCAACAGGAATAGAGTTCGAAGCAGGAGGCTTGTGTCTAAACTACTCTACATATTACATTCTATTTCCAAAATACTCAAGTTATTTAATTAATAAAATTTATTTTTTGGTCGACTAATTGTACAGTGTTGCCCTAAACCCATATTTTTATCATTATAATTTTTTATACACATACTGTAACAATTTTTTTAAACTGTTTTAATAATTACTCGAATTTATTGAAATACTAATGAAATTTACTAATCATATTTTAGTTTACTGATACTTTTGAATACGTTCAGTATGATTACAACAACATACACTCGTGAAATTTAAAGTTAATTTGCACAACGTTTTTCATTCCATTTTCGCCCATAAGCAAGTGTTTTCGGGAAGCTGGCAGCCCCGACTGCGTGCCATATCGGGCGATCGATGGAGCGGCGTCACAATGCGTCGCCGCCCGCCATGTTGGTAGCACAATACATCCGGCTTTGTCTAATTAGCGCTTCCGGTCGACGCAGCTCATCACTCTAATTATTTTTCTTTGTTACTGTATACCAGGTTAGAACGCTGACTTTAGTGAACTATTGTTTGACAAGTACTAAGTACAATGTAGGCTTCTTAACCCTTCTTTGCATGATTTTTTCTTTATTAGTGAAATAAATCAAGGTGATATAATTCATGTTCAAAATTAAAGGAAAAATGGTTAAAAAAATCTTAGTATATATTTATAGTATAAATTTAGTAAAAACCCATATGATAGAAATTACCATTATCAGGCAAAGTAAGATCATTGGCTTAGTACTAAATAGAAATAAAAGAGGATATCTTTAGATTAGATGTTATTCTTTATGATGATTAACTAAACAATTATTATTTTTACTACAAGAAATTGTAAAATATAATAAAACAAAATCATACGTTTATTGCAATTACAACAAATAGCGGAATGATAACTTCAAGCTCGTTTTACTGATAGTGGCACTTGCTTATTTTTGACAGCTATGTTTTTTTTTATGCAATGGACATTAAAAAGGTATCCAGACATGATCAACTTGAAGTGAACTTGTTCTTTTATATAATTTTTGGGCATTCAGTGTTATGAAGGAAATTTCCATCATTATGCAAAGAAGGGTTAAGCGAATAAAGCATTTATATATTTATAATAATATAAGCCTTTATTCAGCTAAATACATAATATACTAAAACAATGTTATACATCGTCATCCTTATTATTTGTTTGTCTAATGACAAAGGCCTCTTATCCCTAGTTCTCCTAATCCACAATTTTCCTGCTATTTCTTTTATTTCGTCATCCCATCTTTTGTATTGTCTTTCACGTCTCCTTTTCAGGTTCCTCGGGTACCAATCGGTGATTGTCCTACTCCATTTCCTTTCTCCTCGAAGAGTATGTCCTATCCAACGCCATTATATTTTCTTATAGTATTAGTAATATTTATAGGTTTGGTCTGTTCCTTATAACTGAAGTTCTTATCCTATCCGATCTCTTTATGTTTACCATGCTTCTTTCCGTTGACCTTTGGCAGACTTTATTATTAGATTTACGTTATATATTTATAAGTTTAAAAATACATATTATCACGCCTCTTTTCCGTAGGGGTAGGCAGAGACTACAGATCTCCATCTGCTACGATCTCGGCAAACTTTCTTTGTTTAAGTTCGCCGGTTAAGGGTATTCTTGATCTGGCCTTTATTAAAAACTTAGGTAGTTTGGTCTAGGTATATTCTCCTTCGTCTTCCCCTACCAACCCTTCTATCCATATCCGCAACGTAAATTTCTTTAACCATCTTTAATCCATCCTCTCTATGTACGCAAACCAAATATGCATCCCTTTCTGAACAGTTTGAAAATTAAAATAATTTATTTAAAGTTTATATTACAAAAAAATATAAAATAAGTAAAACAAATACTTTTCCATGTTATGATAGGATAGGAGGTGCGAAGAATCTCCGATCGATTAGGCTACCAGCGTATCCTACTTGTTCTCTCTTACTGTGGACATTGCGAACCGTCTGCTTCATAAACTCAGAGTCGCTCAGAGAGCTATGAAAAATCTGCCAAAGTTATCGACATCCGTCTTCATAAACTGAAGTGGCAACAGGCTGGTTTGTCGAAGATTGCGTCCTGGCAAACGTAGCGTAGGACGCCTCCCGGGTAGGTATATATATATATATATATGTGTGTGTATGTATGTGTGTGTGTATATAAATGTCGTAAGTAATAAAGTAATAAATACAATATTTAATTCAGTGTTCTTTTTTTTAATCAGTCCATCGCTATCCAAAATGAATGTTGGCTCATTGGCCAGGCTAATATTTTATGGGATACTGCCCAGCCAGATGGAGCGATAATCTGCTTAGGGCGGCTGGAGTAATACTTGAAGCGAAGATCGGGCTAGTTTATTGATCTACCAACGGGTGTCAGTTCTCTAAAAGATATGTTATTAATACTAATATTACTACAATGGATCCGGGGTAATCCGTACCCTGGCTAGTTTGGAGCCCCCTGTAGTCCGACACGCCTATCACTGTTGATTGTACATAAAGAATTCGGCAAATCTTCACTAATATAATGCATGATTGGATAGGTTGTGCTACTTGTACGCACCACCATTATTGTTCTCGTAAGTTCTATAGAACTGATTATTTTATTTTTATACTTAAATATTACCTCTCGAACGTTACGTGACGTTTAAGTTACTTAATTCCACATTCATATTATATTCATAATTATCTAGTGTGATATGTAGTTCATATATTTTTTTTGGATTAAGTGGTAGAGCCACGCTGGAGAATACTTTGTCAAGAAGGGCATATTATTTGTCTGTAGCATGAATGGGCCGGCTCGCCCGGGGAAGTACTACACTCCCGCAGAAAATCGGCGTCTGAGTGGTAGCTTAGCTACCGCGCTTCGTACGGTGAGCGGCCAGGTTCCAAAGGCCCCGCACCCTCCCTCTCCCCCCTTCCACTACCATAATGACACTTTCCTTAAAAGTCGCCAACGCTTTCGCACTGCCTATGGCGTTCCGGATGTCTATGGGCGGCGTTGATTGCTTTCCATCAGATGACACGCCTGCTCGTTTGCTTTCCCATCGCATAAAAGAAAAAAAGATAAAGAGTAATCAACACCTGTGCCATAGCCATCGCAAAATCGTTGCCGGCCTTTAATTTTTATTATTTCTACAATTATTTCGCTTTTCTTCCAATTGAATACAAAGCTCAATCATGTCAAATTACGTCACTCAGCTGTTTTAATATAAAGAGATTTACGTATTTGTAATTCAAGAGGCCAATAGTTTTCAATTTCGTCCGCCCTCACCTGTCCCTCCGAGTTAATCCGCCATTTTATTAGCGTGCCCTCCCTAATGCCGCACACGTGTACTCTCCCGCTTTTGTTCTATCAAAATTACAAACCAATTCTAAAACGGCCTATGCATATTTATCGCTAAGTAAAAATCAACTCTATAAAAAACGAGTAAGGTTTAAAATAAAATAAGAATATGTGACTTTTACACTGATTCGCTAGTTACACGTCGTGTTATTATTTCGTTTTGGCGGGACGTGACTGACGTTCAGAATAACAAAGACGATGTTGCCATGCGGAATAAACTGTTACGCGTTATGAGAGATTACAGGGTAATCTGGGAATATTGAAGACAATGAAATGAGCTTACAAGTTTGAGAGGTTAGGGTGAGTAATAATGTAAATATTATTTGATATTTTATACAAGTCAGTAAAACCAGTCATTTTTTTTTGTAATAACTCTTATTTGTTTGCATATATATGTCACGAATCAATAGTAAATTCTTTTTTAAAAGTAAATTAAAGTTGTGATAAATGGGTGCAGACACAATTAACAGTATTAATACTACAGACCATAAGTTCCCAACCTTTTATGGATTACCTTGACCTTTACAAGATATTTATCTTGCCGTCCAAAATAGACGACATGATAAAATGTTTTTTCGTTAAAATAGAGGTATTTCAGAACGATTGCCTTTGGATCTGCTACCATGAAAAGCTCGAGCGTCCACTATGAGGCGGTACATCCCCCCCCGTTGGGAACCTGAGCTATATACAGTCAAAGATCTGATAATCGCGTGTCAGATAGAGAAACACAATTCTGACAACTATATTTAATAAGGCCAGTGGTCGTCTAACTATTATATTATGTAAGTAATGAACTGTTCATTCTTCATTTTCAGCTACTTGACTACGGCAGTCCACTGCTGGACATAGAACTCAACCAAGGAGCGCCATCTAGCCCGATATTCGGCTACACGCATCCAATTTGCTTTGCGCAGATCATCGTTTCTAGTAAGGCGGCGTTCCAGACTGCATTTGTTGAAACGCGATCTCCATTCCAGCACTCATTCACTCCAAATTTTCCGACAAACGTTTTTCTAGAACGAACTATGCGAACATAGAATGATTTACAACCTGAAACGTTCCTACCTAAATACGACATAAGGACGTTCAAGACGAGTGTATGTGTTAAGAAAAGGTTGGCAACACATATGAGAAGCCTCCAGCGTTGCCGACGTCTATAGGTGGCTATCACTCAACAGGTGACTGCTAATGCTAATATTACATGAAAGGATTTACAGAAAATAAAAACAGTTTAAAACTCGTTAATTTTTATTAATTTTATAAATGGAAATTCATTACACCTCTTTTCTCGATATAATTACAAATTCCTTCTCAATATTAATAGCGTTATTTATAATATTACTCATAATAACTTTTCCCCTAAAACTAACCGAAATTATTTCGATCTAACTGTCAGAACGAGTATAAATTAATTTAAAAAACATTAATTACATTTTTCGTTTATTTGTTACATCTGACGAATTAGCGTTATTTTATAATTAAAGGGGCTTATTGCTATAATTCATTTTTTGAACGCCTCTCCGCCATTTTCTACTATGTTGCCATTTTACTAAAACAATTTTCCTTGCTAATTATTATTATATTTACACTAATTCATTAATTACTACATATAACACAAACTGAAAATGCCTGATTTAAGTACAAAATTAAACTTGAAGGATTAGTTTATATGTCATTTCCGAAAAAGATGTTTCTTTGCTATGTTTTTCATGTATAATATTGCATTAGATTGAACCGCACACGAATATTTTATTATTATTTATAAAATAACATTTTCGTTGTTTTTTCTCGTGACCAAAGATGTGACATTCATCCTTTTTAATTGAGCATTCGAATAAATATCAGTATCTATATGTAAAACTTGTATATATATGGAAGTATATTAATATATTTGTCTTTCGGATGAATTTCATTGCTTTATAAAATAAATTCTAACAAATTGAAATCGAGCAAAAGAACAATATTATTTTATTGTATTAGGTATTATTTCGTCATCAGCTAAGTGCCTAACTGAATACATCGTTATGTACATGGTATTATCTACACACACACAAAAACACTGACCATTTTAACATAAATTATGTACTATTCACACAACAATTAACTACATTATCAGTTATTTACAGCACGTTAAACCGAAAGTATCAAAGGAGCAGCAAGCATAACTCTTTTTTAAGTATAACACAAAAAATTAAAATTTATATATCAATGGGGATTTTTATAATAAGTTGATTGTAGAAGTTTGGATATTTTACTGAAATTAAGAAATAGGTGCTACATTATCATTTTTAAAAACCAACTATTAATCTTATCTACCTTAGTGCATGCTAAGATTTGATCACCAATAAGGTTCTGAACATTCATTAATTCATTCTTC
The DNA here is from genome assembly GCA_031353405.1 of Baronia brevicornis. Lineage (NCBI taxonomy): Eukaryota > Metazoa > Arthropoda > Insecta > Lepidoptera > Papilionidae > Baronia > Baronia brevicornis. The sequence goes on along the minus strand of JASFAT010003690.1, from coordinate 1,473,658 downwards.
TAAAAATAAAAGCGAAGGACGAACAGTAACGTCACTGTAAATTTGAGTTTCATTGTTTTCTCTGTTTTAATCAACTAGTTTAGTCGTACAAAGGACAAATTTTCTAAAATTTCACCCTTGACAATTTTCTATACATAATAATAACACGTGAAATTGATAATATAGCATATTTTGTGAGCAATTCGTAATGAACAACAAAAAGTTTATTGTAAATTTTGCCATTTTATCCCATTATTTCTATGTTATTATTATTCCGATTGAAATCTTTTAAACAGCAGTAGCAAAAATCTAAATCATTGAAAAACACTCTCTAGATCTGTATTTTTTAATTCACTAATAAACTTCACGATATGTTAAAACGGAATGTTACAAAAATAATAAAGTCAAATCCGTAATTGTGCTTATCTATAGCTAAATATTTACACATACCCTCCTCCCGAAATTCAAAAGTAACATAGTCAGTGTTCACTTATTCACTTTGTCACTATATTCACTACTTCCAAAGTACAAACGTCACTATTCCATTAGCTGAATCCAGCATCGCTTTACCAGTGACAATGTTCTTGTAGGACTAAAATAATTAACGCTTATCCAGGTTTAAATGTACCATGAAAACACATAAAAAATTACCCAATAAAAAGGGAAATCTTGTTACATTGTCAACCCAATTTATTAAAACCTTTACTTTCCGTTAGTTTTGAAAGTCATAAACGCGGGTGTGTGTTAGGAAAAGATTTTAGTTGTTAATTAAAATTATGTAGCTGTGTTAATAGCTATTGCATCTTATTTTAAGATATTAGTGGATAATAATATGACTGTCTCTTTCACACGGTGGACAGACATAAGAAAGAAGATCTATTACGATGCAAGATACGATTAGATATTTAAACATTAAACGGTATTATAATGCATAGACAATAAAGTATAGACATAACTTCATAAAAGTCATAGACAAACAATCTTATTTTAGATATATATGTAACTGGATATATTTTATTGGGAAATATTTGCAAATTTAAAGAGATCAACATATTGAGTACAATTCAAACCTTGGTATGAAACCCATTTAATCGAAATACATTTCCTCCTTGAACATTGTCTCATGGTAAAGCTGAGGGAATTTCTACCAGGCCCTTCCCTGAAGGGGGAGATACCCTGAGCACTGTTGCTGGTAAGCCGTTGGCTGGCGGTATGATGAAACTAGGGGGTTGCTGCAGGCAGCTTGCGAAGGTTGGGGCGCAGTGTACCCAGAAGTCGGGGTTGCGCAATGGCTGTGTGCCGGTGATGAAGACTCTCCGGAACCACAAGGCTTTCCGTCTTTCACCAGAACTGGCACCGCAACCCTCCTAGGTGATGATGACGACTGTAAAAGAAATAATGTATTAAGTCCTAATTTTTTTTTTAGTTGAAAAGGCATACGCGTGTCGCCCGATGGAAAGCAATCAACGCTGCCCAGACATCGGCATTTTTGATACCAAAAGGATTGTAGAAGCATTTTGAGCCAGCCTTTGAGAATTTAATAAACTTGTATTATAGAAGTTCCAATGTAGTATGAATTCAGAAATGCCGCTGAAGTTATCAGGTGTCGCATTGATCTGAAAATATCACTGGAAGGTAAGCGGTATGTGTAAAAAGTTATCATCCGCTACCCACACTGCTGAATTCTCATGTATTGTGTGATTTTAATGGCCATAGGAAGCAGTTCAAATATAAATTATAACCGTATTTAACACTTTCATGATTAACTTGTAAGATGTAAATTCATAATATAGTTTCATTTTAAGACTATTAATGGAGTCAGGCGTTACTTTGCGGAAATCCATCACTATATGGACAGTCAAAAGTTTTACTTAGCTAAGATCCGCGACAAGCAAAACAATAACAGAAAATTAATAATGTGTGTTTTTCCGTTGGGTTAAGTGGATTTATATGGAACTTAAACCAAAAACTTACCGAAAATCGTCACGTACCATCAATTCTCCACCCACCAACCACTATACACAACACCAAACACACATTATCACTTTTCCATCTTGTAAACGACACGTGTTTCGCTCCAACACGAGGCATCTTCTGGTGTTGTGTATAGTGGTTGGTGGGTGGAGAATTGATGGCCGATTTTCGGTAAGTTTTTGGTTTAAGTTCCAAATAAATCCACTTAACCCAACGGAAAAACACACATTATTAATATTCTGTTATTGTTTTGCTTGTCGCGGATCTTAGCTAAGTAAAACTTTTGATTGTCCATATAGTTATATTTTATAAAAATTAGGTCAGTGGAAATGTTCCTTAGCATTTTATATGAAAACTAAATACATATTTTTTTCAAAGGTTATTGACATTTAATTATAAAATATATGTGCCACTTTATTCGATGAATCTTTATCCGACGTCGTTATACCGTTTCTGTAGTGTAAATTTTGGTACTTCTATTCAAAAAAACGCGACAAGTAATTTTGGCAGTCCTCTCTTGATGTTAATCTGACGCTGCCTAAAGAATTCTGCAGACCGAAACTCTCAACAGTCAAGGCTGTATGGCGGATACATTAACTCCTCCCAGTCAAACTCCCTAATTCTACTTCTCTCTTCAACTCGTCTAATTTTTACTGAATGGCTAAAGATGTGTGTGGTCTAGAGTTATCGTGATGAAAGACCACACCCTTTCTATTGATCAGCTTCAGCCTCTTTCTTTCAATTTCTTGCTTTCATCTCATCAGTTGGTTGCAGTAGAGATCCAAATCGATGGATCTACCCGGCGGTAAAAGTTCATTACTTCGTAATAAACAATAAACGTTTCATTGTACATCTTGCAATTTTATTTCTATATATCTTTGTTTTATTATTATTTCTTAACTCTTTCAATTAAGATTCTCACGAGGGCGAAAAGCGACCAATGACGAGCTGTTTCGCTGCGATGAATGGCAGCGGATGGAGCTTTATGGTCACTGCCAAGCCCTGCGGGGCATAGGCGTGAATATATAAAAAAAAACTCTTTCAAACAGCAATAGTAGTGGTGTTAGGTGATGATTGATGGGTGTGGTGGCTTATTCCTACGCTTACCTCTTTCAAAAACCAAAGAGTAAATTAAGGACGGAGACATCTTATGTTTTACCTAATATATTTATTTATAAATACGACAAAACAAAACCGTCAAAACATTGGTACACAGACTTAATTACATTTTCTTTATAAAACAAAATTAATTTCCCCGGCTGCAGTCGGCCCCTTCGCTAACAATCAAAAAGTCATCGCATCGAGCTTCCTGCGCGCTTCCGCACAAATTGAGCCAATCGACGGAGGCTGGTAACACACGCCCCGTCAGGGTCATTGCTTTCCAATTTAATGAATTGCAGGTCGTAGACAATGTTGTCTGTGATTGTTAGCGTCTATGACTTGTCATTTAAAAAAAGATTTCGCTTATTTATATTTACATTAGAATGTTATATATGTATATTAGAACGATAGATATTTGTATACATATACCTATCTATATGTAAAAAGGTGAACTTCCTTTATAATTTTATGTAGATGACAATTAATAATCTGAAATAAGATTCAATACATGTCGATAACAATACATGTTATTAATATGTTATTAAAGTGTTAAAATACATGTTATTAAAGTGATATAAAATATTTATATTATAAATAAAAATAATATTATTTATAGTTTAAAATGTTGTTTTATGTTATTATTTCTTTGATTTATATTGTATCTCGTGGACACTGACAGTCCGTCTGCTTTCAGCTCAGAGTCACTCAGGGAGCTATGGAGAGAGCTATGCTTGGAGTTTCTCTGGTAAATATGATTCGCAATGAAGAAATCCGCCAGAGAACTAAAGTCACCGACATAGCCTTTCGAATTAGCAAACGAGTGCTGGGGTGGAGACCGCGTCTCGGTAAACGTAGTGTGGGACGCCCCCCAGCTAGATGGTACGACGATCTGCGCAGGGCGGCTGGCAGAAACTGGTTTCATGTAGCCGAAGATCGGGCTAGGTGGTGCTCCATGGGGGAGGGGGCTTATGTCCAGCAGTGAACTGCCGCAGGCTGTTGATTATTGATGATGATGAACTCATTACACTTGTCCAAGGGTAGGTCGTACATATATTTATTACAAAGCAAGAATCGAACCCGGGACTGTTGACTCTGGAGGCGGTAACTTGGTAACCGAGGCATGGAGTCAATTAGGTGATTTATAATTCTTAATCACCTTCTACTTCTTATTATACTTTAAGACACGTTCTTATTTTTGTTTTAATTTAATTTCTGCTTTAACTGACTGAAACTAACTTATTTAGTTAATTTATGAATCTAACTTAACTTATTTACTTAATCGTTCCAGCTGTTTAATTTATGTATATTGTTTGTATGTTCTTGTGTATCTTGACAACCCTAACCTGGCGAAAATTAATCGCGGGGTTGCCAGATTCGTGCTACCCGCTTTTGCCGTTGGCCCCGTATTGCGCTTCCCACCGGTCCGGGGAGATTACAATCAAGTGGGCAAAGTCTATCGTCAGCGCAAACAAGGGGTCCCCGCTGCGCAGTCAGCGGATGATTTTTATCGCCCACCTCTCTTTAATATTCATTATTCATTAGCCGACATTTATAAAAAGATTTTAAAGAAATACGTCGGCGATTTGGGATCGCTCAGAGTTATGCATTATACATTATAATTAAAAAGGGTTGGTATAAAAATAAAACTTTTTTTTATGGGTTAGGAAGGTAAACGAGTCAATGTGTTGCATGACGGAAAGCAATCACCGCCGCTTATGGATATAAGACATCCAGATTCAAAGACTGTCATTGCAGAGGAGTTGCCGGTCCTTGAGATATATGAAGATTTGTTTTACTGAAGGTTTCAACGTCGTATCGGAAATATCGGATTAGAACTGTCAGAGGCTCAGGGCTGCAAAGCTGAATGAGGCCCCAGTCTAAAAAGTTGATTTAATTGTACATACATACATACATATCGTCACGCCTTTTTCCCGTAGGGGTAGGCAAAGACCACAGATCTCCATCCGCTACGATCTCGGCATACTTTTCTTGCTTCCTCCACACTCGTCACTCTCTTCATGCAAGCTCGTCGGTTAAGGGTACTCTTGACCTGGCCTTTCTTAAAAATTATGGCACATTGGTCAAGGTATGTTTTCCTCGGTTTTCCCCGGCCGACCCTTCCATGCAGATCCGCAACGTAAATTTATTTTGCCTGTTGTCTTTCATCCATCCTCTTTATGTGCCCAAACCGTCTAAGCATCCCTTTCTCAACTTTTGTCACGACACCTAAGAAGGAAAATATTACTCCACATCGCTCTCTTATATTTTCATTCCTTATTCTATCATTAAAATTTAATTGTACAAATTTTCTAAATCAAATTGAACATTTAACTTATTTATAAAATAAAAAATATACTCACCTATTTTATTAGTACATATGACGATAAACTTTAGCAAAGCATCGAAGAGAGTAAAAAATATACGGAGTGCAATTTATGAGTAGAACTAAACGAAAACTGTGTAGACATTTGAAAGAATAGTAGTAGTAGTTATTTTAATTCGAAAACTGTAAACCCCGGTGGTTTACAGGCTGTACTGTAGTGACACATTAACTTATGTATCACTAATTTATAAAATAAACTCTTTTTAGGAATATAAAAAACGAATTATTTACTTACTTTTTTAACATTAGCAGTAAAAATAACTTTAATTAGAAAATTCGACTGAGCCATCTCAGTGGCGGGGCCCTCCGCCGGCGAAGTCAATGGTCGCGGGTTCGAACCCCGCATCGGAATAAATGTATATATGGATAACAAATATTTACTTCGAGTCTGGTAATTCCGGCAATCCTCATTGGACAAGGTGGGTTAACGTCCGTTCCTCCAGAAATGGAGAGGCCCGTGCTCAGCAGTGGGACATATATGGGCTGTTAAAAAACAACCACCGGTGCAGACTGTACTTATGTGTATAAACGGGACATCCAATCCCAAAGTACCTCTTAGGTACTAGGTTATTATAATTTTAACAGTCAATTTCCCGAAACTAAGCTGTGTTTAAAAAACTTGGCGTCGAATGAAGTATTTGGAACATAAGCCTTAGCTCATAAATCACCTAATCTAACCACTGACTCAAAGTCATTAAATATGATAGTATGATGATCCATAATTATGATTATGTGATGATCAATAAATATTACATAAATGGCTAATAGATGCCAATATTTATATAATTCAAGACTTTTTTGCTTTAAAGAGTCGATCAAATGTATATAATAGATAAATATACAGTGTAAAGTAAAAAGTGATACATAAATGTAATAATAAATTATAATTTTAATGATATTATAATAATCTAGCTATGTTTTTAGATTTGTAATAATTGTTTTAGTTATTTTGAATAGTGTGTCATTATTAATGAAATTTGTACGCCGTAAGTGGCAATGTGATGGAGCTTTTATACGTCTCTTTTTTTTCATCTTGTTATAACCTCACATTATACAAATTAAGAATTATTATTATTATTATTAATAATAATAATAAATATGACGTGATGATCAATAAATATGATACTATGATGATCAATAAATATGATAATATGATTGGTGAATTAACCGGTGCAATTGACACATTTCTACACACGTTTTCAGAATGGGTTCCCGACGGAAACAAACTTTGGTAGGAAAATTGTATAAGATACTGTAGTGAATTACCTGATTATGTTGGTTTTGTTCAGCCATCGCCTTCTCCTTGGCTTGCCTTTTGCATTTGTAGCGATGGTTCTGGAACCATATTTTGACCTGTAAAAGGTTTGAAAGTTAGTACTAATCTTGTCACCGTAAGAAACTTTGATTGGAATATATTGGGCCTCCAGAACTCAACCGCTCACCGGACGAACCGCGATAGCTAAGTTACCACTCAGACGCTGGTTTTCTGCGGGAGTGTGGTGCTTCCCCGGGCGAGTGTATTAACTTTGCACACCTCTGATAAAGTGGCAGGTACATACATACATACATATCGTCACGCCTGTCTCCCGTAGGGGTAGACAGAGACCACAGATCTCCATCTGCTACGATCTCAACATACTTCCCTTGCTTCCTCCACACTCATTAATTCTCCTCATGCAAGCCCACCAGTTAAGGGTATTCTTGATCTGGCCTTTCATAAAAACTTATTATTTAAGAAAGTGAACTTTGAATACAATCTTCTGTATACTCTTCTCGTAACATTAGCTAGAAAATAAAAGAACAACAAGACAACAATTTACATCAGTGATGTTGTGTTTTTATTTCATTTTCTAAATGTTATTATCAATTATATGGTTTAATTGTGGTTACGTTTTATACAATATAGTTAAATTATGGTGTACAAGTGGAGTGATACGAAAGAAATGCGTGTATCGTGACATTTTGACTCCAAAAGTTTTGGTAGAATGGCCACCATTTTATCAAGACGTATACAAACTGACTCAAACATTCCAAGATACTTGATAACATTAAATTTTAATTGACACTAGCATAATAGTTACATCTTATGGCCTTCCAGCATTAAGTTCGCCTTGTACCAAAAATGTATATTAAAATTAAATACTTTTTTTATGAGATAGGAGGGCAAACGAGAAAGCGTGTCGCCTCATGGAAAGCAATCAACGCCGCCCATAGACAACGGCGACACCGCAGGAGTCGCAGAACCGTTGCCGACCTTATAGGTATGTGTAGGCTTGTTTTTTGAAGGTTCCAATGTCGTATCGGTTCGGAGAATTCGCCGAAGGTAGCTGGTTCCACAGAGTGGTGGAGCGTGGAAAGAAGTTTCAAGAGAAACGCACCGTAGTAGATCGCCACTCATCCAGATGAAACTTTCCTTTTATTTTATAAATAAAAAACTAGAGCGTTTTTTTAGAATAGAATAGAAAAACTTTATTTATTATATGACACCTTTTTTTACAATAACTAAAATTAAATCCTTAATAATATTATATATACAAATAAAAACACAAAAAAAAGAAAATAATTTTAAATTAACGATTGTCATAAAATGGTTCTTGCTCAGTACATGCCGGGCGCTTTTTCGATATGATATATTTGAAACTGTTACACATCAAGCGTAGTGTACTCATTGAGAGTACATTACATAGTAAAGTTTCGCCACATAAATATTTCGCGACGCGAAAGTCAACACGCGCGCGTGACCTCCCTGAAATTAGCGCTAGAGCACGCTACACTACAGTCAACACTCCACCTTAATGACGAAAGAATAAACAATGCCATATTTGCCCCACGGAGCGGGCAGCCTTTGTCTACTGCGCTCTAAACGCAGCAAAATACATACATATATAGGTACGTTACACTTTATTTATTATTTATACATCGAGAGAGTTTTCACCGTGTTTATTCTTTGAAATGGATTTGTTCAGTGCCCTCGGCCCGTGTTTCCCGCCGTTATGAAAACGGGCGCGTGAATGTCCGCCATTTTGTTGATATCAAGTCTCGATATGTTTGTGCGATCCGTTACAATAACATGGTGGACAACAAGGCGGCTACTGACAAACGCGTTGTTGTGATATTTCCAATCCGGTACTTACCGATGGTTGTTTTTTTTTATTATTGTTTATCGTTTATTATATATAGGAAATATGGATAGACGCCCAATCTGTGCACGCCCAGAATCACATGACTGGTGACAAATTTTTAATCTGTAACTTTACATACTTCATTTATTCCAATCAAAATAAGCATTTCTTTCGTTTCTTTATCGTTAATTTATTCTTTGTTTTTTTTCTTTGATAGCTCTATTGGAGAACTTGACGCTGGTGTGCAGCGAGAACCAATATGTGAATGTTATATTACTTAACACCGTCATAATAGATCAATTTCTTAATTGCCATTAACGAAGAAGAACAAAAGTCACCAAACATTTGAACTATGGTCAAGTGGGCAATCTTTAAGTGATAGAAAAACACACGCTCGGTGGCTGAGTGAGTGTAAGGTTCTCGAACACGCAAGAGAAAACCCTTGGACACACCCGAAATGTATAACTCTACGGCGAGAAACAACAATCGTTTAGAAGTAAAACAAACAACTGAATGGCACTTGCGTGGAGAGTGTGCGCGAGAGAACACCAAACATTATGCATAAGGAGATTGAAAAGAAAGTAGGTACTCGAGAGAAGAGCGTCCAAGGCTGGTCGAGGTGCAATAAGCGACGCCCGCCGTCGGGGCCAGTTCATTAACTCTCACCAAGGCCATAAATAACCTAACCGCCAGCGTTCCTAGTGAAAGAAAACTTTAGGGCTACTTTGAAAATAGCATTGCGTCATTTTTTCTAACGTATTACAATACTGTGGCAATTCAAATATCATATAAGAACGATTGTAGAGTTTTCCCGCCATTTTACATCAGTGTCGTTGTGTTTTTATTTTATTTTCATAATCTTATATTATAATCAGTTATAATATTTCATTATATAAGCTATATTATAGTGTGCAATATATTTCGATTAAAGAGTATTGTTTTAAATTGACTATAAAAGTATATGCAAGTTTTGCTAGAACAGCCTCCATTTTATTAAGACCTATGTACCTGTTGTGACAGATTAAATTTTCATCTCAAGGTAGGTACTTGTTATTATTTTACTTGACACTGGCATAATAGTCATAGCTAATTGCCATCAAAAAAGAACGATAGTTATTCAAATTCAACGATCGTTTTTTATTTCTTTCAAATGTTATTAATATATACCTACAATTAAGACATTTTCCCCTACTCGTTAGCATTAGTATTTCGTCGTTCATATTTTTTCGGGGATAAAAAAATTCCTACTGACAATAATAACAGAAAATTCATTACAAAATATAACCTTAACTACATTATTTCATATCACTTCACTTATACACCTTAATCGAACTATATTGTATAATATACCACCACGATTAAACAATATAAATGATAATAATATAAAATTATGAAAATGAAATAAAAACACAACGTCACTGATCTCAGTCAGTCCCAGATATACTTAAATTGCAACCAAAAGTAAAAAAACTTATGTCATTAGGCGTACAAACAAGGATTTTTAATTTTTCTGAGATTACAGATAAAAAAATTATCTTGAAGGTAAAATGGCGGCCACCCAAACAGCTGTCACTATAATAATGTATAAGTCTATTTTGTTATCAAAATAACTATCCAAAAATTTAATTGAGATAATGATAGCATAACACACTTTATTTCTGTTCTTGTGCGGGATTAATAAGATTCAAAATGAGACATTTAAATGTCACGCAGGCTCCTAGTCATCGTACGTCAAAACGTAGGTGTCCCTTTCCTGGGAACGATGACTTGCAACTGCAACACTTCGAGGAAAGGGTAACCCAATGTGAAAATTTCATGTGACTTTTTGGACATTTAAAAATGTTACAACTTTTTTAATTTTAATATTATTATCATAATATTGTCAACTCGAATTTGTTTAAGATTCTATTAATATTTTCATCTTTATGGTTGACTATTAATTTTCTTTTTACTCATATTAGCAATATTTCATTTCGTGCTTGCTACACTTTAATATTATTATAATTTTATATATTTAGGTATCGCAAACACGAGATATGAAATTTATATTAATTTGTAAATAAAATTAAGTAATTATAATGTAATTATTAATTTAAATTAAGCTATTAAATTTTTCCAGTTAAAATGTTTTGAAAGTAAGATATTATCTGGATATAATATGGAAATATTTAACGTTATAACATCATGGCCACCCTAACTGAGGCGTAATTATGATGAAAACTGTTCTCATATTTGTTTAGCACTTCATTTGGACCCTCGTCTTTTGGTCGTGATTTAACATTTCAATTTAATTATTTCGAAACTCAAGGCCTGACATGTAACGTATTTATTTTTCAATTCTTACTATTTGTTTACATTCTCCCTGTATGTATTTATATATCTTGTTCAAATTTTCAATTGTTAATAAAATACATTTTATTCATCCACTCAAGTTCAAATACATTTTTTTGAACTTGTAGTGGATGACACTTGACGTTAATATAATTCAAAATATAATTACATTAATTAAATTTATTAAATTAATTTTAGTTTTATAAGAATGAAAAAATTTCGCTTATATAAGTATAATCGACATTAATTTTTTTATATTACTTGTTTATATTGATTTGTTCAATACTATATTAGCCTAATAAATCAATCTGACAGCTTTTTCAGTTATATGTATTGTAGGTATTGTATAAAGTATCTTTACAAATATATATGTATTTTTTTCTAAATGAAATCGAAGAGCATTCAAAAAAAAAATGAAATTATGACAAAGTACGTAAATGAAGGTCAGTATTAAATTCATTCATTGATACACAAAAGAGTGGTCATGGTTTTAATACCCATATTAGGATATCTTTATTTATAGCCTACAAGTATTTATTATATATTCCGAGTCTGGATGTCCCGCCAAGTCGCCGTGGACAAGCGCGGTGGGTAAATGTTCATTCTTTCAGAAATGGGAGGTCTTGGCAGAGGCCTTTGTCTAGCAGTAGACCGCCACAAGTTTATGATGACAGATAAATAGATCTGGTAATCTGACATTTTAAAGTAAGATAAATGCGTCTTATTTTATTTTGAATGCGAAGAAATCTCTTATTTAGGTTTCTGTTAAAAATATTCCTTTAAGTTTATTTATAAAAATATTAATAAATTGTTGGTTTTTATTCAAATTCGACGTCATCATGCTCCTATTTTGCGTGTTGTCAGAATCGATAGCTCCTATTCTATCCACCCTAGCTCCTTGAAGAACTGCAGCAGCCTCTTCGGCTTGCCTACAGCATCCACGAGGGATACGGGAGCACCCAGGTATCTTACAATATCGCAGTAATATAGGTGCAATCAGGCATCTAAATTTAGACTGATAAAATCGTAACATGCGACAGACATGTAACGTCTGTGAAAAACGTGTCTATGGTCTATGATTTAATGTTGCATTAAACATTATTCCAAAATTTACTGTTTGTCTTCGAAACTAAGTCGATGGTTACACCGCACAATACTTTTGTTAAGTACTGTGTTGGTGTACGAATTTTAGTAAGACTAAAATATATCATTCTATATTAATTATTTTTATTTAATATCATGGTTTAATTCGTAGAAAAATGACGGCGACGTGGTTCGCCACCCGTCACGTCCTGATTCCCATGAGGGCGAGAAGCGACGAACGGAGAGTCGTTTCGCTACGATGAATGTAACAGGAAGATGGATGAGTGTAAAGGAAGCTAGGAACGTGTGTCGAAATCGAAGCGGGTGGAGATCTGTGGTCTCTGCCTAACCCTACAGAGAGACAGGCGTGACTATATGTATGTATCATGGTTAAAAATGACATAACACGTCGTTATCATAAAGTATTAAAACTTTCAAAGGCACCAAGCCTGAAAAAGTTAACTTAGCATAAGTAAGCATACATTCATACATACATACATACATACATACATACATACATACATACGTACATGCATGCATGCATACATACATACATACATATCGTCACGCCTGTTTCGCGTAGGGGTAGGCAGAGACCACAGATCTCCATCTGCTACCATCTCGGCTTGTCGATTAAGAATAATCTTGACCTGGCCTTTTTTAAAAACTTTGGCAATTTGGTCAAGGTACAGTAACCTTCCTCCCTATGCCTCTATGTTTTGTTTGAAAATATTCCACACTTTTAAATAATTAATAAGATTAACTACTAATTAATTATACGTGACCAAGAAAGTGATATTGATTTTCCAAGATTTTTTTTTTATTTTTTTTTATGGGATAGGAGGGCAAACGAGCAAGCGTGTCGCCTGATGGAAAGCAATCAACGCCGCCCATGGACAACCGGGACACCGCAGGAGTCGTGGAAGCCTTGCCGGCCTTTTAGGTATGTACAGGCTTGTTTTTTTAAACCATATTATTAAAATTTTAGCGTGATCGTCTTAGTTAGGACCTTTTGTTACGTTGTGATTTGTAATAACCGATTCTTTAAGGCATTTCTTGGAAGAATGAATTCTAAGTGATGAATGAAAACCTAACTTCTTTCCACGCACCACCAGTTTGTGGAACGTGCTACCCTCGGCGGTCTTTCCGAACCGTTACGACATTGGAACCTTCAGAAAACAAGCCTATACATACCTAAAAGGTCGGCAACGCTCCCGCGACTCCTGCGGTGTCGCGGTTGTCCATGGGTGGCGTTGATTGCTTTCCATCAGGCGACACGCTTGCTCGTTTACCCTGCTATCCCATAAATAAAAATAGAGACCTAAAGGTGACATAGAGCATACTGGTTATTCGTTATAATATCCATTTTAATTCCGTTTAGAATTAGCAAGCTATATTGATCCTCTATATAACATTTGTTATAAGATCTCACAGTTTAATTCCAGAAAGTAAGCAAGTCATAGTACGTAAGCAATTATATATAAATTATTGTATTATTTATACATATATGTAATTAAATTATTTTAATAAAAACTAGGTAAAGTACTGCATCATTTCGATGTCGTCTAATTTTTGTGTGGCGACCTCACAATGCTAACAATATATATTATTATATATACGGAGAGCGGACGCTGTGTAAACAGACGTACACAGACGTACAAACTGACAGCGGATCAATGCGCTTCATTTATTTTGTTACTTATAAAAATATCGTGCGGTGTGAGGCGAAAAAAAAAAACAAGGCTATAGTAATGCGGTTATAGATATACGCAGCGAATGATTTTACACCTTATATTCGAGACGTAAGTGTTGATATTCGTTTGGTAACTAACGGACAAATGTATTTGTAGATTTTAGATTTTTCTAACAGTACCTACGTGAGTGAATGTGACATCTATGAAATTTGGGATGCTTACGATACGTGATTGTAATGTGTTGTTACAGGTGACTGGCACATCTCTCCGCGAGGCTTGATTTTGCGTGATTTTTATTTTAGCAGTATAGCTATGGTAGTACCAATGGGGCGGCTTAACTTGGAAAGTATCATACTGTAGTAATTCATTGACTAATTTTTATTATTTTTTATTTTATTTTATTTTATTTGTGACAATTTACAGGTGAACTTGGATGGAGCATTGAGATTCGGTCAGATTCGGTCATTATTCAAATTTTATATATATATATATATATATATATATATATATATATATATATACACATACATACACATAAAATATACACATAATAAATTAACATAATATAATTGCCAGCGAATTGATGCTACTGTATCAGTAATTTAAAAAAAACTTTTTATTTGAATATGGAACTTTAAAATTACTTATTTAAACTAAATTTTAAATAAATTAAACAGTAAGACGATATTTTCTTTTAGCGCTGAGATGGTCGTTGGGTTTGTTTCATAGACACTGATAATGGGGGTACCCATAGAGAAAAGTCTATAAGGACGAGATCCGACGACCTGGGTGGCTAGAGGATATAGCCGAAACAGCTTATTAATTTCTTAAGTGAGAAATGACGAAGAAGCTCCATAGTCTGGTCATATCATGGTCTCCAGCAGTGTGAAGCGTGGCGCCATCTTTTTGAAACTATGTGCGCAGAGTGAAGACAGGATGTTCTCTCAATATTTGCAGAAAATAATCAGTAAGTATGCAAAGAGAAAGGAAATCCCAATTGCATGAAAAGACAGCCCAAGAAAGATTAGCTTGGCGCAAAAATGTGAGGAGACTCGATCCCGAATAACGGGAACAGGGACGGAAGAAGAAGAAGAAGAAGAATCAGTAAACACGCGATTACTGATTAATCGGACACCCTATAGTTAGTATACCTATGTAATACCGCAGAAATACCACCCACACATTAGCTTTCCGGCAGCCCCTGTCTGTCGACCGTGACATACAAAGCGAACGGCTAATATTGACTTTACAATTCACTCGATTAATATTTATTTAATATGCGCTGATTAAATCGCTTTAAAATGAGTTACATGTTAAGTGCATCAGTACTTAACATGTAAATGTACTTTTCGTTGATGATTGAAACATACTTAAGTAATTACTTCAATAAGCTAGTTCAGTGATTTTTAAACTCTGTACTGTAGTGATACATTGATGAATGTATCACGAATGTAATAAAACTTTTTATTTGAATATATTAAAACTTTTTATATTACATTACTTTTTTAATTCGTAATTTTAAAATTTAAAATAAAAAAGAAATAAATTATTTTATAAAAACAATAAGATTAGTTCCACTGACATATTTCGATAGGTGTCACCTCTCCAAATGTAAATTCATAGTGTGAATAACGTATGAATAAGATATAAATGTACAGTGAATAAAAAAAAATATATTTTTCACTTGGAAGAATTTCATTTTTATCGAAGATAAAACCCCCTAAAGATCACGTGTGTCGCTTTAAGCAGAACGGCAGGCACGTTATAGTACCTAGCGGTGTTTCTATGTGCTGCGAAATTTTTGAATTGAGCGGTCAAATTTAAAAAATGCAAACTTCTCTTTTCTTTGACACTGGCATAATAGTTATATCGAATTCATCCATCGAATCAGATATAGCTATTATGCCAGTGTCAAATAAAATAATAACATTTTATCTTGAAATGTAAATTCAGCTTGTCACGATACGTCTTGATAAAATGGTGGTCGTTCTTGCATGTACTTTTGCAGTCAAATTTAAAAGACACCATGCATTGATTTATTTCACTTCACTTCACATCTACGCCTTAATCCCACTATAAGAAACTATATTGAGTAATAGGCCACCAATTAAATAATATAACTGATAATAACATGAGATTACAATAATTAAAGAAAAACTCAACCTCACTGATGTAACTTGGCGGGAAAATTCGACATGCAAATTATTTCAGACAGTGTATTAAGGTAAATAACTTCTTTTATTTTGAATGTACCGATAATTTTGTAATTTTTAAAAGTGTGCCGCAACAACTGGATGTTATTTGTGTAAATTAAGTGTAATTGTATTCTTATTATAAAATAGAAAAAGGTTGAGAATCACTGAGCTGTCCGTTTCCGCTATGTAGACTTTTTTTAAATTTACAGGATTTGTCTATGCTAGGTTATCTTAAAGGCTTATCTTTGTGTCAGGAATGTCACGTCAGTGACACTACGTTCCATAGCTATTTCTATATTTTTCTTACAGCTCATATACATTTCCTGGTTGGGTATACGGACTCTCTAGATATCTAGAGGAATGTTAACCCACCACGCTTGTCCAAGGGAGATTGGTGAAATATTGAGACTCGGAATTAAATAATTATAGATCATACATGTATTTATTGTCGCACGAAAGTTTTTATTACCTACATAAATACTGCATACAATGGTATTTCTTCTAAAGTCACCTCCAACGACAAATACAGGAAGAAACGGTATGGATATATCAACACGCAACAGTGAATTTTGGTCAAGTCATTGATTACTATACGAGAATTTTGATAACAAAGTAACAAATGGCATTAGAAATAAACGCAATAACCGCAAAAATCATACAAAAGTGGTTGGCCGTCCTACGCAAACATCGCAACGCTGCACTTCCATTACCAATGCTCGACACAATGCCTACACACAATACCTGGCCACAAAGGTCCGCATCAGGTGCATTATCCTCTTAGATACCTCTAATCTCCCAACAATGTGACTCCGCAAAAACTCCACCATTCACCAAATATAATCTCCATCGAATTCCTTTTATGAATCCGTGCTAAATCAACCGAAATTTATGCATTTATGTCGGCCTATATTTTCGCGGTTATTTAGACAATATGGCGGGAACACTCCGCGAAATTGAATGTTTGTGTATTTTTTAATATAAATTTGAAAATTCAGAACACAATTCATATCTATTTATATTAAACACTAAATATATTTAATTTAATTTTAAATGTAATCTTTTTAATTAAAAAATTATATGTATTAAATTAAAAAAAATAAACCTTACTTGAAATGGTTAACAAAAATTCTTCTTTAAAAATATAAGAATTAAAAATCTGTAAATTTTAATTAATACAAAATATAATATTATTTTTAAGAATCGAATAATGAGGTGCTTTATATCGATAAACCTCGATTTCAATTAATTCTCCATTCGATTATTATTATTTTTTTTCTTTCTAAAGGTACACTGGCTAACCAGCCCATGTCAAAGTTGCAGCTAAATAGGTTTTGACGTATTGGCATTATCAATATATCATACCACGACTATGATACCATAAACATTTTTTTTATTTTCATCGGCGGTATGATTTTGTTGCGGGCGGCTTTTAACAGGAAGTGTATTGAAATCTCACGAAGATTAGGAGCTTATAAAAAAATGAAGTGGAATTATTGGAAAATTACAGGGCTGTTGCGGATGAGCCGACGGGAAAGGCTTTGTGGTCGATTTTGGGGTTAGCTTAAATAATTGTTGTTTGTGAAATAAATTATAAGTATTTGTACAAATATGAATAAGCTTTTATCTATTACCGTATAAGTTGTCCATGATTTGTTATTTACGAAGTGATGATAAATTATTATTTCGTGCTAAATTTTGGATTTGAAATATCTTATCACCCCGGGAGTGAAATCCTAGACCGAGAAGTCGTCTCGATTCAGGCCATGCTCCCCTCCACTCGAGTCTATTCAAGGTTATTTAGACGTATATACGGTAGAAACTGAGCCGTCGTTAATGTTTCAGATCTACCAAGCATCCTGTGACGCTTCTCTTTTTTTTACAAACAGATCTACGACGGTTCAATGATGCACTTATAGCTTATTTTTTTATTAGCCCATATACTGACCTCCCACTGCTGAGCAAGAGACCTCCGCATTTCAGGGGTAATGGCAAATAACCCCTTACGCTCGTCGAAGGTAATGGGTTTATTTTTTTTTTTATATATATTCACGCCTATCCCCCGCAGGGGTTGGCAGAGACCACAGAGCTCCATCCGCTGCCATTCATCGCAGCGAAACGGCTCGTCATTGGTTGGTTTATTTCCTTGGAATTAATTAATATAGGTACATATATATTTACTTTCCTTTAAACTCAATTCGTGATAAAATAAAACCATATAATTTTTACTATATACATTTCTAAAGTTTAGCGGCCCACTTTTGAATTTGGCGGTACACAAAATGGCCGCGACACACTAGTTGAGAATTACTATTATAGACAGTCTCACACATAACTACTAAAACGTTCGGTTACACGTAAAAATTCTCCTTTCATAGTATTTTTTTTTTGTTTCACGAGCGTCAGTATGACTCATTTTTTATCTGTGTGGCTTATTAAAAAAAAGTGAAACAAAGACCTACACGCTATTCGACACAATCAGCGCTTCCATTGTGTCCGGGCACGATCTCGCTGCGTTTTGTCTGCCACTCGGCAGCCGGATGCTGCGCATGCGGGTCCTCGAGATATTTTAATGGGAGCAATAAGATAATGGTGCTTCATGAGGCGGTTAGACAATAACATGCTGTCAGATTGCTGCTTGGTGATTCTGAGGCCGATGGACGCGAGGAAATGTTGTCATATTGAAATATATATTTTGAACGGACACAAATTGTGCATACTTATGTACATGTATAAAATATTAAATTTGTGCATTATCATACCGGATGTTTTTTTGTATAAAAAGCTATACAAAAACAATTAAAAAAAATAACGTTTTGTAAATAAAACGTATTAAAAACATTCTTTTTTAAATATTTTGTTTAAACTAAAAATTCATCTATAAAAATAAATGTCACTTTTCCCGGCAACTTACGTTAGTGACATTGTGTTTTTATTTCATTTTCGTAATCTTATGTTATTATCAGATATATTGTTCAATTTTGTTGGCGTATTATACAATATAGTTTGATTAAGGCGTATAAATGAAGTGATATGAAATAAATGCGTGTATCGTGACTTTCTGACTGGAAAAGCCCATAGAGGGTTTTGGTAGAATAGCCAGCATTTTATCAAGACTTAACGTAATAAGCTGACTAGTTGCATTTCAAGAGATTTGATTTTATTGTATTTTACTTGACACTGGCATAATAGTTATAACTAATTGCCATCAAAGAAAAAAAACATATATATATCTGTCGGGACGATCGGCACGCTTGCGACTAAGCTCGCCCCGAGCCACGCATCCATTGGCACGGCAGACCGTGGATTGGCGGAGAGGAAGGGAAAGGATAGAGAAGAAAGGAAAGGACAGGAAAGGAAAAGGATTGGGGGGGGGGGGTTACCGGACTCGGAATAAATATTTATAAATCAATACATATATTTATTCCGATGCGATGATCGAACCCGCGACCATTGACTCCGCGGGCGGAGGTCCCCGCCGCTGAGCTATTGAAACGTGGAATCGTTTTGAAAATGGAAGCGACCCGTCCGCCCCGGGAGGCGCAGTATCAACAACACGGTGGGCCGCTCGCCCCGAACATCGAAATTTACTTAAGTTAAATAACGAAACGCGAGCCCTCTGTTTGCGCGCTCTTAACATCAAATACTGCGGAATATTGTGGCCATCGCAGTTCCAACTTCGTCTTTATTGCACACTCCACTCTACTCTACCCTACATCCAGTCCAGGGCTGCCGGCGTAGCCAGCTTTCAACTATATTCTGACTTTATAAATGGCATAAAGGGTAAACGTTTTAATTCTTCTAGCGCAAATAGAATTTCCTATGAAGCTGCCAGTCTAGATAAAGGAGGAGGATTCATCTATGTAAATGATTACTCTACATATAATACGTTTATATACATACATATCGTCACGCCTGTCTCCCGTAGGGGTAGGCAGAGACCACAGATCTATATCCGCTACGATCCCGGTACACCTTCCTTGTTTCCTCCATCCACACTCATCCATTCTTCCCCTCACATTCATCGTAGCGAAACGGCTCTCCGTTAGCCGCTTCTCACCTTCTTGGGAATCAGGACGTGACGGGTGGCGAACCACGTCGCCGTCGTTTTTTAACAAATTAGGTTTATTAATTCGTCCTAATGAATGCCACGAGCCGTAAGGGAGAATATAGGTCAGCCCCAGCAGAGTCCCGCATGCTGAGGTAAAGCACTATAGTACCCGGGTGAGACCGATCCCGGGACGGTCGGCACGCTTGCGACTAAGCTCGCCTCTAGCCACGCATCCAGGCAGGAAGGGAAAAGATAGAGAAGAAAGGAAGGGGCAGGTGAAAGGAAAAGTTGATTTAGACAGGATAATAGAAATATGATACTACGGAAACGGTAGACAAGGAGTGATACGGTAGTAGCTCGGGAGGCCAGGGTCACGTACCTGTGTATCAATACCATAACAACCGAACAGGCGGCTAGATAAAGACATATATGTAGTTTAAAAACCCCTAGTTACGAATTCTGACATAGAAGGAGGTACAGAACCGATCTGCATTAAACTGTTGTGTGGTGGGAATGAGAATCTCTAGCCTATGGAGTCAAGATACTTGACACCATCAAGAATAAGGATATATGGGGAAGAATTGTCGAGGAGGCGAAAACTCTGCCAGAGTTGTAGTGCCAATGGAAAAAGATTGCAGATGCCTTGCAGCCTTATTTTTTTAATACTTTATTGTACACATAAAACACCACATACAAGAATTAAAAGGAAAGAAGATGTACAAAGGCGAGCTCAACTCAAAATTGAGTTTTCTTCCAGCAAACCCAGGAGTGAAAGAGAGTTTCTTGAGTTCGTAAACATTTTTTAAAACGCTTCTACTATATAATGCTAATGATGTTACAGATGTCTATGGGCGTTGATTGCGTTCTTTCAGGCGACATGATTTCTCGTTTGCCTTTCTATCCCATAAATAAAGAAGTAAATATTTCATACTAATTTTACTATAGTAAAAGTAAAGGGCAACCCTATGTTTATTTAAACTAGTCTCTGCTATGAATATGCAGGAACGGAATCAGCGAGTGTTCCCCGCATAGAGATATATCAAGGTCTTTCAAAACATGATAGAATATATGAAATTTTATTTACAATACAAGATACAAGAGCGTAATAAAATATTTCAGTCCGTGGACGCCTTAAGCGAGTTGAAACACATTTATTGATATCAATCTATAATATTGTATATTTTCATTTATTGATGTCTTTATGTAGAGGAGAGCCTCATTTATGACTTTCCATAGACGATAACTAATAAATGTTTTGAAATAAGATTCGGCACATGTGAATTAAAATAAATGATCGAGACAGCGGCCGGTTCGGATAACGAAAATTTCGGATAAATCGGATTTCGAATAAACGCGATTCGGATAAAAGGGAGTTGACTGTGTTATATATATATATATAGAGAATACAATTATTGTAAATAAAAATGGAAAGTCAGGTCAAAAGCTTGTATGAAGAGAGTGAAGCGTGGATGAGGCAGAGAAAGTGTTAGAAGTGGTAGAACTACGCTGCAGACGAAGAATGTCAAAAATGGCATATTATTTGTCTGTAGCAAGAATGGGCCGGCTCGTCCAGGGAAGTACCACACTCCCGCAGAAAACCGGCGTCTGAGTGGTAGCTTAGCTACCGCGCTTCGTCCGGTGAGCGGTTGAGTACCGGAGACCCAACTCCCCTCCATCCACACTCCTCCCATAATGACACTTTCCTTAAAGGCGGGCAACGCTTTTACACTGCCTATGGCACTGCGAATTATGGGATTGGAAAGCAAACGGGCAAGCGTGTCACCTGATGGAAAGCAATCAACGCCGACCATATACATCCGCAATGCTATAAGTTAAGAATTAGATTACTTATTCTATAATTTCCAAAGTTTTAGTAGACACACAATTATTTTACCGTTTGGTTTGCTTATCGCGGATCTATCTACCTGTCCATCTTTATAATGAATTTCTGCAAAGTATCGCCTTTACTAGGCTCTATGAATCATATTAATAATATAAAAAAAACTAGTATTTTTATGTTTTTGTGTGATTTGTGTCATTCTTTTTAAAAAAAGGAATATAAATTTGCCCGATAATAATTAAAAAAAGTTAACACCCACATACAAAATCCACGCTAATTTGTGCAGGTTAATTAAGCAGAAAATTTACTATTTGTACCGAATGAATACAATGCCTCGGTACAGAGAAATTATGAGCCAATTAATATTATGATATATACAATGCACTACATTATAATCATTGAATTAGCTCCCTAAATGAAGTAGGAGCACCATGATTTTATTACGAAATACGGGATACTCAAACTATACTAACTTTGTTGGCGTAGCGACCCAAAATGGATCTTGGCCTCCGAATAGATCTTAACAATTGATACTCAAATAGTTGATATATTCCGAGTTTGGGTGCCCCGCCTATTTGCCTTGGACTATCATGGTATGTTAATGTCCATTACTCCAGAAATTTGAAGGACGTATATGTTTATTAATGGAGTCAGACGTTACTTTGCGGAAATCCATTACTATGTGGACAGTTAAAACTTTTACTTAGTTAAGATCCGCGACAAGCAAACAACAATAGAAAATTAATAATGTGTGTTTTCCTGCTGGATGAAGTGGATTTACAGGGAACTTAAACTTAATGTTACTGAAAACGGCCGTCAGTAACTCTCCACCTACCAACCATTATACACAACACCAAACACACACTACCACTTTTCCACCTTGCAAACGACACGTGTTTCGCCTCAACACGAGGCATTATCAGGTATAGTAGACTACGGAAGACAACCGTTAAGTACGTATATGTGCTACGAAAAAAGTATTTAAAGCTAAATACCAGCGTATGGTAACCCTATCTGCCATCATTGTTTCCCGCCGCGTCAATTTGACGTTTGTTTTGGCGCGAATTCAAACGCCGCGTCGTGTAAATGGTGTTGACACCCTCAAAATGGAGATTATTCATGGATGTTTGCGGCCCTTTGTGGGGGTTGCACGGCGAGTTTATGAAATTTATATTGACACGGCCGAGATTATCGAGTCTTTGTTATGAAGGATTTGAATTTACCCGCCCGGCGACGTGGGAAAGCGGGTCGAGCGCGTGCCACTGACAGATATTAATAATGGAACTTGCGGACGGTTTGTATGTAGACAGAGTCAGTCGTACATACACTTCGCTCCGTTCAAAAATACATATCACACCCGTAGCTAATAAAATATCAGTATACAGAACCTAAATGATTTAATTTTGACGCCTTTAAAAGCTTAGCGGCGTGATTGTCTAGACGAAATCGCTATTAACGATACAACCGCCCTTTGTATAGACATTATTAAAATGTGGTTTATAGACATTAAAATGTTGATGTATGGACAATATTAAAATTGTGATTCGCCACCCATCACGTACTGATTCCCACGAGGGCGAGAAGTGACTAATGGAGAGCCGTTTCGCTGCGATGTATGTGAGAGGAAGGATGTATGAAAAGATGGATGAGTATGAAGGAAGCAAGGAACGAATACCGGCATCGCAGCGGATGGCTATCTATGGTCTCTGCCTGTGGAAAACAGGCGTGACTATATATATGTAATATTTAAATTATTTATTGTACAATTTTGTTTCCGGTGTACCATAAAGAATATATCTATTCATCTATCGGTTTTTTTTTAAGAAGACTAGCAATGTTTTTAAATATCACTAGAATTTTTGTTAACCATTCTAACTAAGACTTTAATTTAGATTTTTTTATGTCTCTCTTTGAGTCCTAAGTTCCCCTGGTGGGGCAATATATAGGGCAATATAATAATAATAGGGCAGACACAACGTTTCTCCTGTCGGAGGCTATACGCTTCACTTTGCTCCAGGATATGCCCATCTTCTGCATTTCGGCCGTCACAGTACGCCGCCAAGTTTGTTTTGGGCGCCCACATTTTCGTTTTTCGGAGTTTGCATGCTAGTTCTTTCTTACTTTTCCATGTCTCACACCCACACGTACAGCAGAATCGACTTTACGTTAGTTTTAAAGATTTTAAGTTTAACTCTTTTAGAGAGGTGTTTCGATTGCCACACAGGGCGGAAACATGCAAAGGCTTCTTTAGCCTGGGCAATCTGAGATGAAACATCTAAGTCTGTTCCTCCAGTTACATTTAGTTATTTTTTATTTATTAAATAAAATTTTATGTATCTACATTTTTTTTATGTAATAATATTTTATGTAAAAATAATATTATATTTTTACGGGCAGCACTGATTTTCTTTGACGAACATTTTCAGCAATACAAAAATGTTCGCATCCTCCACAATTTATTTTCGCCTTCCCAACCTCGGCTCCTATTACGTGTATCTGTCAAACGGGACCGATCCGAGGGACCGCGTTACTTCCATGCCGTTATCAAAGTAAACTCACTAATTTGAAGACACCACTTGTAAAGAATTCAAACAAGTGAATGTTCCGAAGCTCTTTGGCATCAAAGCGTCCCCCGAACCACTAGCGGAAGAGACGACGCGTGAAACAAGACGACGGCTTTAACGAACCAACCAACCTGTGCGTCAATTCCATTGATCATGGAGTATTTTAACCATTGAGCTGTAATTTATCTAGAGTCAGATAACGTATGGATGAATGAGTGAATCGTTTATTAATGACACATACACACACACACACGATGTTTATAAAAAAGCAAATGAAAACTAAAGAGTAAATTTTGGACTTTTCCCGCCAACTTACATCTAAGACGTCGTATTTTTATGTATTTTTACTAATCTTATGTTAGTATGACTTATATTGTTTAATTTTGGTGCCGTATTATATACAATATAGTTCGATTAAGGCGTATAAGTTGATTGATATGAAATGAATGTTTGTATTGTGACTTTTTAACCTGACTGCAAAAGTCCATAGAAGATTTTGGTAGAATAGCCACCATTTTATCAAGACGTACGTGACAAGCTGAATTAACATTTTGAGATAAATTGTTATTTTTTTAATACTGGCATAATAGTTATAGTTAATTGTCATCCAATAAGACATGTTTTTAAAATCTATGTAATTTTTAAAAACATATCTTCTTATTAAATATAATTTTATGTTTATATCTCGAAGACATTGCATATGAATTATCTTCCAGTCGTATCTAAAATGTTATTTTCTATCGTATAAAGGAAGATTACTACAATAAAGTGGTTAAATCGTGTGTTGCCACCGGTGAAAACATTTGCGGAAGTTGTAAAACACGCCCGCCCGCAGCGTTCCGCGCCCTTGTCAGTTGAATCGTAGGCGTTTTGTGTTCAGTAATTGGATCCGGGTAATAGGGGATGCCCCGGTCATAGCCCGCGGCGTTTCGAGTCATTGTGGTGTGATTTATAGTGCCCGTGTCGCGTACACTCGCCCGGGGCGGGTGGCGACGCCCTAACGCTGTCGCGTTTGTGTGCTAAGTGCTGTCATCGCGGTCGAACGAGCTTTGGTAATTAATGCGCGTGTTGCCAGACAATAAAATAACATTGTTACTTAAATCACAAGTTATGGGTACTTTTAAAAATTGGTAACTTTGTAGTAGCCACTGGCAACATCCTAATTCATTAACGATCGTGTTCACATTGTCGCTGGTTTGATTTTTTTTCAGGTCATATATGTTACTTCGAATGGTTTGAACCGACCTCCCCACTAATGGAGGAACGTACATTGACCCACTACCCTTGTCCGATACGGATTGGCTAGAGTCACGCTGCCGACGAATACTTTGTCAAGAATGGCATATTATTTGTCTGCAGCATGAATGGGCCGGCTCGCCCGTGAAAGTACCACACCCCCGCAGAAAACCGGCGTCTGAGTGGTAGCTTAGCTACCGCACTTCGTCCGGTGACCGGTTCCATTTCCATAATAACACTTTCCTTAAAGGCCGGCAACGCTTCTGCACTGCCTATGGCACTGGGGATGTTTATGAGCAACGTTGATTGTTTTCCGTCAATTGATACGCCTGCTCGTTTGCCTTGATATCCCATAAAATAAAATTAGAAAAATAATGTACATAAAATCCTTACCTGCGTTGGTGTTAGGTGTATGAGGGAAGCGAGATGCTCTCGCTCTGGAGCCGATAGGTACTTCTGCTGTTTAAACCGTCGCTCCAGTTCGTATACCTTTGGAAGATGAAAACATAAAATTAGATGTACATACACACAACGTAATCCTAACACCCCTAATGGGATAGATGACGATCCCTTGGAAACAATAGCTCGCAAGTTTGGATTGAGGAATTGGAACAAAACTATTTACTACTTATAGCTATTAAGCTATACTGTTGTATTTGGACAGTTAAAACTTTTACTTAATTAAGATCCGCGACAAGCAAACAATAACAAAAAATTAATAATGTGTGTTTTCCTGCAGGATGAAGACAACCGGAAAGTGTCTTCCGTAGAGTCTACTATATCTGAAGATGCCTCGTGTTGGGGCGAAACACGTCTCGTTTACAAGGTGGAAAAGTGGTAGTATGTTTGGTGTTGTGTATAGTGGTTGGTGGGTGGAGAATTGATTACCGATTTTCGGTAAGTTTTTGGTCTAAGTTCCAAATAAATCCGCTTCGTCCAGCAGGAAAACACACATTATTAATTTTCTGTTATTGTTTGCTTGTCGCGGATCTTAGCTAAGTAAAAATTTTAACAGTCCATGTATTAATGGATTTCCGCAAAGTAACGCCAGTCTCCATTAATCATCTTAAACTGTTGTATTAAAGCCGAATCAGACGCCAATTGGAACAATCGCGATGTTCGAAATCTTTTTTACGTTTGGTTCACGCTCTTACCTTACGTAGTTATCGTATCTTAATTTCACTAGAACAATTATTCAATTTTGTTTTGTTCGTATACTAATAAATAATAATACTCATAATATAACAAAATCTATTACGCCAAAATTACAGAATTATGCTGATTTAAAGTAAAGAAATAATTAGAATTTGGAGACAAGTAAAAGTCTTTATTGTAGTAATTATGATTGTAGTGGTAGAGTTACGCTGCAGAAGAATACTTTGTCGAGAATGGCATTATTTGTCTGTAGCATGAATGGGCCGGCTCGCCCGGGGAAGTACCACACTCTCGCAGAAAACCGACGTCTGAGTGGTAGCTTAGCTACCGCGCTTCGTCCGGTGAGCGGTTGAGTTCCGGAGGTCCAACCCCCCCGCTCTCCCTCCTATAATGGCACTTTTTTTAGAGGCCGGCAACGCTTCTGCACTGCCTATGGTGCTGCGAATGTCTATGGGCGGTATTGATTGCTTTCCATCAGGTGACACGCCTGCTCGTTTGTTTTCCTATCATTCTGTATGGAGCGACCGCATGTTCTTCTCTGTTTACAAATCGTTCTGTCAATAATCTCGTTTTGTCTTTTTCTTCTTTATGTGTCAACTTCATCCCAGAGATCGGCCAGCGATTGCCTGTATTTACTTCTATCCTCAGTCACGCGAATCAACTTTTCCATGCCTTCTACCTTCTTAGTTTATATTTTTAGTCCACGAAATTCTTCTTCTATCGCGGCCTTTTCTACCATCAATTCTGCCTTCAATAAAGAAATTTTTAATAAATTGTATTTCTCTCTGTTATTTCATTTTTAATTCTATCTGTCCATTTAATTTAAAGCATTCCAAAAATGATATTTTGTAGACACAAATATTTATGATCACGGCAAAATTGGTGCAATATGGACGCGTCTTTACCAAACACACACACAGCTACGCAAAAGCTCAACGAGCAACGGGAAATTTCCCAGAATAGAATTAATTACATGAGCCGGAGAACATAGGCTGTATATCTGACTTCACCCCCGAGAGGCGGGGCCTGGGGCGGAAGTGGGAGGTGCCGCGGGGGAGGACGCATCCCCTTTCGAAATTAAATAGCCACGTTAGCGTAATACGGCTCAGGTAACGCCGGGAATGTCTAATTACTTACTGACGCTATAAAGGTAAAAGGGCGTAAGCGCTATTTTTAAACGTTTATAGGGAAGACAAAAATAATTCAAAAATATATACACATACATACATATGTAATACAGCAATAAATATTTAATATATTTCAAATGTTCGATATATTATTGATATATTTGTTATTTTAAAAAAATATTTTAACTAAACTGTCTAAACTAACTGACTAAACTTTCTAAGCAAACATTATTTTGCTTGGAAAGTTTAGTCATAACAAGTAATATATAAAACAAAAATTAAAGTGAATTTTTCCTTTTTTTTTCAGCGATTCTACATGCTTGTAATATCAAAACATTGATAGTCTTTAAGAGAGATAGACACATAAAGAGGATGGATGAAAGACGACTGGCAAAAGAAATTTACATTGCGAATTTGGATGGAAGAGTCGGTAGGGGAAGACCACGGAAAACATACCTTGACCTAATTACTGAAGATAGCTGGCTTACATGAGGAGAGTAATGAGTATGCCGAGATCGTAGCAGATGGAGATCTGTGGTCTCTGCCTATTCCTACGGGAAACAGGCGTGACGATATGTATGTACGAGTATGTGTGATAGACTTTAAAACAACTGATAAGTAATGGAGTCATTATTGGCTCTACATCTGAAAATCATGAATCAATTGCAAAGAAGTTGTCGCTTATTCCCTTTTCATTCGTCAGTATATACGGGAGGGCTAGACACAGCACACGGTTACTTAGTTTTTTTTATCGTATAGGAAGGCAAACGAGCAGGCGTGTCACCCGATGGAAAGCAACTAACGCCGCCCATAGACATCCGCAACGCCATAGGCAGCGCGGAAGCGTTGCCGATCTTAAAGGAAAGTTAAATTATGGGAGTAGGAGGTGGAGTGGGAGGGGGAGTGGGAATCGGAGGGGGAGTGGGAAGGGGAGTGGGAAGGGGAGTGGGAAGGGGAGGGTGTTGGGCCTCCGAAACTCAGACCGCTCACCGTACGAAGCGCTGTAGCTAAGCTACCACTCAGACGCCGGTTTTCTGCGGGAGTATGGTACTTCCCCGGGCGAGCCGGCCCGTTCATGCTACAGACAAATAATATGCCATTCTTGACAAAGTATTCGTCTGCAACGTGGCTCTACCACAATAAAATCCGGTATTTCCTTTCTCAGATCTTTGAACTTGCGTTTTATTGGTCTACTGTTGTGTACGTTAGAACATGGGAATATTTTTGTTTTACGCATTTGAAATTCGCTGCGTTTACAAAGTCCTCAGACGTTCCTTTGGCTTAGACGGCGAGGTAGGTACTTTACTAATCGTAAGCTATATGCTTTCTGTGGTTTTTTTGGATGCAAAACTGGGCTGGATTACGGAACTACCTGAGTAGAGTCTTATCCCCTTTTTTGTGGAATAAGACGACTATGTTCCTATTTTATGCCTGAGGCACGTAGTGTGGGACGCCCCTCGGCTAGATGGTGCTATGATTTGCGCAGGACGGCTGGCCGAAATTGGACGCGTAATGTTGAAGATTGGGCTATGTGGCGCTTCTAGGGGCGGCCTATGTCTAGCAGTGGACTGCCGCAGGCTGTTAATCATGGTGATGAACGGAACCACCACAATGAGTCTAAGGAATTACAGGCTTCTTCGTTTGTATTTATTATTATTCGATAGTTCAATTGTGAAAGCATTTCAGTCACAGTACAGTAGCAATTGTATTTACGTGGACTATAAAGGATAAGAATGTAAAAATTGCGGATGCGGGTGGTAGGAGAAGACCAATGAGAATATACCCTAACTAAATTGTAAAAGTTCTCAAGAAAGACTAGGTCAAAAATACCCTTAACCGGTGTGTTTGTATGAAGAGAGTAATGAGTGTGAATGAAGCAAAGAAAGTGCGACGAGATCGTAGCAGATAGAGATCTGTGATCTCTACCTACTCCTTAATGAAACAGGTAAAAACGTGATGATATGTAGAAAATTAACGAATTAGATACATTGTATGTTGACAAATAATATATCAACATTTAGAAACGTTGTCGAAATCGATTTATGCTACCCTCTAGGGCCGAGCAATAAAATTCCGTTTGACGCGATCAAAATCTCCCTCGTCATAAAGCCGGCCATAAACTGACAGTCACTCCCATCGACGTGTCGCGATTTTTAGTGCCTGCGCACGTGTGTACTTCACATTTATGGTTTTCTAATAGGGCATTAGTGGTAATTCTCTGAGATAAGTCTCTCAGAGACTACATTATGGTATCTTTATAAAATATATCTACACAAAAAGAGAATCACTGTAAATAACACAAATGTTAAAAAAAAATATTGCATTTACGGATAAAAAAAAATACTGCGTCGAATGGTCTGAGTCTCAAAGCTGTAAGAAAAATAGAAAATTTTGTACAGCGTTGAAACTGACTGTGATCAGATACAATTTTTTCCATAAATCTTTGGATCTGGTGGTATTATAAGTTTTCACTTTTTTGCGTTGATATGAAAAAAACGAGACATAGACAATTTATAGACATCTGCAGTGCCATAGACATTACAGAAGCGTTGCCATCCTTTGTCCACTCCAGGAGAAATGTGTAAGCGTGGGTTGTCATGTTAGGTTCGATCGCGACATTAGTAGGCGGCTTTATTTTCGAACTGTACCAGGTAACTCCCCCAATGGTATTCTATTTGTAAAATGATCGGCAAATAACTCAACCCCGGCGTATGGAGGGTTAGCGGACAAAGTGCGCGGAACTTGGGGGTTAAGTGAACAAAAGTTTAGACGACGGGTAAACGAACTACGTGATCTTAATATTAATCATTACACCACATGTAGCGACGCCGTGATGGAGATAAACCCTGTACGTAGTAACCTTGTAGCAGTGTTGGGTTCTCTGGGAACACACACACACATACCCACATTTGTTTTCGACAAAGAAAAATTAGAGTTTAGTTAAATTTGATGACATGTACGAAGTTGGGACTAGAGTAGGGACTAAGAAAATAAAACTATACAATTGTATAGTAAACTCACCTGCGCCTGCGTGAAAAGCACCCGCCTCTTGCGGCGTTGCGCTAACGGGAACTGCATGGGCTTGGAGTCGGGACCAGCGCACGCCGCCAGCCCGCCCATGTTGTTCACGTGGCCCATCCCGCCGGACGTCGACGTCATCAGCCTGGAAACTGAAGCAGCCGCTCAGAAACGCACATTTACAATTTAAATTGAATAGAATAGAAAGCTCAAGAGCGCTATATACTTTATTTCAATGCCACAATACGATACACGATTATTTCATAGATATCCTCACGCCAATCCCCCGCAGGACCTGGCAGAGACCACAGAATTCCATCCGCCACGATCCCAGCACTCCCTGTTTCCTCTACAATCATCCATCTTTTCTCTCACATTCATCATAGCGAAACGGGTCTCCGTTAGTCGCTTCTCGCCCTCGTGGGAATCAGGACGTAATGGGTGGCGAACCACATCGTCGTCATTTTTTAACAAATAAGGTACCTATATTAAAATTTCTCATGAAAATTACTTCATATATACAATAATATATAAATAATAATTCACATGCTATATAATTATTTCATTTCACGATGGTACACGAAAAAAATAATTAAATTTATGTATGCCATAGCAAATAGTCATTAGTTGATATATAAAAATAAACAAATGTATATCAGTGCTTACAAGCGAAAATGTAGTAAACCACAAAATAAAAACTTATCACTCGAGCGAAATAAAATTTTAAGATATCTAAAAAAATTGTATCTGATTCTGATTATCTATACTAAATGTTCTATTGGTCGTACAGCTGTGAGACTGATATCATTCGACGCAGTATTTTTTTCTAATTCCGAGTATATTAAAAACAATTGACATATGTCATTTGTATCAGTATTGTCATTCACATTTACAACTTATATATACATTTACAACATTATCCGTATGTTTTTTTGCGTCGAATATGAATATAAACAACACATTGTTGATATTAAGTTAATGGAATCAATATAAGCATTGTTCATTATAATCGCTCAATCTCCATTATGAGTTATCTTGATATTTAGTATTCGTTTAGTGTATCTGTGTAGTGGCTGACAGTGACGTCATAATACTTGTAAATAAAATTTTTCCCAGC
This sequence comes from Baronia brevicornis, assembly GCA_031353405.1. Lineage (NCBI taxonomy): Eukaryota > Metazoa > Arthropoda > Insecta > Lepidoptera > Papilionidae > Baronia > Baronia brevicornis. The sequence continues at coordinate 1,441,691 of JASFAT010003690.1, read as the reverse complement.
CAAACCTACATAAGTGTTGTTGTGCTTTTATTTCATTTCTAAAATCTTATATAATTATTAGTTATATTGTTTAATTCTGGGGGTGTAGTACGCAATATAGTTCGATTAACGCGTATAAGTGAAGTGATATGAAATAAATGCGTGTATCGTGACTTTTTAAGTTGACTGAAAAAGTCCTTAGACAGTTTTGGTAAAATAGCCACCATTTTATCAAGACGAATAACGTGACAAGCTAACCAGTACATTCCAAGATATTTGATATTATTATATTTTATTTGACGCTGGCATAATAGTTTTAATTAATTGCCATCAAATAAAAAAAAAACTACACTTAAATGGACTTTTCCCGCCAAGTTATACGAGTGACGTCAAATTTTTATAATCTCGTTATTATCAGTTATATGGGTTAATTTTGTTTGATGGCAATTAGTTATAACTATTATGTCATATTAGTTATAATTAATTGCCATTAAAAAATACTTGTAATTACATATTGATGTAATTTCTATAAAAGTAACGGGTAAACAGAGTTATACAGTAAGCAGGTTGCCTGCAGTACTAAGATAATTGTATTGCCTGTCTGAAAGGCTGTGAACTATAGAAGGGAGAGCGAAGAAATGTAAGAAAGAAAAGGAAATAATAGAAGGGGTAAGCACATTATTCTTTTTCATGGTAGTACGAAAGTGGTGGCTGTACCGGAGAAGTACCATATCCTCACAGAATATGGCGTTTAGTGTAGCCTTTTTTCTAAATAAATGCGTCTGATATAGTGATTGCAGGCATGTAGAAGCCTACCTATGCTCCTTCCGTCTACTTCCTTCCACCCCATTACTTCTTTCGCCCCTCCCATTAAATCCTTCTTAGCATAGGCAACTTATTTGTGGTGCCCTTGATGTTTCAGATGTCTATGAATGGCGTAGGTTGCTTACCATCAGATTACCCGTTGGCCTATCTCTTCAAAAAACATGTCCCAGATTTAGACAAATCGTTTCGGCTTTGTTTCTTTTTTTAATTACGTCCATAGATACTAAAACTATACATAGTCTTCTATAAATTCTCATCTAGTCTTCTATCTTCAATAAATTTTAGTTTGTGCTGAAACTCGAAATTCTTGACACAGGCAGTTTCTCTATCCTGAGTCAATATATACAATAGATAAGTGTTGGGACAATATGCATGCAATAGTAGCATGTAATACACATTATGGGCAGAAAAAATATTCTATTGCATCCATAAGAGTGAACAGTGATGACAATCTATGTAGCAGTCTATATATATATATATATATATATATATATATATATATATATATATATATATATATATATATATATATATATATATATATATATATATATATATATATATAAACGAGAAAAACGTGAAGTCAGTACTGAAGATAATTTAAAACAGGATTTCTACAATTTTAATTACATTGTCACAAACGTCCCAGCTCGTCTCATCCCATTATCATTACGTTAAAAAAGGAATTAATAACGGCATGAAAAAATTAAACTCCTCGCGCTGGCTACGCTTAAGTGTCGGCCCGCCATTTTCCCTAATGACACTAGACGTTTCCCGCGCTACGGTTGCACAGCGTATTACAGTTATTTCCACAGATTCAAAATAGCATTTTTACATTAAAAACTGGAGTATAGTTTTATATCTCTGTACACGCTTACGAGAATATATAATATTATTTTGTGTGATGATTTACTTCAAACAGATGAATAGTGTATTTAAAAAAAATATATGTGCTTATGCGTAATTTGCTATTAATTATTTACTTTGATTTGCTTGTAATATGCTGAAGAGGCTAACATTATTAGGTTAATAAACGTTTTAAATTCATTACAATTGTTATTTTAATTTAGCTCTGAATGTTAAATTTTCTAATTCTCTCTAATACTTAGATTCACTCAGACACATGATGTTAAATAAATAGTTAATTCGATGCAGAGTTCGAGTTCCCGAACATGATTTAGAAGCAAATATCACAGCAAGGGAGTCTTTTCAGTTATCTTTTGCTTTTATTCTATTAACTCAAAATAAGACAAAACTTTTAGAGCTAGGCATGGTCTATCAAGTGAAATACTTATATTTTTAACGAGCACAAGGGAATATGTTATATCAGTGAGTTTGGGTTCCAATCAAAAGTGATTTTCTTAGGCACACATAAATTAAGTATATTTCGTGTCTTTGGATGCATTAGTGTATGTCTAACTATCGCGTTGTGTCTGAGTTCGTTGTAGCCGATATGAAATATACAGAGGCTTTAGATGATAATTACATATACGCCACAATTACTTAATTTCGGCTCTGGAACGGGTTATCTTTGTCATACATACCTATGTGTGTGACAAAGACACTCGACAGAGATAAAGGTGACTGACTACCTTTAATTAATTTAATGTAATGTTAAATTCGAAAAGAGAATCGTATATTATATTAAATAATAGTGAAAAGTATTTTTTATTATGTATAAAGGTAGCATTAATTGACAATAATGTAAATGGAGTGTGTTAACTTAACACGTTTGAGGTTATAATAGAATTCATTATGAAGTGAAATGACAAAAATTACTTTTGTACTTTTAATTTCCATTGCAAATTATCCATTTTCGCATAATAGTCGACAAAATATGTAACATATAAAAGGTATACATAAAACACGTTATTCGCGTTCTAAGTTTCCATTATTTTATTGTAACGTCGTCAGCCGCTATGAATCTCCGCAGCTATATTCCACGCATTATGCTCGTCGAATCCACCGTTCATTCTATTTACACAACACTCCAGCCTTGAAAAGGGTCTCTCAATAAAATATAACTCCCCATTCTGTCTTACTTTCGTCGCCATTGTAAGATCTGTACAGCTCTGTTTTGGCTGCATTATTTGGTATCGCTGCCGCATCAATAAAAAAAATTTAGTCTATGCTCGCGAGTTCTTTGTCGAAACGTCAATGGAGCGCCGGACATTTTGTTATCGGGTTGGGGAATCTCCGGAATGGTATTTTAATCGAAATGTAGTTATTTTGATCGGGCACTTAAGTTTTTATGGGGGTTAATAGAATAAAGATTCGTTGTTTAATGATACGTAATTAAACAGATGTGTATTTTTTCTAGCCATACATGATTTGAAGAGTTCTTTAAACGCATAACGGTTACATAATTTTAAAATATCTGGTAATAACTGATATGTATTCATATGATCATTAAACTGCAAGGCTTAGCCTCCTATTTACCCCCCCCCCATTTCTAAGATAATAGTTCTGTTATTAAATGTTAGTTCAAAATTAGTATTAATGTATAAAAACTAGAAAAACTTGCAAGGTTTTTTGTAGTCAAGTTAAAAAAGACACGATACGCACAAATATTTCGTTTCATTCGCTTCGACGAATTAATCAAAACATATTGAGTAATACGCCGCCAGAATTAAAGAATATAACTGATAATAACGTGAAATTATACCTAAATAAATATATATAGATATATGAAATAAAAAGTCGTCGTCACTGATATAATTTGGCGGGAAGAGTCCAAAAACAAAGTTATACAGTACCTAAATGGTAATGATATTGTCTTTATACAAAGAGCGATTATATATATATATATATATATATATATATATATATATATATATATATAAATATATATAATATATATATATATATATATATATATATATATATATATATATATATATATATATATATATATATATATATATATATATATATATATATATATATATATAGTGTGTTTGTGTGTATAATAATGATTAAGATAAATTCGAATAAGTATATGTCGGCGTATTAGAATTAATATCATTATTTAATTATTTTATGCAATAGACAAAACTCAATTTTGTCTTGTAGCGCCATTTGTTGGCATATGATGTAGAACAATTATGGTTGATATAATATAATTATATTAATTTTAATTTGTATAAAATAAATTATTTAGAAATATGTAAAATTCATTTAAATATTTATTTTGAATATTGAGCTGTATTTTAACAATTGTTGTGCAGTAATTTCATTTCTTTATTAAAAAAGATATTGTTGCCATGTTGGAGCAAATCTATTTTAATATTTATTGTTTATTGTCTCTGTTCGTCGTTTCGAATTTGTGTAAAAAGAAAAGCCGAAATTCAATCGGGGCGAGATTCATTCTAATTCCAACCGTCGTCCCGAAATATACCTCCATTATATTATATTTACATACTGCCATTTTAAAAATAAATAAGTTCAATAAAAACAAGATATATAGGCCTACCTACACGTACCTACACACTTTTTACTACATTTTAAAATACGATTAACTGTTGTACGGTGGGCACCCTTTTCAATTTGCTGTGAAAACATTATGCATTCTGACCCTGGTGTGTTCAAGCAATACACACATTGACAGGCAGTTTCGCCCCGGTCACATATTTGTCCCTACCCAGCCTTCAATCTGGCCACATAAAAATCATGCCACTGGAAAACGAATGAGATAGAAAATGTAGGTATGACATAACAATAATAGAGATATCGGCTTTATTTTGGCCGCAAAACGGAAGCTTCTTATGGAAATCTTAACAAACACAAAACTTTGCTTTATTAGTAAAATGTATGGACCAAAAAAAATTGCCTGGAATAAAGATTATTAATATTATTATTTATTTTTAAGGATTCCAGTTTTTATTTAATAATCAAAATGTGATCGTAATACTTTCAATTTACGTGACGACGAAGACTAACCAATGTGTATTACGTCACTTGTTCATATACCACGTGACCGGTAATTGGTGTTTTGGAGCGAAATTTTAAATTGATGAATTTAAAAAATATTAGTTGCATGAAAAAATGACTTTATTTTTTATTAATGGAGTCAGGCGTTCCTTTGCGGAAGTCCATCACTATGTGGACAGTCAAAAGTTTTACTTAGGTAAGATCCGCGACAAGCAAAACAATAACAGAAAATTAATAATGTGTGTTTTCCTGCTGGATGAAGTGGATTTATTTGGAACTTAAACCAAAATCTTACCGAAAATCAGCCATCAACTCTCCACCCACCAACCACTATACTCAACACCAAATACACACTACCACTCTTCCACCTTGTAAACGACACGTGTTTCGCCCCAATACGAGGCATCTTCAGGTATAGTAGACTCTACGGAAGACAACCGAAAAGTTATCTTCCGTAGAGTCTACTATACCTGTAAGTAAGCCTTTACTTTTTTTTATTGTTGTTTTAAATAATTTTCCAACAACAGTCACCATCCCTATTAACAACATAAAATCTTGTGAGTTATGGACCCCACGACAACATATTGTAAATTCTGTACCTCACGTTTAATATAAACTCATACATATAAAAATGGAGAGCTATTTTGTTAGTCGACTGATTTGAATATTTTCTTTGATTTTGTTCGCTCTAATACGTGATAGCTTTATCGTCTAATGGACGTGTTGTTATATAAAACTGTTGTTTCTTTTGTGCGATTTTGTATTGCATACCTAAGTACTAACATACTAGTAAAGGACAAATACAGGGGAACGTAAATTGTAGGTGCAACAAAGTTCACCGGTCCATCTATGAGGAATGGACATTCACCCACTACGCACTACGCCCTAGACGGATTGGCGAGGCACTCAGAGTTGGAATAAATACATGTAGGCCATACGTATTATAAATGTATTAACACCGACGTTGGAATAAATTATAGCCACGCTGCCGACGAATACTTTGTCAAGAATGGCATATTATTTGTCTGTAGCATGAATGGGCCGGCTCGCCCGGGGAAGTAACACACTCCCGCAGAAAACCGGCGTCTGAGTGATAGCTTAGCTATTGCGCTTCGTCCGGTGAGGTGTTAAGTTCTGGAGACCGAACCCATAATGACACTTTCCTTAAAGGCCGGCAACGCTTCTGCACTGCCTATAGCAATGCGGATGTCTATAGGCGGCGTTGATTGCTTTCCATTAAGTGACACCCCAACGATTTTTCAGTTCCTACTATTAATTCACACCCTCCCTATACCTACATATTTTCATATCTTGTTATAATTTTCAATCGTTAATAAAATACGCACCTGCTCGTTTGCTTTCCTATCCCATTGAAAACACATACATATATATACTTTACATAATAATATATAATATATTTATTTTATATATGTATGTATGTTTATGTAGTATATAAATTATAATGTAGGTATATAATTATATTATTGTAACTTTTTATATTGTATATAACCCGGCAAACGTTGTTTTGCCATAAAACTTAAAAACAATTTTTTGGGAGGGCCACCCTTAACACCTAGTAATATAAAAAAAATTGACGTAGGTCGTGAACTATTTTTTACCCTTAGGTTATAAGGGTGGCTATTCGACGAACCTATTCTCAGGCCTCCCAAATATTCAAAAAAAAAAAAATCATTAAAATCGGTCAAGCCGTTTGCGTTCGATAAGAACGGTCTCACTAGGCAGGCCCGTGCTAAGACCTTCCGGTTCGGTCATTATTCAAATTTGGAATACATATATAACACACATACATACACATAATATATACATACACACATACATATATACACATAATAAAATAACATAATATAATTCTCAACAAGTGATGCTACTGTCCTGTAAACACTGTGATACAAGATTTTTATTGTATTAGATTCATTTAATTAATTATTTGAAAAATCGTTTCTTTGTTAAAAAGAGGGTCATAATAAAACACAACGGTTGAACAGCGAAGGTCACATAGCTGCACAAATCCCGTCAGTTCCAGATCCGGTGCAACCGGGCAACCGGGCAACTGGGCAACCGGTAGTCGGTCCCAGAGGGGTAATTTCACGCCAATTGCTCGGTTATCAAACGCACGCGTGGGTACTGTAGTGATACATATATACAGTAAACTCTCCTATAACGCAGTAGATCGGTTCCGCATTATAGGAAAACGCGTTATACGAGGGATCACTGTAATGCATAATCAATGTTGCTAAAACTCAAAAGCTGGGGACAAACCTAAATAAAATAATTTTAATTTTATAAAAACAAGATGTGCAAACAAAGTTGACTATGGACTGTCGAATCATGATAAATTTATCATAGTACATACAAATATATGATTTGGGAAATTCACGCGTTATACGCAGGAAAATACGTGTTATACGAGGGAAATGAAATCGCGTTATATGAGGGTTTACTGTGTATCATTAATATAATAAAACTTTTTATTTAAATATATTAAAACCTTATATAATAAATAATATCAAATCTCTTGTAATGTCTATTCAGCTTGTCACGTTACGTCTTGATAAAATGGTGGATATTCTACCAAAACCTTCTAAGGACTTTTTCAGTCACTTAAAAAGTCACGACATTGCGGACGATGCGTTTATTTCATATCACTTTACTTATAAGCCTTAATCGAACTATATTGCATATTACGCCAATATTAAATAATATAACTGATAATCATATAAGATTATAAAAATGAAATAAACACACGACGTCACTGATGTAAATTGGCGGGAAAACTCACAATATATACAATATTTTAATTAATACGAAACTTATATTTTTAAGACTGGCATAGCAGTATCGAACAAACCCAATTGTTAATCGATTATTTATTTATTTTTTTCTTCCTATAGCTAATATTACTGGCCAGCCAGCTTACATGGTTGTGACTAAATAAGTTTTGACATGTTGGTATTAGCCTTTTTTTTTTAATTCAAATGGACAGGAACAAAAAAGCTTGTACAAATCGCCGTGTTTCGTTTAAAAATAGTAGTCAACTTTACCCAAACAAAGCAAGCTGACGAATTCTTTTCCCACATCTACACTTGTCACCTCTTGTTTGTACACTACTAAATATGAACGTGGAGATGACCACTCGCGATCAGCATATCTCCCGCTGCCGAGGCCGGCGCGCTGGTGCTGCTCGGGTCAATATTGACTCACAACTAATGGATTTTGCGAACCAACGCGGGCGGGAATATGTCATCTGTTTCTTCCGCAAACGCTTTAGAAAGTGAATTTCATTTTAATGTCACATGTAATCTATCTATATATATAAAAATCAATTGCTGTTTGTTAGTCTCGCTAAAACTCGAGAACGTCTGGACCGATTTGGCTAATTTTGGTTTTTAATTATTTTTGAAAGTCCAGGGAAGGTTTATAAGGTAAGTAAATATGATACAAATATTAGGAATATAGTAAAAGCAACAATTTAGTTTTCCCTTAAGAACTATTCCTACCTATCAATATCATTCAAGCAACATCATGTGTAGTGATAGTGTGTGTTTGGCGTTGTGTGTAGTGTTTGGTGGGTGGAGAGTTGATGGCCGATTTTCGGTAAGTTTTTGGTTTAAGTAAGTAAATAAATCCACTAAACCCAACGGAAAAACACACATTATTAATTTTCTGTTATTGTTTTGCTTGTCGCGGATCTTAGCTAAGTAAAACTTTTGACTGTCCATATAACATCATGTGTAATTAAAAATAACAATAAAAACTAATTCATATCGAGCATTTTTTTATTGATTACGTTTTCTTTTTGTTCCTGTTAAGTTTTGACTACATTTTTTACTAAAGTTGAAACATTCTGCAATTATCGTTCAGCTTTTTTATTTATTGATTCTGAGGCGGTGCGAAGTTTGCTGGTATTATATATAAAGAAGCAATTATATTATAGTTAATATATACTTGCTGAATAACCTTATTTTTTATATAGGAAGGCAAAGAAGCAAGCGTGTGCTAATGGAAAGCAAGCAACGCCGCTATTAGACATCCGCAGCGCCATAGAAATTTCAGAAGCGTTGCCGGTCTTTGAGATTGAGACGACCCGCTGAACTTCGTTTCATCTACAATTTTATTGATTATATTATAACTTTTGATCAGAAGTTATCAATCATAATGACTTCTCTAATATCAATTCGTCGAGATCAATCTGTTATATAAATTCATTTTAATCAAGATTTTTCTTAAAATAATCTTTTTCAAAAAACCCAATTTAAAATGCAATAAACGTTTCTAAATCGCACAAAAGAAACTCACAGTTTCGTATACACGTCAGTTGGACGATAAAGCCGTCACGAACGCCATTTATTGACAGTAATTGCAAGTACAAAATTGGCAATTTTCAATTTTTTCAGTTGTTCTTTCAGGTTTTGCTTATATTTTTTATTCATAAACCTTCCCTGTATTATAGCGAACAAAATAAAAAAAAATATTCAAATACGTAGAGCCGTTTTTGAGTTTTAGCTAGACTAACAAAATAGCTCTCCTTTTTTATAAGATTACCTTGTAGATAATCTTATAAAAAAAGGAGTCAGCGCTGTCTATTTTTAAAATAAATGATAATGTCATTTTTTTCTCTAGTTTAATGGCAAAGGCCTATCCTCATACTATTTGTAATATTTTTATGTATACTTGACGACCAAAATTTTGCTGTGTTCGCTTTCTGTACCTAGGAACATGGGTTCGATTCCCGCTTCATTATAAATATTTGTCCAAAGTGCAGTTTATTTTTGTATTTGCTCTTGTTGTTTGTGTGTTTGTAACGGTATTTACGACACAGCGAACCCTAGTATGTGACTGAGTGGAATTATTCTAATGCTTGTCTTTACATAATAGTAGTTTTTACTCATTGAATAATGTCTAATGCCAATGGCTTTACTTTTATATATATATATATATATATATATATATATATATATATATATATATATATATATATATATATATATATATATATAAGAGAATTATTTTCTACTACCTAGTTATATGTACACTAAATCGCTAACGTTCTTAAGAAAGGCCAGGTCAAAAGTACTCTTAACCGACGAGCTTGAATAAGGAGAGTGGATGAATGTGGATGATGGCGAGAAATTGTGCCAGGTTCGTAGCAGATGGAGATCTGTGGTCTCTGCCTACCTCTACGGGAAACAGGCGGGATCGTATGTATGTATTTATCCATGGTATAACCCGTATACTGCCGAAGAAAACTTACGAGATACGCTCCCCAGTGCCACCGTCTTTCATTTTAGCGCGCGTATATATACGGTGTATTGGAGGAAAAAAGAGGTACGTTTTGCAACATAGAATATTTCTTTTTTTTAATAATAGTAATAATAATTTATTATTTGTATAATGTGACATTATCTGCATAATGTGTATAACATGATGAAAAAGACCTATAAAAGCTCCATCACATTGCAACTTCAAGTAACCCGATTTTTGCTAACCCATTTTACTCAGTTAAAATGTTTTTTTATTCGCGCAAGCTCTTGGTAGGTTCTTAATTTTAAGATCTTCAGATAGATTTTTTCTGATTTTTCTCATGATGGCTACAATCAATCCTGTCACCCCGTTTCGGCTTGACGTTGAGTTCTGGGACACCTGTACACGCCGGCGTCAGTTGAGGGGTTAAATACCTAGTTATCAAATAGCATTTTGATATTTTTTTTAAATTTAATAGCTATGGCTAATTATTATTAAAATTATCATTGTACACAGCCGGAAGATAATAATCACGTTAGTTCGAGAACGGGGGAGGCCAACAAAACGTTGGCAGCTCCGATCCCCCACGCCAAAGTATCCGAGAATGTTGCGAGTGCTAAATAAACGCGTCTGCCAGCAAATTGTGCGTGAATAAACATTGGGAATAATAGCGGTATTGTATTACGATCACTCCCCTCGTGCCTGCAAAAATACGCGGTGGGCCTATCTGAGGCGCTTGATCGGAAAATGATGCAGTTTAGCCAGATAATATTATGTTTCGAATGATTGAACTTTAATCGATTTGTTCACGTATTTTAATACGGCTGCGTCTTCAGCTGTTCTACATGCAGAATCGATTATTTTTATATCGATTTTTGACAAAACTATATAATTGTAATAAATCCCCTTTTTATTTACTAACCCTAGTAATTAAATTATATTAAGTATATTAATTGTATATAATCTACCGTTGGTCAATGAGACTAAAATAATTTAAATTTATGTATTAATAAAAAAACAGTACATTTGTGACTAAACAAAAAAGAACAGATTTTTCACCGTTTATCTCCGTACAGACGAATTTCAATGCTATTAAAAGTTTGTTAACAGACTGACATTAAATATAATTTCTTAGGTCTAAAGATAATTTAAATAAACATAAAGGTATGTATCTGTGAAATATTTAAACAACTATTTATTCAATACAAAATAAACATATAATTGTATTTTATAGCTTACAAGTGGCAACATATTGTTACTATATTTTATTAATTTAAAATTTAAGTGTAGTGACACTCAATTTTATCTTCTTCTTCTTGACTGTCATTGAGCTATTCAGACCGTTTTTGTAATAATTTTAAAATATAAAATAGTAAAAATCCATGTATTGTTTAAACACTGCATAAATACTGTTTTAATTATAATACAGATATTGACATATCAAATAATTAAAAAAGCTTTTACAACATATTACGAGAGATAGTACGTTACGTACGTACTTGTTATTCATATAAAAAATATAACTTTGTAATCAACGCCGTCAAAGAAACCGGAGAACTTACTTTTTCATTATAAATATCGTACCCAAGCTTCTGCCATCAAATAATATCAGAGAAATTTCATTTTATTTTCTTAAACACATTTTATTATCTATAAAAAATCAATAAAATGCGTGTATTATGGTTTTTTAGTCGAATTGCGAGAAACCTATTATTTTACTTGATACGGGCATTATAACACTGGCATAATAGTAATTACCTAATTGTCGTTAATGATGAAAAATAAAACAAAATGGCGTATTACTGTCGCTGCAAAGGAAAATGCTTTAAAATGTTTTAAAGTGAAACAATTTGTATATGCGTTTACCAAAAATAAAATTGTAATGCGAAAAAAGGAAACGACGATGCGAGTAAGGGAATAGCAAACATTTTCGCGGCGGGCTATTTCCCGCGCGCACTAAAGGAAGATAAACTGCGGCCGGCTGCCGCTGACGCGTCCACTCTCCGCATTAGACGCGCCTACATGGAAACTAAGTGTGTCACACACTTATTTCTCCCCGGCGGCAATTTTAATTTCAGCGGGCTGACCGCACACGAGTGTCTTTGACTCCGTTTGATGTATGGTGGTGCTTTAAAAAGTCAGGTGTTACTCTCGTATATAAAATATTATCGACTAATTGTCATACCATTCGTTTCTCGTTTTTTATTTTGTTTTTTCAATTCCTACTATTAGTTCGCACTCTCCCAATATATTATATATTTATATATCATATTTTAATTTTCAATGGTTAAAAAATACTTTTTATTCATGCACTCAAGTTCAAATACACTTTTTAAACTTGTAGTGGATGACACTTGATGTTAATACAGTTTTTTCAAATATTAATTCATTAATTTAATTCAATTAATTTATTTTAGTTTTATATGTGACATAAAAAATTCTCTTATGTAAGATATTTAGCACGATATAAATTTAAGAATAAATACCGTCAGTGGCTCAGTGGCTCAGTGGCGAAGCGTGTATGTCGTTGAAAAAAAAAAAATAGAAATTGACTAATTTTTTTTATATTACATGTTTGTTTCCAGCTAGAAGACTAGCACGTTTTAATAACACAGTCTTCATTGTTTATGTTACTATGTCTTTATTTCACATTAGGATCACCTACGCGATATACAAATAAATAATGAATAAACTATTTGAGTACAAATTATAATGTACACAATATATGAGTATTTCTACTTAAGAATGGACACTATAAAGAAGTAATTGACGTGTAACAAAGAAGAGAGAAACGTAGAAATTGTATAGATTTATTTATACTCTTGTATTAATATCATTTCTATTTTTAATGTAGTTTTATATTTAAGTATATATTTAACACGTACATTTTTTATAGCCCATATATGTCCCACTGCATATTTATGTACAGATAAATCAATATAATGATTCACACCTCACATATATCCCACTCACTGCTAAGCACGGGCCTCTTCATTTCTGGAGGAATGGACGTTAATCCACCACGCTTGTCCAATGCCAATTGGGTATTAAGTATATGTATTATTTTTATTGCAGCATGCTTATTATATAGCATGTCCTCCAAGTTTGTGTGAAGAAGATTGTGTGGGCCGTTCGCCAGCTAAATGGAAAGACGAGAGAATGCGTAGATCACGCAGGGTGGCTGACAGAGCCTGAGCCAGAAAAGGGAGGGGGAGGGGAGAGTGGGAGAGGAAGAGGGAGAGGGAAGGTGTTGGCCATCTGGAACTCAGCCGCTTACCGTACGAAGCGCGGTAGTTAAGCTACCATTCAAACGCCGGTTTTCTGCGGGAGTGTGGTACTTCCCCGGGCGAGCCGACCCATTCATGCTATAGACAAATATTATGCCATTCTTTACAAAGTATTCGTCTGCAGCGTGGCCCTACCATTATAAAAAATTGATAAATAAAAATATCATTAGTGTAATAATTGAGTGTGAAGATCACACACACACTGCACCTAATCATTTGGCCTTAAAATTTTCGAAGGTGTTCAGTATTCGATACAAGAAACGTTGAAGTATCGCGTGAAGAGCATCAACTTGAGTGAAGAGCGTCTTATTTATCTAAATATATTTCACCTTGCATCGCATTACCACGGAATAAACTGAAAATGATTTTAGTCGAGCCTTCGACTGCATCGACCTCACGCTATTTGCTGACGCGAGACGCAGTGTTTACACAACCAAGGTTCTAGTGGTGGACAAACATGGGACCGATGGACGGAATTGCTTATTTTGTCTCTACCAACACGACTCCCTTTTACAGGTACGTACGGGAGTCTGGCGTGCCTTGGGGCAGCGTGCTCTGACCAGTTTTTCTAATACAATTTTGTCCGATACAGCGAGCGGTGTTCAAGACAGTTGTTTTTTTTTGTTTAAACAGTTAATTGTTACCGTTTTAATCTCCTTTCGGATATGTTTCCAGGGGCTGAATCCGTTGTTTGCGCGTGTATAGGTTTTGTATCGTCATTATAAGATTATTTGTATTGAATAGTCTTAACAGTTATGCAAAATAACCTTTTGAAAAAATTATGCAAAAACAAAATAATTATATATATATATATATATATATATATATATATATATATATATATATATATATATATATATATATATAAACATTTTTGATCTGAATTATTTGGGAAGAATTTTAAATTAATTTGAAATTTCATTTAAGACAATTTTAGACTTGTAACGGTGTAAATTTTAGTAAAATAGTTTACTAAAATTTCCTACGAACTTTTCAATTCACCTTCACGATAAACATTTTTATTCCAATATGTAAATTATAATAATACGCTCAGTCAAGTTTATGGAAATAAAATCATGACGATTTGTGATGTAGTAAGTGGTGAATTACCGCTTTCGGAGTCAATGGTCAGGAGTTCAATTCAAACATCGAAATACATATAAGTTTTAGCCTACAGGTATTCATTCCCAGTCTAGGTACGCCAACCCAACCTACCCGGCCGTGGAAGTTACGTGAGCGGTTTGAACTAGCGGCAAAAGTCATGAAAATTTTAATTTGAAAATTATTTAAAAAATAATAATTTGCGAAATCCATGCAAATATTATATTTAGTATTGGTACTTAGTCCTTTTTACGCCGTTGGATTCCAAAAAGGCTTTAAAAACAATTAAAAATGTTACATATTCCTACGTAAAGTACATAAACCTTGTCTTTGTATAAAATATATTTATATGGAATACATACTCTAGTCTCATTAACACCCGCCAAAACATAGAATAAATGGGCGGGATAATCTCCTGCCTATTTATTCTTCGTAATGAACGAATGTTTTTACTCTTCGTAAATGAACGAATGAGTCTATTATAGTTTGTGTGCTCAATCAACTTTGTTTAGACTTTCTCCCCGGAAGACGAACTACTGGGTTTTCTACATAATTTAGATTACGTTTCTCAGTTATTGTCTTACTTGTATTGTCTACCGGTGTTCGAGTGTTTGGTGCGGTCAGCGACGCCATCTTGATTCTTCGAGTGTGCTTTTGTAATTAGTTTGAGACTGGGAATAATTGATTTGTTTTGTGCGCGTGGGCGAAACGTTGAAGGTTTATTAAAGTTAGCCAATATGAATTAAAAGGAACGAAGGTTTGGCGAGATGTATAAATTGGAAGTTTTAATAATTAGAAGAAATAAAATTTAAATTATAGATAATATTCTTGTTATAAAATATTTTATTTTTTAAATTTAAATTACTTTATACCATACAATAGGTGCTAATTTTTATATTTTTAAGATTCGATTCTTTTGTTATAAATTTACGAACTTCTTTTTAATGACATGCTGCTGTCTCTGGTTTTGATAACTAGGTTAGATTATCTGTAGATTTTTTTTCCAACAATATTATAATTTGGAATATAATTAGTTTACGGATGCATAAAAAACAGAATTACACTAATTATTTTACAAATATGTATTTATAAGTTTTGCAAAGTGACGCATTGCGCTTTGCGCCGCATCATCTGTGTGCTTTAGTCTAAAGTTACAAATACTCTGTAGTCGCCGCTCGGCACGCAGCCTTTGTCTTTTAAATGTTTTTATTGTGCACTTAATGGTGTTTATTTTAGATAAAGCACAGTTCTGCAATATGAGACATTTCTGTTGATCATTTTTCATTAAGATTTGATTTTAACAAATTAATTAAGCTTTTTAAATTCGTCAGAATATATTTACGTAGTATAAGTCCGTACCTTTATTTTTGATTTGAATTATTTCGGAAGAATTTTCTTTTCTTTTCTTTGATGGCAATTAGTTTTAACTATTATGTCAGTGTCAAGTATAATACGACAATATCAAATGTAACTAGTCAGCTTGTCACGTTACGTCTTGATCAAATGGTGGTTATTTTACCTAAAACTTTGTACTTTTTCAGTCAACTTAAAAAGTCACGATACACCCATTTATTTCATATCACTTTACTTGTACGCCTTAATCGAACTGTATTGTATAATACACCGCCACAATTCAACAATATAACTGATAATAATATAAGATTATGAAATTAAATAAAAACACAATGTCACTTATGTAAGTTGGCGGAAAAAGTTCGGGAGAATTTTAAAATTATTTTGAAATGTCATTTATTTTTAATTCTATATATGGCGTTTTAAACCTATGTGTAAAAGTTGTTAACCAAAAAGTGCACTATAAACACAAATTATGTTCGTAATTGTGTCAAATAAAGCTTAAGTGGTCGACATTGTAATATTATCTCCACTTGTCATGGCGACGTACGATTGCAGTATCAAATTACAATCGTGCATTTGTTTGAATGGCCGCCATTTTGAAGGATCATGCACAAAATTCTGTTGAAAAAATAAAGGAAACTTTTATTTTAATATCCTATCTGGCCTTTGGCGCTTGACTTTTGGCCTTGAACTTACAAAAGTAATGATTTATATTTTTAATAGGGCAATTCTTTTTCAATACCTATATTTTTTATAATATGGAAATGATAAACCATCACTGATCGTATTATTAACTCATTATAAAGTAAAGTAATTTGTTCTTGAAGATTTTTGTATAAAACAATTAGTGAAATCAAATACTAAGTTATGTAGGTATATATGACATCTCAAGTTGTCTCAAAATTTTAAATTTTATGATACATGTTATTTTATTACACACTGGCAATAAAGTAGGTAACTAATTGTCACCAAGGTTATCCGAAGAAATTTCTATGGAGTACAAAGAATATTTTCTATCGAGTTAATTCTCCAAAAGAAAAATATCTTGGTAACTGTGTTAAATCGTAAAATTATCATTTAAAAATATACTTACCCATTAATAAATATATTCTCCCATTCTATTTTTAATATATTGTAAAACGATATATTTTAAGTAGTATTCATTTTGTCTTTATTGTAAAGCAACAGAGAGGTAACGGTTGTCTGGAAGAAATCGCTATAGCCGATAAGACCACCTTTGTATGTTTTCACGTCAATAGTATGTAGATATAAAAAGTCCAATGTGTATCGCTACCGCCACATATTGGACTTTGTTTATATCACGGTGTCATGATTGTGTTGATGTGGCGTGACGTATGTGTAGACCGAATAAAATTAAATACCACTGTACCGAAAGCTTTTTAATGTGACCTCGCGTAATCAAATCAAAAATATTATAAGTAATTTTTAATAACCTTTTATTAGCGATGAGATTGAAAAATTCTCGATGTAATATTGTATATCGGATAGTGGCATTTTATATCGATACATCGACAAATACATCGATTTTTAAAAAGAATTGTGGGAAATGAAAAAAACAGACACATGTTGAAATCGAAAATGCACTCTGTAAAAGCATATATCGTCAATATAGATAGGAGAAGTGCATAATCTTAAAAATATTTATAAATTTTCAATAAAATTACTTTGGCTGTACTCTATGGTGTCATTTGAAAGGTTTAAAAAAGAAACAAATTAGTAAAATGTTGTTTGCAGCTATTTTCATTTATTTATCTTTCTGAGTGAATTTAATGAAGAAATTCGATACATATTTAAATTTAATAACAAAAATGGGAAAAATGCAACGCAAGCTACAAAAAAAATTGATTTGCGACGTTGATGGACCTAGTGCAGTGTTAGTAAAAGTAGCGCAAAGTTGGTTTAAGCGTTTTCAATCCGGTAATTTTGATGTCAAAGATGCACCTCGCTCTTGGTCGCCCTGTTACGGATGAAATAGACGCCATTTTTGAAAAAGTGGAGCAAGATCGGCATATTAGTAGTTGTGACGTAACTGAAGAACTGGAAATTGACCACAAAACAGTTTTGAGCCTTTTGAAAAAAGCTAGGTATACAAAATAGCTCGATATTTGGGTGCCACACGAGCTCACTGAAAGAAACCTAGTGAACCGTGTACTCATTTGCGATTCTTTATTGAGACGTAATGAAACCGAGACGTTTTTAAAGTGATTAATATCTGGTGATGAAAAGTGAATAACGTACGACAAGTACGTCCGAAAAAGGTCATAGTCAAAGGTCATCCAAGTTTCACAGACTGTGGTAAATCCAGTTTTAACTTGCAATAAGGTGATGCTGTGTGTATGGTGGGATTTGAAGTGCATTATTCATTATGAGCTTTTACCGCCGGGCAGAACCATTAATTCGGATATCTACTAGAAAGCAAGAAATTGAGAGAAAGAGGCCGGAACTGATCAATATAAAGGTTGTGTTCTTCCATCTTGATAACGCTAGAGCACACACATCTTTAGCTACTCATCAAAAAGTAAGAGTTTGACTTGGAGGTATTAATATACCCGCCGTAGCTAGCAAAATGGTGGCTATTTTACCAAAACCTTTTATGGACTTTTTCAGTCAACTTAAAAACGATACACGCATTTATTTCATATCACTTCACTTATACACCTTAATCGAACTATATTGCATAATATGCCACCTAAATTAAACAGTATAACTGATAATAATATAAGATTATGAAAATAAAATAAAAACACAACGCCACTGATGTAAGTTGGCGGGAAAAGTCCTACGTAGTTATGAATAATATATAATATTATTCTTTTCCATGCCTTTTCGATGTATCGAATAGAAATAGATGTTTACTCGATTTTGAGAAATTAAAATAACCTCGGATTGATTCTATGCATAGGTACTGTAGAGATACCTCGATACATGTATCACTAATGTAATAAAACTTTCTATTTGAATATATTAAAACCTTTTATATTATCACATTGAAGACGGGAGACGGGAATTTCGGTCTTTTATTTTTCATCTGTCGGCGACGGATGACAGAAATTCACGTTTTTTGGTATCTGATTCAATATTTTGTAATTGCAAGTAAAGACAACATAAAGACATGAAAAAAATGATAAAGATAATAATAAAAAATGTGCAGGAACATAAACAAAAATATTAGTTCGAATGACGTCTTTCGATAGAAATGTCACATTTCCGGTATAAGCAACTGAGA
The DNA here is from genome assembly GCA_031353405.1 of Baronia brevicornis. Classification (NCBI taxonomy): domain Eukaryota; kingdom Metazoa; phylum Arthropoda; class Insecta; order Lepidoptera; family Papilionidae; genus Baronia; species Baronia brevicornis. Next base: position 1,422,704 of record JASFAT010003690.1, on the reverse strand, counting down.
TTGAATATAAAATGTAAAATTGATAAAGTGAATAAAGTTGAATAAAGTATGAATAAGGTTTAATGTACAGTGAATAGAAAAATAAATTATTTTATTTTCAAGAGTTTCATTTTTATCGAAACAAAACCACCTAAAGATCCCATTTGTCGCCGTAGTAGTACGGCTATTAGGTTATAGTTATAATACTATGCCTACACAAATATATAAATAGTTTTAGTAAAGTTCGATTCTGGTCTATCTATCTCAGAGGTAAGTTTAACCTAAACCTATTAATAATGTGAATTTACGAATAATAATCATTCCGCCGACTCACTGGCAAACCTGGGGTCGTTGGAGGCGGGGTACCAGCTAGCGCCCCGCATGTCCCCGTAGTGCGGCAGGTCGGCTGGGTTACACCCGTAGCCCTGCACGGGGGCTCCGCCGTACAGCGGCACCGCGTACGGGTTGGCGGCCATCCCGCACGAAGCCGCCGGCCCCAACGGCGAGTTGATGCTACTCCCCGAGGAGTTGGACCTGGAGGAAGAGAAAGATTTAAAGTGCTTTTCCAAGATGATTAACCCTTCTTTGCATAATGATGAAAATTTCCATCATAACATTGAATGCCCAAAAATTATAATATATAAAAGAACAAGTTCACTTTAAGTTTAATTCATCGTATCTGGATACCTTTTTAATATTCATTGCATAAAAAAAACATAGCTGTCAAAAATAAGCAAGTGTCACTATCAGTAAAACGATCTTGAAGTTGTCATTCCGCTATTTGTTGTAATTGCAATAAACGTACGATTTTGCTTTATTATATTTTTCAATTTCTTGTAGTAAAAATAATAATTGTTTTGTTATTTATCATAAAGAATAAAAAATATCCAATGATATCCTCTTTTATTTCTATTTAGTAGGTACTAAGCTAATAATCTAACTTTGCATGATGATGGAAATTTCATAATCAGAAGAATCATATTGTTTTTTGCTAAATTTATACTATAAATATATACTAAGATTTTTTTAACCATTTTTCCTTTAATTTTTGATGATGATTAATTATATCACCTTGATTTATTTCACCAATAAAGAAAAAATCATGCAAAGAAGGGTTAATAGAGTCAGGTGTTACTTTGTGGAAATCCATTACTATGTGGACAGTTAAAACTTTTACATAGCCTAGATCCGTCTTTAGGTATAGTAGACTCTACGGAAGACAACCGTTAAGTCAGTTCAGTTAGTTTAAGTTTAAGTTCTCCGTAAATCCACTTCATCCAACAGGAAAACACACATTATTAATTTTCTATTGTTGTTCGCTTGTCGTGAATCTTAGCTAAGAAAAAGTTTTTACTGTCCACGTGTTTTTCTAAGGAAATTTATATCCAATTATTTTTTTGCAATAATTTCCAGCTCAATTCCACTCTTGCACAAGTCACCACAAACAAAAGTTTCAATTCCACCGTCTAGACTAGCGGATCTCTACCTTTGTCATCAAAAATGCACTAACATACAGTGGCGTGCCAGCCGTACTGCACACACGGAACCTTTTGGGGGTTTCTTCTTCTCATTAAAACTCGTCCCATCCGTATCTGGTGGTACAATGGGTAAATTATTCACCCGATTTAAACGCGCGCCCGAAAAGACGACGCCCGCGTAACGTGTTACACGATCCGGACGACGAAACGACGTCCATCGGCTTCACCCACGACACCAACACTCACACACACCCCGGCTCTAGCCGAGCACGTAGGCTAGGGAACACTTCTACACCGGCCGCTTACACGAGATTCTCTCACGTACCCGGTCGGTTCTCACCCCCTTGACCTTAGGGCCTAGGGGACTAATATGGACTATAGTTACTTCAGTCCAATCCTCCCCTACATGTTTAACGTAGCATCATGACGAATTTAAAATCGGAACACCCACACACACACATCTATACCTCCGACACGGCGTCGTACCGATGGAGTCTGCTATGTGCGCAGATTCCCAATTATATTTTACTTGCCAGTATTCTCAGTATTCGATAAATCTGTTAAAGCCAATAAGCTACCAGCATTAACATCTTCGAATCAAATTAATACTCTCTTTCTATAATATTAATTTATTCTAGTGGTAGAGCCACATTGCAGACGAATACTTTGTCAAGAATGGCATATTATTTGTCTGTAGCATGAATGGGCCGGCTCGCCCGGGGAAGTACCACACTCCCGCAGAAAACCGGCGTCTGAGTGGTAGCTTAGCTACCGCGCTTCGTACGGTGAGCGGTCTGAGTTCCGGAGGCCCAACACCCTCCCCTTCCCACTCCCTCTCCGATTCCCAGTCCCACTCCCCCTCCTATTCTCATTCCCACTCTCATAATTTCACTTTCCTTTAAGGTCGGCAACGCTTCCGCACTGCCTATGGTGTTGCGGATGTCTATGGGCAGCGTTGATTGCTTTCCATTAGGTGACACGCCTGCTCGTTTGCCTTCCTATGCCATAAAAAAAAATTCTTGCGCGCTCATATACCTATCATTATTTTACCTACCATCTGCGGCGTTTCCGAATAATAACTACATTGGAATATTCAAAGTACGAGCGTATGTGGAAGGCCGGTATTGCATTTATGACGTATCCGCTGTTACGGATGTCTACGGATGATGATCTAGGAACCTGTGCGCTCTTTATCTTGATTTGCTAAAAGAATAAGAAAGGGCACTATATCCGCATTAAACGATTTACACCAGACCAGCGCCACCTAACATTGTAGTTCAAGATCCTTAGGGATCAGAGAACGGATAAAAGAAAAGTGTTTAAAATAGACCGGTAACACATCTGGGACACCTCCAATATTGCGGATGTCTATGGCGGGGGTGATAGTTTACCATCAAGTGACCCTCATGTTCATTTGCTTACTCTGCTAAGAAACAAATCTAATTTTGTGAAATAAAATTTTATCGGCCTAGCTTTGAGGTTAGAATCGCTATATAGCACCAATTAATATACAGCAGCGATGATTTTGATAATAAAAAAAAAGTTAATCCCTTTCTGCAGTTGGCACTAATTCCCTATAACAATAATTTTCTGAATGGCTCCAACGCAAGCCCACCGCGTCCCGTTACCCGGCAGTCAGGACGCGCGGCGCCAACCCGTCAGTGTAAACAAAAGGCGGCTTATCTATTTAATCCCTATTTACACAATTTAATCTTCTGCCCTACCCATCACCAAGTTAGACGCCTCGAATGGTACCAAGTAGGGTTGCGATCAGATGTCGACATTATAATTTTTGGCAAATGGTTTTCCCCAATTTGATTGTCATTAAAAAACTATCAATACGGAGTACAAACTTTTAAAAACTAAATTAATAAATTTTATTAAGTAGGATTCTAGTCATGAAATCCTTATAATGCAACGCTGTTCATATTACAAAAAATGTAGATAAAAATCTTTATATTCTTTTTAATGGCAGTACTAAAATGACAACATTTTGGAATGTAAACAAAATCTGTGAACCTTCCCGTGGTGAATATCATATTGTTTTTTTTAAAAATTCAAATAAGAAGTGTCTATCGATATAACTTTATCACCCCTAAAACCAGCTAAGCAATTTACACTCTATTTTAAGCCTTACGTGGTGCTTTATAGGAATTATCGCGATTTATTCTGGCAACCGATGTATTGTAACACCCCCCATTACGATGTTTGACTTGACAAATTGAGTTTTGACAGGGCGGGAAAATTTACCGCGAACGATTTTAGGTTAGGATCCTTTTAATTCGACGTAATTTAATTAATCTGGAGGCTGTTTTCTTTTAATCCGCTTCGTGTTTTGTTTGTTTAATTGGTGTGGGCATAATTTAATTAATGGTATTTTAAGGTTTTACTACGCTGTACCGTTTTTAGAGGGTTGACAGATTTCAAATATTTTTAATCTATATGAAAATCGTTTGTGTGTGTACTTTACTGTATTTTGTCTTATCGATGACAACTAGAAGAATATGATTAAGGATAAAGATGATATCAATGAAAATTTTTTCTTAATAGAAGAGATGACTTAAGAAAATGTCGGTAAATTTTTCCTTATTCTTTTCGATTAACATACCAACACACATGAAGATGCCTCGAAAAATATAATAACAAAACAAATTATGAATTATGTTAGCTTTTATCTGTTACAATCCTATTGCAATCCTACGAAGAAACTGAAGATCTTTTGACCTCTCTTATTTAATTATGACAGCTCACTCACAAGTATACACTCTCACTCACACACCACACACATACATCGCACACACACACGCACACACACACACACACACACACAACAAATTATATTTGGAATCTCCACTGTGGAGGAGGGCGTTAATGTCTGCGACACAGTTGTATACTTTTGCAGACATTATCGTTAGCTTGTTATAGAAAGATAAAACAAAGGAAATGTTTTAGTCTATGTATATACGTATGTATATGTAATGTAATAAATATATTTATAAGAAAAAAAAAAGCTTATCAAGTTATATTTTGATAAATTGCTAGCCATTCTATAAAAACCTATAAACTTTTATATTTAACTTAAAAAGTCATGGTACACGTACAAGGTATTTATTTCATTTTACGAATAGAAGATTTTACAAAGTCAAAGAACATAACTGATAATAACATGAGGTAATGAAGTTGAAATAAAAAGACAACGCTTCTGATATAAATTGGTGGGAAAGTCTAAATACTTACAGTTATTACGTTGTGCGTTCTTATTATTGATTATTAGAATCAGGCGTTACTTTACGGAAATCTTATTTACGTGGACAGTCAGAATGTTTACTTGGTTAATATCCGCGACAAGCAAACAAAAGCAGGAAAATAATTATGTGTTTTTTTTTTACAGAAGGAAGTGGATTTAAAGTGAACTAAATCTAAATAAAACAGCCGTCAGCAACTCTCCACGTACCAAACATCGTCACCAATGCCAAGAACATCATACACCATCACTTTTCCACAACGTACACGGAACGTGTTTCGTTTCAAAACGAGGTAACATGAGGTCATAGTAGACTCTAAGTTTATGTATGCCGCATAATGTAAAAAGAAAAAAAAAAATATATAATAAATAATAATAAAATAAATGGAAGGTATACTGTTACGAACAACAGTATTACAACAGTCTAGCACATTAAAAAAAAAGTAAAAGCCCGTGAAACATAACCAAGAAAAAAAAAATTTGTTCTGTACACTGCATAATTTTAACGTTTATCTTTCGCGGACATCTTAAATATTGTTTATCGACATGTAAATTAACATTTGACTAAATAAATGGCGAGCACATAAACCAGAAGGCGTGAGCCCGTCACCGCTTGTCTACTGCAAACATTTTAACCTTGTGTTAAAAAAAGTTGCTGCGATATCCAAAGTTCATGTATATTCTTTTTTTTATGACAATTAGTTATAACTATTATGTCAGTATCAACTTAAATAGAATAATATCAAATTTTTGAAATGTTACAAGTCAGCTTATCACGTTACGTCTTGATAAAGTGTTGGCTATTCTACCAAAACCTTATATGGACCTTTTCAGTCAACTAAAAAAGTCATGATTTATTTCATATCTGTTCACTCATACATATCATCTACTAAATTGGACTATTGTATAATACGCCACCCGCCACCACAAATGTACATATGTATATATGTATATATATATATATATATATATATATATATATATATATATATATATATATATATATATATATATAAGACAACTAACTAATTCATAATAATATAAGAGTATAAATATGAAATGAAAACACAATGTCACTGATATAGGTTTGCGGGAAGTCAGGTATTCTACCAAAACCTTCTATGGACTTTTTCAGTCAACTTAAGAAGTCACAATACGCTTATTTATTTCATATTACTTCAATTATATGCCTTAATCGATATATATTGTATAATTATGTTAAATATGTGTAATTATATATAGTTCGATTAATACACCACCACAATTGAACAGTACAACTGATAATAATATAAGATTATGAAAATGAAATAAAAACATAACGTCACTGATGTCAGTAGGCGGGAAAAGTCTTCATATATTTTTAAAAATATTTGAAATATTTTTTTATAGTAACGACACAGACTTCATCGATTTAAAGCCAATGTGACATCTTCTTGGAGTTCTACAAACGTAATTTTTAAGGTTGTACGTATTACAGAATTGGCGTTATTGGACAGAGGTATGTCCAGTACAGAATACTACTTTTACAAATTAATAATTTAGATAAATTGCTAATTTTATATATTTACTAAGAAAATTTTATTATATGTCACGTAAAAATACATTATGGAAATGTCCAAAGAGTTAATTGATGATGTAATACTTTTTCACGGCTCATATTTCCTACTTTTGGGCGATACGGGAATCGAACCTGTAACCATAGACTGCGCGGATGGCAGCCATTAGCTCGTCTGAGCCAAGTAACATTGTAAAGGAAACTTATGAAACGGCATAAAACATTCGAAAGGAAACAACGAAAGAAACTCCACAAGTACCTTCTTATCCTCTTTTATATCTTAGAAATATATATTTTAGAAAAATACGATTTTATTTGTTACTTTAATAAAACACGAATTATATACAAATCCTCACTTATCACTCTCATGTTACAACCTCGCCGGTTAAGAGTAGGTACTTTTGGGATTATTAATGGAGTCAGGCGTTACTTTGCGGAAATCCATCACCATGTGGACAGTCAAAAGTTTTACTTAGCTAAGATCCGCGACAAGCAAAACAATAACAGAAAAATAATAATGTGTGTTTTTCTGTTCGATTAAGTGGATTTATTTGGAAGTTAAAAAGTGCTTTTACTCTACGGAAGACAACCGAAATGAAAACTTCGATTGTCTTCCGTAGAGTCTACTATACCTGAAGATGCCTCGTGTTGGGGCGAAACACGTGTCGTTTACAAGATCGAAAAGTGGTAGTGTGTGTTTGGTATTGTGTATAGTGGTTGGTGGGTGGAGAATTGATGGCCGCTTTTCAGTAAGGTTTTGGTTTAAGTTCCAAAGAAATCCACTTAATCCAACAGAAAAACACACATTATTAGTTTTCTGTTATTGTTTTGCTTGTCGCGAATCTTAGCTTAGTAAAACTTTTGACTGTCCATATAGATACTTTTGACCTGGCCTTTCTTAAGAAGTTGGGTAATCTGGTCAAGGTACGTTCTCCTTGGTCTTCCCCTACCAACCCTTTCGTCCACATCCGCAACGTAAAATTCTTTTATCAATATAATATTTTCTTTTATGAAGCGAATAAAGTGTGCCAAGATCGTATCAGATGGAGATCTGTGGTCTCTGCCTAACCCCACGGAAAACAGGCGTGATCATATGTATGTATGTATGTATCTACAAATCGTACCTAATTATGATTGTACAAATAATTCTGTCATCTATGTGAAATGCAAGCAATGTAAGTAAACATACTATAGCGTGTTCGTTTGTTTAATATGGAAGCATTCGTATATGGGTATTTATTTACAGAAAAATAAATAAAAAAAAACATAAATTTGACTCAATTGGCTCATTGGTGAAAATTATAATCATAAATGTATGTAAGTCATGTTGCAGATAGGTACTTATTTTGCGGCTGGATATCCCGCTAATTGACATTGGACAAGCGTGGTGGGTTAATGTCCTTTATCATGAATGGAGAGCCTGTCAATTAAACGTATATGGACTGTATAGAAAAATGTGCCCTACTCTTTATTTATTTATACTTTAACTATGTATCTATACATATATAGATATGTATAACCAAGTACGAAAAATGACCGAACCGTTATGTCTCTCAGCACTGAGCAGTCTAGTAAGACCTACTATGCTACAGTAGGTCTTACTAGCTATGCTTACTATGATACAGTAGGTCTTAATAGCTAGCTTATATTATGCGCTATCTAATTTCATCTCATAACTATTATAAACAAATAAAAAAAGTCTTAGCTAAACAACTCCGTAATTACAATATAATTGTTCAGAAACGTGGTTTGATTCTTAGTATTGAAGTGAGCTAAATTTTCTTACCACAAAAGCATTAAGGTTACTTAGATGGATTAACAATAATTATAATGTATTAATGTTATAAACATTACTATTATTCTTTAAAAATAATAATACAAATAGATTTTAAATTAAACCTCACGTTCTGCACATAAGTTCTAGTTTATTAAATATTTTCTCCGTACAGAGTAACCTTGTTAAGTAAGAAACAGAGAATATTATTTGTTTAATGACAGTATTTGCTAGTTGAAATGTAAGCTGCCGAAGTAAAAAAATAAGAATTCAACTCTTTTATTTTCAAAAGAATTGATATGATTTCCAATGTCAAAACAAATTAAATATTACTTATATAATGAACTATTTGTCCGTAATGACCAAACCACTGCCTGTACTTAAAAAAAAAATATCTAGATAATTTACTGGTTGATAAAGTAGGTATACAGATGGGAGTTTTCCCGCCAACTTACATCAGTGACGTTGTGTTTTTATTTCATTTCTACAATCTTATATAATTATCAGTTATATTGTTTAATTGTGTAGCGTAATATGCAATATAGTTCGATTAAGGCGAATAAGTGAAGTAATATGAAATAAATACGTGTATCGTGACTTTTTAAGTTGACTGATAAAGTCCATAGAAGGTTTTGGTAAAATAGACACCATTTTATCATGACGTAACATGACAAGCTGACTAGTTAGTTATATTTCAGAAGATTTTATATTATTGTATATGTTATTATATGATTTTATATATTATATTATTATATGATTTTATATACTTGACACTGGTATAATAGTTATAACTAATTGCCATCAAAGAAAAGAAAAAGTACAAATCCTGGACTTTTCCGCCGTTATTGTATTTTACTTGACACTAGCATAATAGTTATAACGAATTGCCATCAAAAAAAAGATAAGAAAAAACTAAACAATGACCGAAACTATAGCCTAAGTATTTACATTTTTAAATACATAAGAATTAACATACCTAAGAATATTGAAATAGCCTTAGCCTTTGCCTAATCCAATTTGTTTATTCGTCCAATGCTAAATATTAAAAAAGGACAATTTTTAAATATTTGTCTGTCTATTTATTTGTCTACCTTTGTGGGTTAATTTTGAAAACTACTGAACTGATTTGTCGGAACTTTATTTAAATTACTTTTAAACTTTTTTAAAACTTAACTTTATTTAATAACTATTAACCAAAAAAATTGACATACGCGATGAAAGAAATTTAAAAATTAAAAATGTTTTAAAACCACATAGTGATTTCCGTGCATAACTTAGGTATTTTCATTTAGGTATAGTAGAATAATTTTGTTACTTGTTATATTATAAATCCATATTATTTGTTAACTTAATTGGTACATAATTAAAAGTTAGTCATATAATTAATTGACTAACTTTTAAGATGCGTTAAAAGTTAGTCATATATTTAAGTTCGTATTATTACAAAAATTTCAATTAAAAACTATCTTATTAAATTTGAAATCTTATCTCATTTACAACTAAATATTTAAATAGATAGAGAGATTGCTAAAAATTATTTAAAATTCAGCAGTCATGAAAAGGTAAATTGAAGTTCAGGAAGAATATAGAATTCCATATTATTATGTAATTTCGAAATAAATATTCAATTATTACGTATTTTTAATTTTTTAAATTCCCGTTTGTTACAGTTAATTACTTTATAATGCCTACTTTTATATTAGTTTTAAGATTTTCTGTTACCTATATTCACTAAACTCTTGTTTAAATTTCTATTGTTTTATAATAGTATTAATGTTTTTTTTAATTACTTATATTAAATTTAATAAAGTTGAGAATTGTGTAAAAGTAAAATTAAAGCTGGACATTTATTAAGTGTTATTTTTAGATAGTGTTAATCATGCGAAAAATCGTAAATGTCTTCAAACTACACAAGCTAAAATTAAAATAATGTTTAAGTTCCACTGAAATAATTTTATTTTATAGGCCTATTTATTATAAAGATTATAGGTCTGATTAATACGTTAAATTGATTACGTTAAGTTTTTTTGTGTATTTATCATAACTGAAATAATTAGAAGCTGTTGATTGGCATTTATTATTAACAACTTTTGTATTTTGGCTCAATAGTCTAATTTCCTTCGTCCCAATATTTATTAATTTAAAAAAGCAAGCAAGAAAAATCATCAGTAGGTTAATGTGTCCAAGTGTTCATACATACATGTGCATATAAGCTTCAAGTGTCATATCGAAACCGAAGGCACGGGCAGTACTTTGCGTCTCACTAGGGTTGCACTATAAGTCCATATTATTTCCCCATATTACATTGTACATACATTGTTGTATGAACGCATTGAGAGATATTTAAGTTTCGTTCGAGAACTAAAATAGCATTTTGTGTATTACAACGCGAGCGGGTGGTCGAGTTAGTGGGCGCGTGGTACATATGATGGTCGAGCACGTCGTTGACCTAGCACGGAACATGGCAACACTTGACCGCGACGATCACAACATACCTGCACAAACAAACGTCACCGAACTATAATATCCTTCGACTACGAGCGCCACTCTAGAGACCTTCGACCACTCGAAAAATCAGCGGGTGGAGGGTCGCTCGCGTACCGTACCCGACTCTACCCCTCCCCCCCACCACCCCTCCCGCTAGTCGATCGATCCACGCACCTGTACGGCGACGGCGGGTTGTTCGCCAGCTCCAGCTTGCGGTATTCCTCTATCGGTGAGAGGATGTCGGTGACGGAGAAGGGCGTTGAGTGCTGGAGCTGCAGGTTGGAGAGGTTCTGGTGCAGCAGCGCCGACTTGGGCGACAGGCTCATCGCCAGCTCGGCAGCGCTCAGTTCCGGCAGCGCCTCCGCCGGACACGGCGAATAGCCGCCGCCCTCCGCGGACATCCGATCGACACTCGACGCCACTCGACGGCTCAGCCTCTAGTGGCTCTCGGGGCGAGAGTGGCGGCCGGAGCCCCCGGCGCGGGTTACGGCCACTCCACGCGCCCCGCCCCTGCTCACCGCGGCTCCCCTATCGCGAGATCCCACCGCCGCCATTGGTGGACGACGCCGTGTACGGGCGTGGTTCGCTCTCGCAGTCCGTTGGCTGTGGAGCTGCAGTGTGTTGAGGCGCGTGGTGGGGGGTGGTGGAATTCAGTGTGTTGTCGGTGCTCGCTAATTATAGACTTACCGTTCGGATACTGCAAGTGAAGTATATGACTGTATCTTGTGTAGTTCTTTATTTAATACACGCTTATTAAATTGCTTTAAAATTATTTACATGTTAAGTAGGTACTAATCGATATGTTGTTGATGATTAAAAGTACAAAGAATAAATAAGCTAATTTACGAACTTTTAATCACTGTACCGAAGCATTTGTGTGTGTGTGCAAATTTTAGAAATGCAACTTTTCTTTTATTTCTTTGATGCCAATTAGCATGGCAACTATTATGTCAGTGTCATGTATAATAATAACATTTTGATCTTGAAATGTAAATTTAATTTCTCACGATAAAATGTCTTGATAAAATTATAGCTTTTCTATCACAACTTGCATAGACTTTTGCAGTCGAATTAAAAAGTTATTTATTTCATTTCACTTCTACTATATCTATTTAATAATACGCAAACAAAATTAACCAATATAACTGATAATAATGAGATTATAAAAATTTTACGTCACTCATATAACTTGGCGGGAAAACTCCATTGAGTGTAGTTTTTTTTCTTTGACGGCAATTAGTCATAACTATTATGCCAGAGTCAAGTAAAATATAATAATATCAAATATCTTGAAATGTGACTAGTCAGCTTGTCGTGTTACGTCTACGATAAAATAGTGGCTACTTTACAAAAAGTCACTATACACACATTTATGTCATATCACTTCTCTTATACACCTTAATAGAACTATATTGTATAATACGCCACCACAATTAAACAATTCAAATGATAATAATACAAGATTATGAAAATGAAATAAAAACACAACATCACCACATTAGTGTTGGCGGGAAAAGTCATCTTGTGTAGTTACTGTCATAGAATAAAACAAATATAAAATAAATGTCATAGCTATGTCAAAGAAGTGCATTGTTTAAATAATAAGTATAAGAATTTTAAATATGTATAATGAAAATTTAATTGTTATATAATCTTCCATGTGTGATAAGTGATTTAAAGTCTTTTTAACATTGTGTCCATCCTACGGTTTTCTGAAAGAAATCGCTATTATCGATAAGACTGCCATTTGTATGTAAATATAACAATCAATAGTTTTACAATTTTGTTTTTGATGTACATTAAATAATACATCTAGCTTATTAAATATGTGAATGAATTCTTAAAAAATAATGTTTATTATAAGTACTTATTATAATTAGAAAATAAAATATTTTTTTAATACATTTATACTTTTTAAGAACACTGTGTATTTATTTTAATTTTATTAGAATTATGTTATACTTATCAAATAAAAAGATGAATGTGAGAGGAACGATGGATGAATGTGGCTGACGAGCTACGATCCCGGCACACCTTCCTTGCTTCCTAGGAAGGTGTGCCGGGATCGTAGCTCGTAGGATGGAGATCTGTGGTCTCTCTACCCCTACGGGAAACAGTTGTGACAATATGTATCAAATAAAAACTATTATACTTTTTAAATATTTTTCATATGTTCTATTTAAAAATTGAAATGGATAAATATTTTGTTCCATATTTAAAGAACACTAGTTATGTTTTGGCATTACTACAATTTTTGTTTATCATATTTTTTTTTAGTAATTCCTATGGAATCATTTTGAAGGCTAGGTTGAGCCCAATTTAAAATCGATTATTTTGGATTTTTTTTGGATTTATGCAACTTCGATGCCTTTATAAAGAAGTCTGCTTCTAAATTATGCCATGCCTTCTATATTATGTCGACGACATACCAGGGGTTCGTATGATCTATGGGCTCTTCATGAGTTCAGCCGCTCGTCTAGTACTGCTTTCGAAGAGGTACAGCTAGCACCACCTAAAGAGTGTCCGCTGTGTGCAGTTTTCAAACCAAAATAACATTAAACTACAAATACTATAAATAAAATTCAATAACTTTTACGAAGAAGTAAAGTGCGGGTTTTATTTTAGAAAATTATTTCGTCTAAATATTGACCGCCATGTCGAGCAAACTCTTGAAATTTAGACACCTGCTATTTATTCTGTGCCACTCGCAAAAGTAGCGTCTTTGGGATGCCTTCGCAGACGATATTTTCGTTTAGTGCTGAGACAGTCATTAGGTTTGTTTCATAGATTTTGCATTTGAAGTATTCCCACAGAAAAGGTCGATAGGGGTGAGATTCGTAAATATGGATGGCTAGGAGGTATAGCTGAGACGGCTTATTAATTAGTTAGGGAAGAAACCACGAAGAAGCACCATCGTCTCTCTAACAGTGTGAGGCGTGGCGCCATGTTGTTGTAAGCATGATGTTTTAATTAAACAATACTAGCAATTTTTTAATATGGGTAAATTCATAAAATTACTCATAATGTTGGTAGTGGTAGAGCCACGCTGCAGTCGAATACTTTGTCAAAAATCACACACACTCGGGTTCGGCCACCAGGTTTTCGATCTCTTGATTCTTCTCTCATTTATTTTAACGCATAATTAAACAGTATAACTGATAATAATATAAGATTATGAAAATGAAATAAAAAACACATCACTGATGTAAGTTGGCGGGAAAAGTCCAAGCTATGTATTATAATCTTATTGAAACATTGACAGATCAGTGCTGGACGCGTCACCGCAGGAACGTATCGATACGGTGCGTTCTGTTGCCTTTATAATCTTTAAAGATGGTGGTAGCGTAGCAGCACAAGGGTGCTTATACATATATAATATAATGAATAAATGCTACCTTTTTATGGTTACATGGTGAAAACGAGAAGTTAGACGCTTCTGTCATGTAAACTGGAAACCAATCTACACAACCAGCAGGGATACTCCATCTATTGTTTTAATAAAAAACTATTAGGTGTACAAATAAGTTTCCGCGGTTTGTCAAAAGATGGCCCCACCAGAAGGTTATGGAGAAATTGTCAGATGTAAAACGTAATATCCCAAGTTTAGTCATCTGGCAACACCATAACAATAAAGTACTAGTGATTCCGTATCAGCATCACGTAATTTTTTTCGTGCAAAAATGTCAAGTTTTATTCCGAATAAGCATCATTTGCGGGAACTTTTGATTTACTTCTTTAATGTGAAAAAATCTGCAGCTGAGGCGCATCGATTGCTTCTAGAAGCATATGGTGAAGCTGCTTTAAGTGAGAGAAGTTGTCAGGAATGGTTTCAAAAGTTTAAGAACGGTGAGTTTGACGTTAAAGACAAAGAACGCAGTGGAAGGCCGAAAGTGTACGAAGACATGGAATTAGAAGTACTATTGGAGGAAGATTCGTCCCAAACGCAAAAAGAACTTGCACTTACTCTACAAGTGACTCAACAAGCAATTTCACATCGTTTAAAATCGTTAGGAATGATTCAAAAACAAGGAAATTGGGTTCCATATGAACTAAAGCCGAGAGACGTTGAACGCCGATTATGCATGAGTGAAATGCTGCTTGCCAGGAATAAAAAAAGAGTTTTTTGCATCGTATAGTCACTGGTGACGAAAAATGGATTCACTACGATAATCCAAAGAAGAGAAAGTCATGGGTTAAGCCCGGCGAACCATCAACATCGACAGCTAAGCCGAATATTCATGGAAAAAAACTCATGCTGTGTATTTGGTGGGATCAGCTTGGTGTCGTGTATTATGAATTGCTGAAACCAAGCGAAACCATTACTGGAGCTCTCTACCGAACACAATTGATGAGATTGAGTCGGGCACTTAAGGAAAAACGCGCCCATTACTACTCCAGACACGACAAAATTATTCTTTTACACGATAATGCTCGTCCACATGTTGCGGCGCCGGTAAAAACATACTTGGAAACACTCAACTGGGAAGTTTTACCCCACCCGCCGTATTCACCAGACTTAGCCCCTTCTGATTATCACCTGTTCCGGTCGATGGCACATGGTCTGTCTGAGCAGCGCTTCACATCATATGAAGACACCAAAAATTGGGTAGATTTGTGGATAGCGTCAAAAGATGAAGAGTTTTTCGACGGGGTATCCGAATGTTGCCAGAAAGATGGGGAAAAGTAGTGGCAAATGATGGAAAATACTTTGAATAAAACGTAATGTACTTTTCCTTTACAATAAATTCCTAATTTTTTATAAAAAACTGCGGAAACTTATTTGTACACCTAATATAAACTTTTCTTTTGCATTCGGGATGAATATATGAAATGCAAAACACGTTGTGTTTATAATAAACTAATTTACAATATGATGGAAAATAATTAATTAAGTAAACATATTCATGTTCTATATAAGTACGATGGGTTCTTTTTTCGTTTAAAAAAATTATTACTTAATTAAATTGAAAACATAAGTCTTTTTTAATTATTTTATTATATATCATAAAAGAGAAGCTCCAATGGTTGAACGGTATTGAACAAACCTTTAGAACATTGGGCGACGATTTGGAAAAAAAAATACCGTAAATAAATCGATTTAGAAATAATTGTTTGTCCAGGCCAAAGCTCAGCCGCAGTCTCAGATAATGTTGACTGAAGAGAAACAATTATATTATTTTTTTGAATTTTTATATTTTATTTTCTAGTATTCAATTTTAATTTCAGAGACATCTGTCGACAGTTTTGTGCACTACAAAATAAAGAAAACCTTACGTTACCATTCTTTATATAAAAACTACTTGCACCTTCTATATACCAATATTCAAGATAAAGTTGAACTGTTTAGTTTAATTATATACTATTCTCTCGCAATTCTACAATTATTATATTTATATAAATGTAGGGTTAAGAGTTTTTCTAGAATATTGGGATAAGCACTAAATTTATCAAGGAATTATAAAACTTTCGGCTTGATATGTTCAACAAACTCTCTTACATTGTTAAATGAAAAATAAAATGGAATTGATTCTATTATTTTTCAGTGTTTTAATTTTAAATAATAATAGTAAAATAAAATGAGATGATGATGATGAGAAAAGTTTTATTGATAAAATTATTACTTGGTTTGAATTGTACCTTAACTTTAGAAATAATTGAATGATTGTTTTCTGCTAGGGTGATTAAAATTATGAATTATTTTGATTTTAAATAAGTCATTTCCATTTAAAACGTTGGCTTTAATATAACATATTAGGTAGATATAGTAACGATAAAAATATCTTTAAAACCTTTACACAGTTTGGCAACAGCGCTACAGATATCAGCAACATTATAAATAAAATATTAATATCATAAAAAGCTTTGGATATTTTCATAATTATAATATTTATTTCTTGTCTATATTTTATTTCCTGTATAAGATTTTTATATGCTTTAAAAATAATAGACTACTGGTTAAAAATGTTCCTTGTAATGAGTTATGTTTTGAAATTTTATTTGACAGGAACACCCGCCGGAAGCTGGCCACATTCTCGCTGTCTCCGTTTCAGCAAGTATGTAAATGTCATTTTTATATTTAATATACGGAAATTTTATATCTTCCACTTTGTTTCTGTGCTCTTTATAGTTGCACACAATCGGTTAAGTGTTTTATAAGACGTTCTGTCGCGATGTCGCCGAGGGTGCATAACCTCGGTGTAGTTCGTGCCTTGCATATCACGTAACAGCGGTCACCAATGGTGAAAAGGACGATGGTTCTGAGCACCGAGTGGGCACAGGTGGAAGTCGTCGATCTCACTAATGACGGAAACGGACTTGGCTTCAATTTAGTCGGCGGCCGCAGTACCGGTGTGGTTATAAAGTACGTTTTGCCCGGCGGTATTGCAGACAAAGACGGACGACTGCAGAGCGGCGATCATGTGCTTCAAGTCGGTTCGGTGAACCTTCGCGGCTTCACATCGGAGCAAGTCGCGGCCGTTCTACGTCAGGCTGGGCCCTCCGTTCGACTGTTGGTAGCGAGACCAGCTGACCCTGCAGCTGCACTCCGAGCCCCATTGCCCGGTACAGCTCTAGTTCCCACAAAACTTCTAGCCGATCCCGAACTCCTCGATCGCCACCTCATTGAAAGTGGTTATGGTGCTGTCTATGACCTGACTCAATGCTACACAGAATATATAAATGGTGAGAATGGTGATGTGGAATCAGTTGCAGCTGCTGTAAGTATCCTCGGTGAGAACCCTCAGCAAATACCTGATCATCCAATTGTAGCTCAATCTCTTTCCCCAGCCATCACAATAACTGTGCCAGTAGAGTTGCCACCTTCACCTGAAGTTGAGCTTGTCCATGTTAATTTAAATAAGAATGTTTATGGCTTAGGCATCACTGTGGCTGGCTTTGTATGTGAGAAGGAAGAACTTTCTGGAATATTTGTGAAAAGTATCATTGAGGGAAGCAGTGCAGAACAGAGTGGGAAAATTAAGTTAAATGACAGAATCATTGAAGTTGATGGAGTGTCCTTAGCTGACAAAAGTAATCCACAGGCTGTGGAAATATTACGGAACACAGGTATATCTGTTCATTTAGTTTTAGAAAGATATTTGAGAGGTCCAAAGTTCGAACATTTACAATTAGCTATATTTAATGAGGAGAGGCCCACTTCACCATCTCCATCCACGACAACACTTTCTTGGTTCCCCGTGCCTTCACAAGCTGAAAACAGTACAACTGAAATTGAACCCGAACCTGAATCTAATACTACTATAGATTCAAGTGTGCTAGAAATAGGTGAAAATGAAGTCAACGAACCAACACAAGAAGAATTAGATAAGAGACTCGATGCTATCTTAGCTGTAGACGAAGAAGAAGTAAAGAAAAAGTGGCAAGAAGAAATTGGACCTGATAAACAAATTGTTATAGCTGAAATTAATAAACTATCAGGGTTAGGCATCAGTCTTGAAGGGACAGTGGATGTAGAGGGCGGCCAGGAGGTTAGACCTCATCATTATATAAGGTCAGTCCTACCAGAAGGTCCAGTGGGGCAGCAAGGATCTTTCACAGCTGGTGATGAACTTCTGGAAGCTAATGAATATAGATTGCATGGCTTGACTCATACAGAGGTAGTTAACATCCTGAAACAACTACCTAATCGTGTCCGCTTGGTATGTGCTAGAAGCAATACAGAAAGTGGTCCTAGACCTGTAATTAACTTGGCTTCTGACAGAGAAGGATTTGAAGCCAGAAAGATAATATCTGGCAGCCTCAATAACTTGACTACATTAGTAAAAGCTCAGTCTGATACATCTATTAATACTTCCAGTACAGCAACCCTCACAAACCATTCTGAACTTTCTAAAAAATCACGATCTCTTGAGTGTGTGTCTGGACTAGCCATGTGGCAAAGTAAAGAAGACATAGTTGAGCTTGTAAAAGGTGACCAAGGTCTTGGCTTCTCCATACTCGATTATCAAGATCCTATTGATCCTCATGGAACTGTTATTGTTGTAAGGAGCTTAGTCCCTGGAGGAGTGGCTGAAAAAAATGGCGAAATATCTCCCGGTGACCGTGTTATGTCGGTTAATGGATGTAGTATCAAAAATGCGACGCTAGACCAGGCTGTGCAAGCTTTAAAAGGTGCTCCACGTGGTATTGTCAAAGTTGGCATAGCAAGACCTCTGCCTCCACATGACACATCAAAATCAAAAAGTTCCAACGTACTCAACGCAAACCCAAGTTAATCTTTAGTACACGGTTAATATTGTAATCTCATAACTAGTCATATCTTTATACGCTTAAAATTTTACAAGGAATACATTAACTGTCATCAAACAAAACAAAACAAAGTAAAATGTGGGGTTTTCCGATTTCAACCATAACTTTAATACACCAGCTTAACGAGTAGCATATATTAAGTATATAAGTTGTTTCAAAACCAGCGAAATTATTAATAAACAATTAATCCATGCTATATCCACTGATAGCTGTGATGAAGTCATAGCCTATACTAGATCCTTTTATACCAGGCTAGTTCTGACTGACCCATCCTCTTTCTCCCCCAATAGCAGAGGTTTCCATTCACTAAAGTGGCCCTTTCACTGCTAACTCTCCCGTTTTTGTAGAGACTTTTAGTGAGCAGCCTTTGATGTCACCAGTTTATAACTTGCGCACCCTATTCCCGAGTCCTTTCAGTTACAAAGGCCTTGGTCTTTACAATGTCGATACACATAAAAATTAGCATTAACATATTTTGTAATTAACAGAGCTCAAAATCTATAATACAATAATACCTACGCTTTACTAGTTATATATTTATATATTATATTCCTAAATAAGATGCACTAGTCCACATATATTGCACTACATTTTTAAATACATTTAATTTGTCATTAAAAAAGCAACTGAATGCTCCTTATGTAAAATTTAAAACCTTTAGGCGAATGTAAAACATTTTTTATGAAATAAATTAAGCATAGGAAACACATTAGTCATTCAAAACACTAGTTATAGTTGTTTTAGTGAATTTAGATTGAAATGATCACAAACCTTGTAGATATTAACCTAAGGGAGCAATTAAATAAATGTAATTTTATATATGTAAATAAATGAAAGAAACTAATTCGTTAGCACAAGGATATTGATGGCGAATTAATGTTTATTTCTGATGAAATGCATTTTATATCGTAAAAATTTAAAAGAAATTGGTTTATTCTTTTGATGTATATAACAGGGGTGATCAACTTGATTAGACTCAAAATCTATCATTTTCTATTAGAATAATGTATCATCTATTAATTACATAATCAGTACTTCTTCAATAACATAACATACATATTACATTACTTAATAATCAAATATGTTAAAACAAATTTGAACGGTCAGATTTCAGCAGTATTGGTATGGTCACATATTGTTTTTATTTTATGTATATAATGCTATATTATAGGTTTATGTATGGGTCGATCCCAAGTATATATGGGACTCATGTTTTCAAGTTGAGCTGCACTGCATCTCCTTGAGGGTCGAGCAGTAGCAGAAAATCAGTTTCTCTGCTCGGTGAGTGGAGGTTTTCTATTATATTTTTATTTCAGATGGAAATGGGCGATGACTCAGCCAAAGCCAAATCTGTTTGTAATGTTCATTGATATGTGATATGTAATTAAAATGTATAATGCAAAGGAAAATAAATTTATCTATCTTATCTATCTACATAGAAGAAATTAAACAGTTTTCTATAAAAGTAAAGTAAAAATAATAAAACAAAAAATACTACTTTTTTATTTTATTAGGAGGGAAAACCACAAAAGATTGTAGACTCTTCGAGACTTCAATTCTTAGCATATTAAAATTATATTTTTATTTTATGATCTAAAACTGACTTCTAATAGGTGTAATGAACTATTTGACCACCCCTGGTGTAGTCGTTGTTGGCATAAAATGTTGTTTATAATTTTTAAAAAAAAATATTGGATATTATAAAGTGCACAAATGTTTAATATGGCACATGTGATAAGAATGTTATATATATTTTAATTCTATATACTAATTTAAGCATAACAATATAATTTGCCTTGATTTAATCACAGGACATCTTATGTATTATTTACTTGAATAACTATCATTTAAATAAAGTACCTAATCTATAATTGATGTGTAACTGTACTTATAAATCAGTCAATTTTATAAGAAAACCGCTGGAATACATTTTGTTATTTTCTACATAGTCCGCTATTGGACATAGGCTTTTTATAGACAAATTCGCTATATCAGATCTAGGTTATCGTAGATTGTTAAATATTACAACCTGTCACTGTGAGAACCAACCAGTGAGAATAATGCCTTTTGTTTTGAAGAACTTCTGGTGAAAGTTATCATTCATGATTGCCACTAGGTGTTTTGTTTTTAATATTTCTGATGAAAGTGATCGCTTTCTTTGTTTGTTGTTCAAAAAGTTGCCCTACATGTAGTTAAGTTGAGCTAATAAGATTTATTAAAGTCCATTCATCCCCTTATATCATAGAGTAGTCTATTGTAGTTAACTAGATGTTCATGCTTCTCATTGCAGTATTATTCTCATCATTCTTAATTATATTTGAACTTTACTATACTATATTTAAAAGTAAAATATTTTGTTTTATTTCATGTTTGACAAAGGATATAAGCAATGATCTGATATACATTTACTTTTAAATTTATTTAAATATAAAACGCATGGTATTTGTTATGTCATGGCAGACTTAGAATAAGTAACCTATAATGTCACAGAAATTGAATCCACGATCCTTGACTTAAAATATTAATATTTCATATATTTACATTTTGTTCCATCTTTAAGAAAAATATAAAAAACGATCTGATAAACATATATTTAATTTCAAATTCATATAAATATAATATAACACACAAACGACAAACCATAATAATATACCAAAAAAAAATCCTGAATATATTAAATACAAATATTTATCATAATGTAGAAATCGAATCCACAGGTTATTATTACCAGGTATTAAATCCTGGGTTCAGAAAATGATTGTTTCGCTATAGCGCTATTTGCTTTTTTTAATTGTACAGTCACAAACAAAACGCTTAAGGACTTATTAATATAATATGTTCCTTATAATAATTAAGACATACAGAGTATGTATTTATTATGTTAATTATATATTTTTTATGTTGGATTTATGTACAGAGTTTTTTTTTATATAACTTGGTTTAACTTAATAAATACTAATAGAGAAAACGCATGTACATATCAATTACATGTATACAAAGATGTGAAAGTTTTTATATTACTTATTTTTAAATATAAAGGTCTATAAAGGATTACCATTTAATGTAAAACATGCCATGTTATAATTTAAATACGAAATAATGGTAAACTTTCGTCACCATATCGGACATTGTTAAAAATTTTATCCGATTTTAAATATTAAAGTCAATTTGCCCTAGAATGTATAAAGTTATTAATATATCAGTATTATTATTAATGGAGTCAGTCGTTACTTTGCGGAAATCCATCACTATATGGACAGTCAAAAGTTTTACTTAGCTAAGATCCGCGACAAACAAAACAATAACAGAAAATCAACAATGTGTGTTTTTCCGTTGGGTTAAGTGGATTTATTTGGAATTTAACCCAAAAAACTTACCGAAAATCGGCCATCAATTCTCCACCCACCAACCACTATACACAACACCAAACACACATTATCACTTTTCCATCTTGTAAACGACACGTGTTTCGCCCCAAGACGAGACATCTTCAGGTATAGTAGACTCTACGGAAGACAACCGAAAAGTCGTGTTGAGGCGAAACATGTGTCGTTTACAAGATGGAAAAGTGATAATGTGTGTTTGGTGTTGTGTATAGTGGTTGGTGGGTGGAGAATTGATGGCCGATTTTCGGTAACTTTTTGGGTTAAGTTCCAAATAAATCCACTTAACCCAACGGAAAAACACACATTGTTGATTGTCTGTTATTGTTTTGCTTGTCGCGGATCTTAGCTAAGTAAAACTTTTGACTGTCTATATATCAGTATTATGTTTATACCTCAGTATTTTTTTTTTGTAATTCGTATACTTGCAAGTTCTTCCAAATACAGTAATGGTTTTTGAATTCGAAAATTGAACTAGAAATCTTTCACAGACAAGATTGAAGGTACAAGTCCCTATGGGTACCTAGAATCAATTTTAGGTACCCATAGGGACTTGTACCTTCAATCTTGTCTGTGAAAGATTTCTAGACGTGATGACCCGAATGGCATACTCAGGTATGCCATTCGGGTCATCACTTCTATATTGAGAAAATGTTTGACATTGTATTAGTCCCGGGACATGAATTGGTACCAGTATTAATTTAACAGAACCGGATATACAATGACTGCCATCAATATTATACTGGTACTTTAAAACCAATAATACCAATATTATAAAACAAATTTCATAAGTGCGAGCAAGTGTAAGTGTGAGCAGTATTGCTATCGGATATACGGATTTTAATAGCAAAATACCGATGATATTGAATAAATGCCTGTATTCATATTGTCGTTGCCTGGGTTTGCTGGAAGAAAACTCAATTGTGAGTTAAGCTCGCCCTTGTACATCTTTCATTTTAATTCTTGTATATCCTGTTTTGTGTACAACAAAGTATTAAATAAATATATTTGGTTATATACATACATATGTTGTTCCGTAATTTTAAATACCTGTATGTCATATATTCGGTTTCACAAGTAAAGCAATATGTATAGAACAATGTAGTAATACATTTTAGACTTTATTTGAACAAGGTTAGTGCTTTGTTTTCTTAGCCTTCTATATGTTCTGTGCAGACTTCCATAATATAGCAAGACATTCTAATCTACGATAAGAAATCAAAATTTACGTAAATAGAACTTTATAAATAGAGAAAATGTTGTGTTTTACCATTTTACAAATATATGTTAACGCCTGCTTTGTAATAATTAAAGTGAGATTTATATTTTTATAACGAAACTGATCTAGTCCTGCTCCATTTAGTGATAGATATAGGTCTAGCCTACTATTCACAAGGTTTAGTGATTGATTCATTTTTCTCCTGATTATATATGTTTCTCCACTTAAGGCCCTTGAAATACTACTGATTTGTGTAAAAATTAAATATGGAAATTAGCTATAGGATGATTCATATATTATCTGAATTTTACTGCGTTCAGAATTACCTAGATAAAAAAATCCTATTAAATCTAAAAATCCCATTCAAAAATTACGTCACATAAATTTCATAATTTTGGAACGCATTGTCACGCGTGGAGTTGAAGTTTAGAATGACACAAATATTCATAAAAATACAATGGTTAAAGTTCATCTCTCCTTTTTCATTCGATGTCACACTTGTGATCCTCTCTCTCTCCCGTAACGTGTGACGTAATTTATGTATCGCCCCTAAGCCGACTTTAAGCTCTTAGCCATATACATAAATGGGTCTTATCGAGTGACAGCCGTTCAACCACTAAACATTGAGAATACTTCTCGCGCCTATATCTTTTAGTACTGTGTCACTTAAACTTCCTTTCAACCAGACTGACATAACGTAATACCACTTGTTCGATAAATCCAAACGGAAATATGTGAATGTACACGTCTATATTGTTTAGAATATGCACACCTCCACTCACACACACTCACACTCCTTCCCCTTCACACTCCTATTATCTTACATGTTACCCCCAAAGCGGGCAATCCCTCTGTTTGAAATAGATTGCCCTTGGTAGTGTAGATTTTTATAAACGGCTTCCTTAAAAGTCTTGCTTTATATATTAGGGGCCATCCATATATCACGTCACATTGTTAAGGAGAAGCGAGGGGGTCAACAAAGTGTGATATCGTGTTATAGAGGATCAAAGTTTTGATTGAATAATCTCTAAATTTTAAAGTTGTAAAATATGTGACGTCACACCAGTTGAGGGGTGTCACAAAAATGTCACCACATGTGATAAGGATACGGGGACGCTACAAAATTATGAAATTTGTGTGATGTAATATATGGATGGCCCCGAATGTGTTCAGTAAGAAATTTTTATGACTAAGCTTGCCAGATTTGTGGTTCTAAATATTGTTGTATTATTTAATATTGTTGGTTGTGGTTTTACACTTACTATTTTTTTTTTTATTTTTAGCGAAAGAACACGATTTCATGGCGTGTAGACTTAGACAATAATTTTTGTAACAAAAACAGTTATGTACTTGAATGTACCCTAATCTAAGTTTAACCGTACGAAGTACACACTTTGATTTTATAATTGTTTTATATTTGTAGGGCTGAGTTAAAGATGTATTATCACATATTTCCGAATAATAAATATATTAAACAGATTGAATAAACGAAATAAGATTTGTTGTCAGCACTGTACATGTATAAGACACGCAACGATTAGATTATCAAATGTAGTTATGCAGAAATTAATATAAATTATTAAAATATATTTTGTCTTTCATTTCGTTTGTATCAGAGGCAGTCAACATGGTTCTTTTTGTTCACACGGTAGACTTTTCATCCTTGATGCTGTAAAATTTTGTTTAATATATCATTAGCGATCGAAGTAGCTTTGCAACATGCTGCCATAACGTGGACTCCATTGATAGAGGTAGAGCCACGCAGCAGACGAATGCTTCGTCAAGAGTGGCATATTATTTGTCTGTAGCATGAACGGGCCGACTCGCCCGGGGAAGTACCACACTCCCGCGGACAACCGGTGTCTGAGTGGTAGCTTAGCTACTGCGCTTCTTCCGGTCCCATAATGACTTTTTTCCTCATTTTCCTCAAAGCCCAGCAACTGCACTGCCTATGGCCCTACGGATGTTTATGGGAGGTGTTGATTGCTTACCATCAGGTGACACGCCTGTTTATTTGCCTTCCTATCCCATAAAAAAACATGCCCTTTTTTTTTTAAAAAATCAATACGGGAAATTCCGGTATATCCGGGAATTAGATAAATATTATTAAAATTGTCTAATTTGCAAATAAATCATTCTATTCAATTCTAATCCACTTACGGTTAATGATATTATATTTGATATTTAAAAGCAAGTTCAAACCTTGTACCTTAAATTTATTTTTATTTAAAGTCTATACTAAAATGAATATACTTATTAATTTTAATTAGCCCCTATAACACATGTCCTCAAAAGAAAGGGAATTATAAGATAAGCTACCCAACATACGCGGTTTTAGCCTCATATATCAGGATAGTCGATATATTCATACGAAAAATCACCAAAGAGCTAAAGCGTCGTCTGCAACGACGCTAGTTAACGTTATTAATTGATTTTCATGCGATTAAAAGGCATACGGGCAAGCGTGTCGCCTAATGAAAACCAACCAACGCCGCCCATAGACATACAAGACCACAGACATTATAGAAGCGTTATCGGCCTTTGAGTAAATAAGCACGATCGATGTGTATTTTTATTGCTTATTAATAATATTCTCATTTGTTTCTTTCAGTAATGTGGGTGCCCAATCTACCAGTCACCATTGTTACCGGGATAGCGGCAGGAGCGGGTGCATTATGTATTTTTAAGTAAGTCTCTTATTAATGGAGTCAGGCGTTACTTTGCGGAAATCCATCACTATGTGGACAGTCAAAAGTTTTACTAAGCTAAGATCCGCGACAAGCAAAACAATAACAGAAAATTAATAATGTGTGTTTTTCTGCTGGATGAAGTGAATTTATTTGGAACTTAAACCAAAAACAATCAATTTGCGAGCGAAATTAAAAAGATTGGTTTGAAGGTGCAGCCTTCAAACCAATCTTTTTAATTTCGCTCGCAGATTGACCGATAGAGAATGCTCAATGGCATTAAGTTCGCCTGATGTACATATTGTGCAAAAAGTTTAAATAAATAAAAAAATAAAATATATAGTTAAAATGTAAATCCTTAATTGGCTCCAAAAGTTTTGGTGTGGATTTCGTTTGAAATAAATAAATACATGAAGGTTAAAGAAGTACTTTATCCTCAGAGACATGTACGGAGGTACCCCATTTGACCGTGAAGCATCAGCGGAAGGCAAGACTGTCATCATCACCGGAGCAAACAATGGCATCGGGAAGGAAGCCGCTTGGGAATTCGCTAAACGAGGTGCCAAGGTACTGAACGGACTTATGATATTTTAGATTATTCTTGGCCATACAATCTAACATCCAAACAAACATTTTTCTTTTTATATACCTCTAAAATACCTCTCTTTATATCTAAGGTATAATATATAGATACCTAAGGTAAGAATAATTGTTGGTACAAATTTACTTATTTGTATCAATTCAAAATGGTTTACAAAAATTCTAGAAATATTAAAAACATTGCTGCTATGCAATGTCTTACTATAAGAACTCTTTGAAGTGATAATTTCTTTCGAAAAAGCGACACTAAAAAGAAAGAATGAATGAATGAATGATTATTAATGATACACACTTCTAAACAAATTACATAACAATTTAAAAAGAAGAAAGAATATTATGTAAATAAAATATAGAAATATTATAGTCGATAACTCAAGATTTATAGTACGTGAGTTGTGATGACTATAAAACGATATTTTCACGTATATTCTTCTCGAAATTTATCTATGGCATAGGTTCAAGAAAATATGTTTATTTTGCCATAATAATAAGATTAACATTATATAGAGCTAGCTTATATATAGAGAGAGCATAACAAAGAGCTATTTCGTGACGCCTCCCATTTACCTTTGGATTCGTTACCATGAAAAGCACCAGCACCCATTAGGGGGTGGTGCCGCCCCCGTTGGAAACCTATGGTCTTGGGTATGGTACGGGTCAGGCGTAGGCTGGTTATGGAATCTTTAAGGTTTAATTGTTTACTTCAATAAGAAGACACACGCGGTATACAGGTGTTCATGGCGTGCCGTGACATGAGCCGCTGCGAGAAGGTGCGTCGCGACATTGTTCTGGAGACGGGCAACAAGTTTGTATACTGCAGACCCTGCGACCTGGCCAGCCTCGCCTCCGTGCGGGCCTTCGTCGACAGGTCAGTAGTTATTTTTCCCTCTTTATTTAGGATTAAAAAAAAATGTAGCACATTATATTTAAACAAAACAAGTCTCATTATAATTGTGCTTCCCATTTAATATTTCATCAACGACTTAATTATAATAACGTGCCACACGCTTATTATAATAAACTAAATTATAATATAATTAAATACTGAATTTATAATAAATTATAAATATTTAATAGCTGTATAAATATATACCTAAAAATAATATTTTTTCTATCTGGTAACACCAAAATCATCTGAGAACTAAACTATGTGCAGGACTTTTCCCGCCAACTTACATCAGTGACGTTGTGTTTTTATTTCATTTTCATAATCTTATATTATTATCAGTTATATTATTTTATTGTGGTGGTGTATTATACAATATAGTTCGATTAATGCGTATAAGTGAAGTGATACGAAATAAATGCGTGTATCGTGACTTTATAAGTTGACTGAAAAAGTCCGTAGAAGGTTATGGTAGATTTGCCACCATTTTATCAAGACGTAACGTTATTAGCTAACTAGTTATATTTCAAGAGATTTGATATTATATAGTATTTTACTTGACACTAGCATAATAGTTATAACTAATTGCCATCAAAGAAAAGAAAGAAAAGAACTATGTATAAGATATATATTGACTTTTCCCGCCGATTCTGACATACATAAGTGACGTTGTGTTTTTTATTTTCGTAATCGTACATTATTATCTGTTATATATTGTTTAATCCTGGCGTATTATATAATATAGTTCGATTAGGATGTATAGTTGTGACTTTTGAACTTGACTGAAAAGGGCTTTGCGGGCATCCCATTTTTGGAGGAATAGATATTAATCCACCACGCTTGTCCAGTGTGGATTGGCGGGATAACCAGACTCGGAGCAAATATATGTAAGCCATAAATATACATATTTATTCCGATGCGGGGATCGAATCCGCGATCACTGACTCCGGTAATTTCGCCAATTAGCCAAATAAGTTGGTTACGCCAAAAGATGCTTATGTGATTACAAGTATATTATGAAGATTCAAGCCGATACGAAATTGGAACCTTCAAAAAACAGGCCTACATTTCTTAAAGGCCGGCAACGCTTCTGCTATGCCTATCGCGCTGCGGATGTCTATGGGCGGCGTTGATTGCTTTCCATCAGGTGACACGCCTGCTCTTTTCCTTCCTATCCCATAAAAGAAAGTATGCTACCTGAATCAGGTTCAAGTCTGAGGAGCCTAGACTCGAGGTGTTGGTGAACAACGCGGGGGTGATGGAGACACCAGCGGGCGTTACCGTCGACGGCTTCGAGACCCAGATAGGGGTCAACCACTTTGGACACTTCCTGCTTACAAATTTGCTGCTCGACACCTTGAAGGTATGTGAACCTCCATGATACAGTGTCTTAACAAACGTAGTGTCGACACTCACTACCTAGATCCCACCCACGACACCAACACTCACATGCACCCCGGCTCTAGCTGAGCACGTAGAGTGGGGAACACTTCTACACTGGCCGCTTACACGAGATTCTCTTACGTACCCACCCCTTAGACCAATTTTTTGCTTTGAAAACAAAGTATTCGAATCTGTTTCACTAACGGTGTTAACGCGGCAGAATATAAATTAAAAATTTAAGAAATACATTTTCTTTACTTCGTATGTCATATATTATGTTTTGTCCTTTTCTCTTTTGTCTTTCTTTTTCCTTTTCTCTCTGTCACGAGGTCTCCGTCGCGTTAACATCTCCAACATAACTGTCATAACTTTAAAAATATTTTTTGTGTGTTTTGTGAACATTTTAACAAAATATACCAGTGTACAGTGATTTCATGATTTAACATTATTTGGTCCTTCGAGCCGGATTTTGA
This sequence comes from Baronia brevicornis, assembly GCA_031353405.1. Lineage (NCBI taxonomy): Eukaryota > Metazoa > Arthropoda > Insecta > Lepidoptera > Papilionidae > Baronia > Baronia brevicornis. The sequence continues at coordinate 1,393,288 of JASFAT010003690.1, read as the reverse complement.
CTAAAATTTAAATATGATCCATAGGTCGCTGGTTGATATCCGACTCAAAGGATCAAATAATGATGAATAAAATTATGAAATCACTGTACAATATCAAACCGGTGGAATTATACAAATAGGGTTCAGCGCCGAGCCGCGTGGTGATAGTTACGTGCGCCGCGCACGCCAAGGGCGAGCTGAACGTCCAGGACTTGAACCTGACCCATCAGTACAACCCCAACACCGCCTACTGCCAGAGCAAGCTCGCCAACGTGCTATTCGCCCGGGAGCTAGGGAGGAGGGCGTTGGGTACGATATTTTATTTATTGTACAATGTGTACATCAGGCGGACTTATTACCATGCCATTCGGCATGCTTTACCAGTCGATCTGTGATCTGTGAAACTATAAAAAAATGTCAGAATATTGTTAAAAGCTACATATGATAAGAGCGACCCTCTTGAATGTATGTAGAGTAGAATTTAGTGGAGTGTACATTAAAGAAAGAACAAATACTTGCTCTTTTTTTTATGGGATCGTCAACGAATCGCCTACAGACATTCGCAGAGCCATAGACATGCCAGTGTGGCCAGCCTTTGAAAGATGTGTAGGCTTGTTTTTTGAAAGTTCCAATGTCGTATTTATTCAGAAACACCGCTGGAAGAAGCTGTTTCGTTCAAATTCCTCTCCCCATAAAAAATATATATAAATTTTTACTTTGGAAAAATATTTGGTAACAGGTTTAAGGGCTCGTCCTTTTCAGAGTTAAAGCTTAGGTTCCCAACGGAAGCGATATCGCTTCCTAGCGGTAGCGGTTCTAACAGCAAATTGTCGTTTACAAGGTGGAAAAGTGGTAGTGTGTGTTTGGTGTTGTGTATAGTGGTTGGTGGGTGGAAAGTTGCTAGCCGATTTTCGGTAAGTTTTTGGTTTAAGTTCCAAATAAATCCACTAAACCCAACGCAAAAACACACATTACTAATTTTCTGTTATTGTTTTGCTTGTCGCGGATCTTAGCTAGGTAAAACTTTTGACTGTCCACATATAAGTCCCATTGTCTTCTCAACTTCAGGCACCGGTGTGGCGGTGGCTGCGGTGGACCCGGGGTTCACGGACACAGACATAACGCGCCACTTACCCATGTCTAAGAGCCTCACACGGTTCTTCATCTATCCAATATTCTGGCCGGTGATGAAGACGCCCCGCATCGGCGCCCAGGTCATACTCCACGCCGCCCTGGATCCCAAGCTGGCTGATTGCGCGGGAGATTACTTTGTGTAAGTATAACTGGCCGATCATCGAATCATCAACAACGGCCAGCGGCAGTCCACCAAACATTTGATGTGGAACACCTTATCGCGGGGTATGGGAGTGAAATCGTAAACTGAGACGTCGTCTCGATTCAGGCTACGTCCCTCTCCACTCGACTCTATACAGGGTCACATACACGTGGCCATGAGCACACGGTAGAGAGTCTTGGTCAATGTTTCACATCTATCAAACGTTTTATGACGTTTATCTCTTTGAAGTGAAACCTTTTATAGCCGCGTTACACGACTTGACACGGGTAGGGAAAAAATCTATGGGTTCTCGCGTCAGCAACATGCTAATGCTTCAGGTTCATATTATTAAATAAAATTATTTATTAAAAATATTAATATATATCATTGATCATGACTGCCTCCGTTTGTTTTTTCAACAAATAGTCTCAGAACAAACTTTGTTGCTTTTAACTTAAACTTTATCTATGTATTCATTCTTCTCCAACTGAAGACAATTCGTCAAAGTGGACTTCGCACCTTATGAAATAACTTATATTTGTAACTCGACTCTCCAAAATTTCGCCCCAAGTACAGACAGACAGTAAGTAGATGTGCATTATGTACTTGGGGCGAAACTTGTAAAGAAGTTCTGATCGAACCAGAAAGAGCTGTGTTGTGTGATACATCGTCAGGATGATAGAAAAAAATTATTATTATTATATATATATATATATATATATATATATATATATATATATATATATATATATATATATATATATACAAATCTTACAGTAATATGAAGAAGGAAGCGCCGTCGGAGAAAGCGCAGAACTTCGAAATGGGTATGTGGTTGTGGAAAGTCAGCGAAAAGTGGACTAGACTACAGGAACATCAAGATATCGCCAGACCCGAAGCTGTTTAGAAAACTTACTGTAGATTTAACTACCGGATATTAATTTATTTAGAATGACAGTTAGTAAGAATAGAATGTAAAAGAATGTTAAAAGTAAAATTGCATTTAATGTGTTAATGATATAATAATAAGTAGTTGTTTTTAATAAAAATATACCATTTAAAAATGTTTTATTTTTATTTTTATTAAAATATAGACATGGTATAAAAAACGTGTTTGACAATTTATGTTCTTTTTTTTATGGCAATTAGTTACAACTATTATGCCAGTGTCAATTTAGTGGCAATTTTACCAAAAACCTTCTATGGACTTTTTCAGTGAACTCAAAAAGTAACGATACACGCATTTATTTTATATCACTTCACTTATACGCCTTAATCGAACTATATTGCATAATACGTCACCACAATTAAACAATATAACTGATAATAATATAAGATTATGAAAATGAAATAAAAACACAACGTCACTGATGTAAGTTGGCGGGAAAAGTCTCAATTTTATGTTTTGCGGCGTGAACAAGTCAACTCGACAAGGAAGTGTCACACACTCACAGATAAACAATTTCCAAGCAGCGTTTTAGTTAGTGCGCTTATTTCAGAGAGCAATGTGAGTTGGAGACTACCTCATGCCTCTTTCCTAACCACTTCCAATAGAAAATTGGATAACTTTTCAGAAAGTGCTTAATCAAGTAGGTTTACATGTATAATGGCGATCCAATACGATCTAGCTATCCCTAGCTATGATGGCGAACCGATACGACATTTTAACCTTTAAAAACAAGCCTACGCGTTTCTCAAAGTCCGGCAACGCTTCTGTAATGTCTATGGCACTGCGGATGTCTATGGGCGGCGAAGTCATAAGAAATTCAAACTTAATTTTTATTAAGTTAGGACTTTTACGACGTTTTTATGACGTCACTAGAAGGTGCTAATTATTAAATAAAACACACATTATAAATTTTCTGTTATTAATTGCTTGTCGCGGATCTTAGCTAAGTAAAAGTTTTGAATGTCCACATAGTGATGGATTTCCGCAAAGTAACGCCTGACTCTATTAATCATTTTTTACTGATTAAATACTTCGTTTTTATTGAGTTTTTATGGCGCTATTTGTATATAGTCGTTTTTACTGACTTAAATATTATATGATTTTCGCTCCCGACTGACCTATGCTGCGCCGGCCTGGTGGTCTTTGATATCAGCAACCCAGCGCAAACGCGTTCAGATCCAGCAGAATCTGTCTCTGCGCGCCATCGTGGGGGCGGCTCGCTATGTGCGTAACGACGTTATAGCGAGGGACCTCAGGGTGGAGAGCATCCATGAGTTTGTGGTCCGGTTGGCTCGGAAGATGTTCGACCGAGCCGACAATGGACCACACCCACACCTTAATAATTTTGCTCCCCTTCACGCTCGCCCACCTGAGGGACGTCCACTCCCACGCGAAATCCTGTCGCCTCCTGGCTGGTGGATTAACACTTATATGTGAAGTGTTATGAAATAAATGCATGTATCATGATATTTTAAGGTGACTGAAAAAGTCCATAGAAGGCTTCGGTAGAATAGCCACCATTTTATCAAAACGTAACGTGACAAACTGACTAGACATTACAAGAGATTTGATATTATTTCATTTTATTTGATACTGGCATAATAGTTTTATTTAATTGCCATCAAAAAAAAAAAAGAAAATACTTCATTTTTAAGTTTGAGTTTTCTTGACTATGCTAGATGGCGCCAATTTATATAGTATTTTTTACTGATTTAAATACTTCATTTTTAAGTTTAAGTTTTTTATAACTGTACTAGATGGCGCTAATTGTATATTTTACTGATTTAAATACTTAATTGTTTTCAAGTTTTTTATGCCTGTACTAGATTATATAATATTCGTTAATTATATATAGTATATTTCTCTGATTTTAATACATCATTTTAAACAGCACTCACGGAATGAAATAGGGTGGCATTAATGAATAAATATTTTATGAAGGAATGAAACCAATAAGGATATGTACAAAATGTTTATTGAATGAAGTCTATTCAAATATGGAGGTGTGGAACTCCGGCCGGTCGAATATCAGCCGGCGCGTGGGCAGCGCAGCGGACGCGGTGGGCGTGGCGGGTGCGCAGGGCGCGGCGGGCGCGGCGTGCGCGTGCAGCAGCTGCAGCGTGCCCGTGCCGATGGCGGCCGGCACGCCCACTATGATCGACTCGGACACGCCCTCGATGCTGTCCCTCTGCCCGTAGAACGCCGCGTCGAACAGGTGGTCCGCCGTCTTTTCGAACTGAACAATATAACAATATTTATTTATATAGTATTATATTATATATTATTAGTATTTACATGTTTATATATGTATGGTTTTACATAGTATGTATTGTTATGTATATTATTATTATATTTTATTGTTGTACACCTATTTCTATCCTCACAGCTTATCTTATCTCTCTTTCACTCCTGGGTTTGCTAGAAGAAAACTCAATTTTGAGTAAAGCTAGCCCTTGTACATCTTCTTTTGTTTTAATTCTTGTATGTCGTGTTTTGTGTACAATATAAAAGTATTAAAATAACAACTGTTCATGTATTTATTTTTATACTCGAACAAATTTCTTTTTTATCTCAGCGTCGTTTCTGTTTGTAGCGTATACAGTACAGCGATGGTGTGGCAGTTGTTCGTACGTACGCTGGCGAGGTTGAGCACGGACTCCTTCATGCGCGCGAGGCCGTAGCGCGTGATGCCGAGCACCTCGCCGCGCGCCGTCATCTGCGCGGCGAGCAGCGCGACGTGGCGGCGGTCCACCGCCATGCCGTGCCCCGCCATCACCGCCTGCACCTCGCTGATGATCGTCGACTGCGCCGCCTCAATGCCCAGAGTAGTATACACCTGCACGACGACGCGACGAGCGAAAGCGGAAGGCTGCATTATTATTTCCGTAATAATAGTTCCAACTCTAATAATACGGTAGTGAAAGTTGGATTTGGCAGAAGAGTCATGAAAGCAGACTGAATACGGTTGAAATGAGAGCATTAAGAATTATGTGTGGTGTGACTTTGAATGATAGAATTAGAAATGAAGCTATAAGAGAACAATGTGGAGTAAAAGAAGGTGTTGTGACAAAAGTGGGAAAAGATTTATACATATAGAGATATAGACATATAGAGAGGATGGATGAAAGACGACTGGCAAAAGAAATTTACCTTGCGAAAGTGGATGGAAGGATCGGTAGAAGAAGACCACGGAAAACATACCTTGATCAAATTGCTGAAGTTGTAAGAAAGGCCAAGTCAAGAGTACCCTTAACCGGCGGGCTTGCGTGAGGAGAATAATGAGTGTGGAAGAAGCAAAGGAAGTATGCCGAGATCGTAACAGATAGAGATCTGTGGTCTCTGCCTACCCCTATGGGAGACAGGCGTGACGATATGTATGTATGCATTATTATTTAAGATTGGATTGTCCAAAAAGTTATTTTTAGGAAAGAACCAGGTCAGAAGTACCCTTAATCGACAGGCTTGCATAAAGAGAGTAATGAGTGTATATGAAGCAAAGTAAGTATCCCGAGATCATAGCAGATGGAGATTTATGGTCGTTGCCTACCCCTATGGGAAACGATATTTATGTTGCGGATATGGATGGAAGGTTTGGTAGAGGGAGACCAAGGAGAACATACCCTGACCAAATTGCCGAAGTTTTTAGGAGAAGCCAAGTTAAGAGTAAACTTAACCGGAGAGCTCGCATGAGGAGAGTGATAAGTGGAGGAAGAGAGGAAAGTGTGCCCAGATCGTAGCAGACGGAAATCTGTGGTCTCTGCCTGTCCCTACGGGAAACAATCGTCATCATATGTAGGAGCAATCTATAAAGCAATAAAACACACATAACGCAAATAAGCGAAAACGCTGTAAATAACACAGAACGCAAAACCATTTATTGAATATTCGGATCAGAAATAGTCTCGGATGAGAAAAAATCGTCGAACGGTCTGAATCTCGCAGCTCTTCGACCAATAAAAAATTTTGTACAGCGTTGAAACTGACTGTTGACTGTGTGTGATAAGAAACAATTTTTTTAGGAATCTTTAAAGGCTCTGGTGGTAAGTTCTCTACTACGATATATCAACACTCTACCATACAAACATGGATACCAAACAATATAAATATGGATACTATACCATATAAACACGAATACTCTACCGTATAAACATGGATACTATACCATATAAACATGGATACTCTACCATATAAACATGGATACTCTACCATATAAACATGGATACTAGACCATATAAACATGGATACTATACCATATAAACATGGATACTCTACCATATAAACATGGATACTCTACCATATAAACATGGATACTAGACCATATAATCATGGATACTGTACCATATAAACATGGATATTTTAGATACGCAGTTATACATTATTTTCTCGAATGATAATAATTAATAGTTATTTAGATTGAAGTGATAGTTGTTACACGGTAAACTGAGCTGCATTATTGTTGGGATATGGCAATTGGAACATAATTGTGTACCTCTAAAATGTTGTTGGATGTTGTCTTTGTCCCTTCGACACCGTACGTTGCTATCACGTCCCTCAGGCCGTCCCCTTCGACGCACAGCTTGTATCTAGCGGAGCAGGATACAACGATTATTTAGAAAGGAAAACAAAATCTTATATATGGCTAGCGTATCCTACATAAGAGAGCTATTCTTGGAGTTTCTCTGGTAGATATGATTCGGAATGAATGAATCCGCCAGAGGACTTAAGTCACCGACATAGTCTTACGAATTAGCAAACTAAAGTGGCAATGGGCTGGTCACGGTTGTCTGAGGTCCGACAATCGTTGGAGCAGACGAGTGCTGGAGTGGAGACCGCGTCTCGCGAAACTTAAGATGACGACTTGCGCAGGGCGGCTGGCAAAAACTGGATGTATGAAGCCGAAGATCGGGCTAAGCCGAAGTCTGAGAAGAGAAGAGACTGAACCTACTATTGTGGCTCGTAGTGCCATGGTGGAACTATGCGGCTGGGAGGAGATTAAACAACACCTCAGAGCATTCGCCGTAATAAATTCGACCCCAATGCCATAATCACGTGGGAATACGTGGCAGTTGGTTAATTGTGTAACGTACTTGGTTTTACCCTTGGCCTCGTCGCAGGCAATGACAGCGCGCGAGACCTTGGGCAGCCCCTGGACGGGCACGTGCGGCAGCTGGCGGGCGAGCTGCTGCAGCGCCAGATTGAGCCAGCCCTTGCCCATCTCCGCGCCCACCTTGATCGCCCACTCCGACACGGCCACCACCTGGCTCTTCTTGATCTTCAACTTCGACACGCAAATGCTGAAAACATGTCATATCGTCGGGCTAATCCAAAAGTCCATATGAGTATCTGAAAGTCCATATGAGTACATTTCACAGGAACAACAAAAAATAATATTTTCTTTCAAAGTTCGAAAAAAAAAACGGAAAAAAAACTTGAAAAAATGAAAAATTCTTTTTTCATTTTTTCAAGTTTTTTTTAGGTAGAAAAATAATTTTTCATTTGTTGAAGTTTATTTTCCGTTTTTTTTTGAACTTTTTAAACAAAATATTATTTTCCCTGTATGGGCCTCACGAACGCCATCTGTTGAAAGAACAGATGGCGTTCGTGTACTAACATACCAGTAAAATATAAGCCTACCATGAGATATCATTTTCGTTAATTCATAGACGTTCGTCGTAGACTAATGCTGAAGTGGAAACGACGTCTTGGCACACGTAGCGTGGGACGTCCTCCGGCTAAATGGTGTGACGGTCTGCGCAGGGTAGCTGGCAGAGGTTGGATGCGTGAAGCCGAAGATCGGGCTAGGTGGCGCTCCCTCGATAGGCCTATGTCCAGCAGTGGACTGGATGTGACCCACATTTTTGATGATGATTATGATAGATCGAATATTCCTTGTATGAACGTAGAAGTTAGAGTTAAAATCCCAATTCTGCGACCGGATTGTAATTATCCCGACGCGGAAATTGATACCGTGATCGAGCCATTTACGTGTAGGTTGTAGTTGCGTTAGCCGTAATACTCACGAATAAATTATTGTGTGAACGTTGACCTCAAGACTCAGGAGCTTGATGCGTTCCGCGTCCAGACGGATGAGCAGGAAGCACTCGCTTGGTAAGTATACCTCCTCTATGTAAGTCGTTATCTGAAAGAAATAGATTAGAATACAAAATTCAAAATTAAAATCCTTAATTTTTTCGATACACGATCACGCCTGTTTCCCGTAACGGTACGCAGAGACCACAGATCTCCATCTGCTACGATCTCGGCTCATTTGCTCACAGCACGAGCCTCCCCATTTCTGGAGGAACGGACGTCAACCCACCACGCTTGTCCAGTGCGGATTGGCGGGGTTATCAGACTCGGAATAAATATCTGTAGGCCGTACATATATTTATTCCGATGCGGTGATCGAACCCGCTACCATTGACTCCATGTAAGGGGTGCCCCGCCACTGAGCCAATCGGTCGTCGATATAAGAAACTTTCGATATAAGACATTACAATTCATTTGTCAACAGTTAGTCCGCTAATAATCAAGCTTTTACCACCATTTCGCAATGGGGTTCCTCTGGACGGAGATGAAACGGCGAAAGAAATTCTGCAAGTATGCTCTTTTTTTGCCACTCGTTTAGTGCCACTCAATGAAGTAATGACATCAGGTGCCGTTAACCTTGCGGGCAATATATTCTTTTAGTGCCATGCTGGTCTTTGGGGCTCTTTTATAGACTTTACTTTTTGTGAAAATAAGTCCACAGGGGGTGAGATCCAGCGACCTGGGTGGCTTGGGGACATCGCCGTATTAATTTGTTATGGAAGAAATTATAACACGAAGAAGCCCCATGATCTCTCCAGTAGACGTGGCGCCATCTTGTTGGAACCTTGTGCGTGAAGGCAAGATGTTCTCTCAACGTTGGCAGAAAATAAACAGTAAGCATGCGTTTACTGATTATTCGACCTATATCGTAATTCTGCAACCGGACATCCTATATATTTAAACATTTTTTTTTATAGGATAGGAAAGCAAACGAGCGAGCGTATCACCCGACGGAAAGCAATCAACGCCGCCCATAGACATCTGCAACACCACAAATTCGCTACGAACCCGGCACACCTTCCTTGCTCCCTCCACACTCATCCATCTCTTCACCCATCCTTCCTCTCACATCCATCGTAGCAAATTGGCTCTCCGTTCATCTCTTCTCGCCCTCGTGGGAATCAGGACGTGACGGGTGGCGAACCACATCGCCGAATGCTTACATAGCATGGTGGTGGCTGGAACGTATTTTTGAAAAAAAAAAACAATCGGCATATCTTACTATACTGTTCTATTTTACGACAGTAAAAGTTTTGTTCATACCTCTCCCAGCGTGGTTTTCTCGATTCGCCCTTTGACGCGCCTGGCGAATTCCTGGTCGTAGGGTTGCGTCAGCTCCGCGGTGATGATGGGCGTGGAGATGTTCTTGGAGGCGTTGATGATCTCCTTCACCCGCGGCACACCCTGCGTGATGTTCATGGACGCGACGCCGGCGAAATGGAACGTCTTCAACGTCATCTGGGTGCCGGGTTCACCGATACTCTAGAAAATAAAATATTGCCATCAACTGGCCGGTAACAACATAGACATGCAGACACTTTGAAGAGAATGTATCGGCTCTCCGGTAGCAGAATTAGATTTTCAAACAGCGGGCGCGCCGACATCCCATGCAACGTGCGCACCATCCATCCATCCATCCATCCATCCATCCATCCATCCATCCATCCATCCATCCATCCATCCATCCATCCATCCATCCATCCATCCATCCATCCATCCATCCATCCATCCAAAATCGGTTTAAGTGGCGACTGTTGTTGGTGGCGACTCATTTTGGGTCATTTCGCCCGCCTAACCATCACAAGGTAAGGTTATGTAAGACAGAGAGACCGCCGACCTGAGCGGCGAGCGCGCCGACGGCTGTGCCCGGCTCGATGACACCGCGCTGGTACTTGTCGTGGCACACGCGCACGAACCGCACGAGCTGCGTCAGCGTCAGCCGCTCTAGCTGCAACGCCACCGGCCCGCAGCGCGCGTACCTCCCGCGCAGCGCGCGCACCCGTGTGCCCACCGACTTCAGGAATGACCTGCCACCGAACACACAACTTTGAAACGAAACGAAGGGAATTCTTCTATGAAGAGGGTACAGAAACTTTACCGGCATCATTCACTCCAAGTGCGAACGTTATTATAAGCCATCGGTACTTACAATATTTCCTTCTTGAATTCATCTGGACAGGTCTTAAAGTCGTCTAAAGCGAGCGTTTCCTCTGCAGCCACCACGATCCCGTCGCCACTCAGCGGTTCTTCGTCCCTGCAATAAACAGAACACTCACAATTTAATTTGATTCACATTCAGTGCAGGATTGGGACATAACCTAGTGGTAGAGCCACGCTGCAGACGAATACTTTGTCAAGAACGACATATTATTTGTCTGTAGCAGAAATGGGCCGGCTCGCACGGGGAAGTACCACACACCCGCAGAAAACCGGCGTCTGAGTGGTAGCTTAGCTACCGCGCTTCGTCCGGTGAGCGGTTGAGTACCGGAGCTGGTGCCCGGGGGGAGGGGGGGCAAAGGGTTGACAAATAGTGCTTACCGAGCGTGACACTGCGCGCGCACGTCCGCGAGCACGCGATGCAAATCCACGGGGCGGTCCTTGCCCTCCATGTAGGTGGGGTCCAGCCCGTCGCTGCCGTAGCGGAACTGGACCACGTCGCCGGTCGCGTTACGCACCGTCATGTCGTAGTGCAGCACCAGATCCTCCAGTGACTGATGACAGATAAATACATACATATCAACACGTCCGTTTCCCGTGGGGGTAGGCAGTGACCACTGATCTCCATCTGCTACGATCTCGGCACACTTTCTCTGCTTCACCCACACACATTACTATCTTCATACAAGCTCGCCGGTTAATAGCAGTTAAGGACTTCGGCAATTTGCTCAAGCTATGTTCTCCTTGACCTTCCCTTCCATCCACATTCGCAACGTAAATTTCTTTTCTCAGTCGTCTTTCATATATCCCCCCTATGTGCCCAAACTATCTAAGCATCCCTCAACTTTTGTCAGGACACTTTCTGCTAGTCTACATCGTTCTCTTATTACTTCAAATAATCGACAAACGCCCGCAGTTTTAATACGCGTCCATTTCTTAAAACTGTAAATGTTTCACTAATTATACCTCAGCCAAATTCCAAAAAAAAAAAATACAATAATGTAAACAAACTGTTTTAGGGTCATAACAAACACGTGCTACTAATATTGTACTATTGACTATAATACAATACATACTAAATATTCTATAACAATTACGGCTCATTACACACGAATCACACACACACAACTGTAGTGATATCGTTTTATTATTTATAAAATCATCAGTAAAGCATTGTTTCATTAGTATTAAACATTTAAGTTGAAACCTGTATTACTATACCCTACCCTACCATATCATACACTACCATACCCCCCCCCCCCCAGTAAAAAGAAGACGATTGTTCATCTTATTTTACGAGCACATTTTTGTAGGCCAAAGCTAGAAATAAATAGAACCCCTTGATTTTTTGGTAATACGATATTTCATTACATTATGGTGTGCGTGTTTGTAACTGAACTCCTCCTAAATGGCTGGATCGATTTTGGTGAAACTTTTTTTTTGAGTGGATCCCTGGATGGTAAAAATTCACAATTGGACCCGGTAGGCGGCGTTACAACCAGATTCTAAGCTTTTTTTAAGGCCGGACAACGTCTGCCGAGCCCGTATGGTAATCTTGTTAAACAGACGGACTATCAGATCAGATATCGTTTTATTACGTGTGTGATGATATTATTTATTTTATAAAATTAGAAATAGGACCTTGTGTCTTTGCACTTGACACTCCTATATTCAGGTAAGAAAAACATTTTCGTTATTTTAGATTGTCTTTCCAAATATGGTTGTCCACGTTCTCATAACCAACGTTTACGTATGAGCAAATTCTGCATAATTCTAATTATCATTACTGCTAATTACACACGAATCACTTACACAACAGTGACAATATTGTGTTATTACAAAAAATAGAAATAAAATTCCCTATTGGTTGAGCCATGTTGCAGACGAATACTTTGTCAAGAATGGCATATTATTGTAGAATGAATGGGCCGGCTCGCCCGGGGAAGTACCACACTCACAGTTACGCAGAATACCAGCGTCTGAGTGGTAACTTAGCTACCGCGGTTCGTCTGGTGAGCGTTTGAGTTTCGGAGGCCCAACCCCCTCCCCCCTCCCATAACGAAACTTTCCTTAAAGGCCAGCAACGCTTCTGCACTACCTGTGCCGCTGTGGATGTCTATGAGCGGTGTTGGTTGCTTTCCATCAGGTGACACGACTGTTCCTTTGCCCTGCTATCCCATAAAAATAAGCGTCATGTTTTGAACGTGACATCCCTACAGTCAGGAAAGAAAAACATTTTTTCTATTTTACATTATTTTCATAACTTATCTTACCTACTTTTTAGTCCTTTTATGATGATTTGATGGTTTTTAAATTTTTATACGCACTTTGGTGTGTGTGATTTAAGTATTAAGAATTATTTTTCCTTCGAACCCCAATCGACCTGCTGGCTCAGATCGACCCCCACTTTTATTAAAAAGACCTTTATTAAGAAGACTGGGGGCCTATATAGACCACTTTGGCGACATCAGGTTTAGTTGTCCTTAGAATATGACGTATTGGTTTGTTTTCTACCCTCAATTGCTCTAATACAAGTGAACAATATTTCCGAATACAAACACTAAGATTTGTATTAATTAATGTCCATAAAAATGTTCCCGTCTGTATAGAAAAACACAACAAATGTGTTTACCTTGACAAGCCGCCGCTGTAAGTAACCGGTCTCAGCGGTCTTCACGGCTGTGTCGACCAGACCCTCGCGGCCGCCCATCGTGTGGAAGAAGAACTCCGTGGGCGTGAGACCAGAGTAGAAGCTGTTCTCCACGAAGCCCCGAGCGGCTGGAATCTTGGCTATATCGCAAATAAAATCATCAGTAAAGCATTGTTTCATTAGTATTAAACATTTAAGTTGAAACCTGTATTACTATACCCTACCCTACCATACCCCCCCCCCTCCCCAGTAAAAAGAAGACGATTGTTCATCTTATCTTACGAGCACATTTTTGTAGGCCAAAGCTAGAAATAAATAGAACCCATTGGTTTTTTGGTAATACAATATTTCATTACATTATGGTGTGCGTGTTTGTAACTGAACTCCTCCTAAATGGTTGGACGGATTTTGATGAAACTTGTTTTTTGAGTGGATCCCTGGATAGTAAAAATTCACAATTGGACCCGGTAGGCGGCGTTGCAACCAGATTCTAAGCTTTTTTTAAGGCCGGACAACGTCTGCCGGGCCCGTATGGTAATCTTGTTAAACAGACGGTCTGTCACTGTCCACGTTTGGGCACCGCAAGAGAGTACAGGGTTGGACACACCGTTCCGAGACTTATACGAATATGATATATGTGTATTTCGGCGTCGACGGCGGTTCGAATTAGAACAAATCTCGCCCCCGAATGAATGTTGGCTTTCATTCACAAATCCAATAAACAAAGAACAGAGAATCTAAATATAGATTTCCTTCGGCAAGGCAACAATATCTTTTGTTATATATGAGTCGCTCAGCGGAAGAATGGCGCAAGCCTTGCACATTAAGTATGGAGATAATGAGCATTAAGGCCGTTTTTCCTACGAAAATAATCAATCAATCAATCGGGGACGTCCACACCCCGCGCAGAGGTGTGGGATCGAGCCTCGGGGATGAACCCCACTGCTCGTGCAGCAACTCAATGGGGCAACCGCCCCCCGGTCTTAGGTGCCGCTATTCCTAGCGGCTTTTGGGCGTCCTTTAACGACTTCGCGTCGTCGAGATATGGCTGAACCTATTCCTACGTTGGGTCCGTCGCTGGCCCTCTTCCCTCGCGGGAGCCAGGAGGCGACAGGAGGATTTCGCGTGGGAGTGGACGTCTCTCAGTTGGGCGAGCGTGAAGGGGAGCAAAACGAAAGTAATCATAAATTTGAAATGGAATACGAACATCCATCAACGCCATCTATTAAACACTATCGAAACTAAGTTTTAGGCCACTATAGTTTTAAAGATGTATAGTCTAATATACAAAACTATAGTCTAATAAACTAATCTACTTAACTCTGTTTCTGTAAATTTGTGGATTAGGCCAATCTTCCGCTAAGGGACTCATATATACAGCTCAATAATCAAACTACATATTTATATAAATTTTAGATAATTCTAAATGATTTTTTTTATTTAAATTACAATTAAATTATCCTTACACAATCTGCCAACAGATGGCGCCACGGTACATATAAAATTAGTTTTGTCTATTGCATAAAACAATGAAACTATTATATCAATTTAATACGCCCACATTCAGAACTTGTTACATGGACTAAAAAACGAGCACTTACAGTGTCTCTCGAAATGCGGCAGCGATCTGTCTTCGAAGCCGTTGGGCACCCGCTTGCCGTTCAGCGCCTGCTGACCCACGCACGCAATCATCTGCGAGATGTTAATGTTGGACCCTGTTAATATAACATATATAATCAATATCAGCCCTCGCCAGTCCACTGCTGGGCATAGGTCTCATCCAAGGCGCGTCACTTGGCCCGATCAGCAGTAGTATATATATGGATGTATGTGTATGTATGTGTGTCCATATCAAAGTCGTCACTGTGGTCCGCGATCGATGTCCACGTTGGATCTTGCTAAAAACCAGCGCCAGGTGCTCCAATAGAACACCCGGCATATGCTGAGCAAAAACAATTTTATGACACTCGTTAGATTAAAATTATTTTCTTTTTGTTTTGTGTCTTTATTTGTAAATTATAATATTATTAAGGATTTAATTTCAGTTATTGTAAAAAAAGGAGTCATAAATAAAGATTTTCTATTTTTCTATTTATTTTCCAATGTGGAACCAGCTAGAGGGGATAGACGAAAGACCGACTGATAAAATAAATTTTGCGTTGCGGGTGCGGATGTAGTTACCTTTCGAGCCGCTTTGCGCCATTATAAGCGGAGCATTTGTGGTATGCAGTTCGCGGAAGCAAGCTTTGGCGGCCAACTCTCTGCAAAGTATAACAATATCTTTTTATAATGTGTGGCCGGTGGTTTAAAATTAGGTTATATAATGAAATAGAATAACTAAAAGTTTCAAACAAGGAATATTCGACCTACAACTATGTATAAATATGGTCGAATATTCCTTGTGTGAAAGTTGTAGTTAAGATGGAAATTCTAATTTAAAACGTCTTTCCAAGCATCACTACCGTGTGGAACCTGCTGCCTCCAGCGGTGTTTCCGAAACAACACGACATTGGAGCCTTCAAGAAACAAGCTTACACATTTTTAAAGGCCTGCAATCCGCCGCTTCTGCAATGCCTATGAAACTGCGCATATCTAAGGGCAGCTTTGATTGTTTACTATTTAGTATCTATCTATCTAGTGGTACAGCCACGGTTCAGACGAGTACGGTACTTAGTCAAGAATGGCATATTATTTGTCTGTAGTATTTCGGAGGCCCAATAGGAGGGGGGGGGGGCTCCTCCCATAACGACACTTTCCTTAAAGCGCTGCAACACTGCTGCACTGCCTGCTGCGCAGTGTCACACTGCAGATGTCTATGGGCGGCGTTGATTGGTTTCCATCAGGTGACACGCCGGCTCGTTTGCCTTCTTATCCTATAAAAAAAGCTATAAATTATATAGCTATAGCTATAGTTTATATAGCAAATATCGACATTTTTCTTTAGAAGCTCCTCCTGTCAGCCTACGATTTTCGACTTGGTGTAGCATTGTCTGGAGGTGTCGATCTTTCATATCAGGTTTTCGTACTATACTGACCTGATGCTACTAAGTTCACTGAGCATAACCGCCTCGAGCGTTTGTTCCATGGTGCAACCGGGCTGACACTGCAGCGTACCCTTCTCCATCTCCAAGATGTAGCCGTCACACTTGGAATACCTAGGAAGAACGAACGAAATTTTTCGTTTTTAACTATTACCATAAAAGTTGACGATTTCCGGCGTAGAGTATTCCACCCCGTTTGTGTGTGTGCGTATCAGAAATTATATCATTATTTAATTATTTCATCCAATAAGCAAAACAATTTAATATGTATTGTGACGCCATCTGTTGGCAGATTATGTGAGGATAGTGTTGGTTTATATAAAATAATTATAATATTTGTAATTTGTGTAAAATATATTATTCAGAATTATATAAATATGTAATTTGAATATTGAGCTGTATTTTAAGAATTATTTGGCAGTAATTTCAATTGTTTGTTTAGCTAAAGCAAATCTATTTTTAGATTCATAGTTAATTCATTGTTTAATTTATTTGTTCGCCTTCTTGATTTTGCGAATAAAAACCAAAAGTCAGTCGAGACGAGACACATTCTAATTCGAAGCGCCGTCGTAGCCGAAATATACATCCTATAATAAAATTAATACCAGCGAGTGATGATATTATATATTTAAAACATTTTTTTGATTTGACTGCTACTGATTTGATCTAATATTTGATTATTATATTATTTTGCTTTTTTTGAAAGAAAGAATATTTTTTTCAAATGCCACATTTACTCACCCAGATTCTAACAACTTATTCTTGGCTTCTATGAGCTTTTTGCCCGGTGTCACGTCGATGATTCCGAAACTGAAACCCCTGTTCATCATGTAGTAGGAAGCCATGCGTGCCAACCTGATAAAAATACAGTATAATAAATATTACTTTTAATTTTTTCATCATCATCATCCTACGACCGTTCTTCGCTGGATATAGGCATCTCCCAAGGCGCATCGCCTAGCCCAGTCTTCGGCTACTGTCTCCACTCCAACATTCGTCTATTATAAGAATTTTCAGTTCTCCGATGGTAATGCCTGTACATAATATCTTCATTGTTTCGGAATAAGAAATTTTATATGTCTAATATCAAAAAATCGCCACATTTAACATATCGTAATATTTTAATTAAGCCAATCGTGTAGTATGTGGGTAAGAGAACAATATGTGGGTAAGATAACAATATGTGGGTAAGATAACAATATGTGGGTAAGATAACAGTATGAGGGTAAGATAACAATATGTGGGTAAGATAATAATATGTGGGTAAAATAACAATATGTGGGTAAGATAACAATATGTGGGTAAGATAACAATATGTGGGTAAGATAATAATATGTGGGTAAAATGAACAATATGTGGGTAAGATAACAATATGTGGGTAAGATAACAATATGTGGGTAAGATAACAATATGTGGGTAAGATAATAATATGTGGGTAAGATAACAATATGTGGGTAAGATAACAATATGTGGGTAAGATAATAATATGTGGGTAAAATAAAAATATGTGGGTAAGATAACAATATGTGGGTAAGATAACAATATGTGGGTAAGATAATAATATGTGGGTAAAATAAAAATATGTGGGTAAGATAACAATATGTGGGTAAGATAACAATATGTGGGTAAGATAACAGTATGAGGGTAAGATAACAATATGTGGGTAAGATAATAATATGTGGGTAAAATAAAAATATGTGGGTAAGATAACAATATGTGGGTAAGATAACAATATGTGGGTAAGATAATAATATGTGGGTAAAATAAAAATATGTGGGTAAGATAACAATATGTGGGTAAGATAACAATATGTGGGTAAGATAACAATATGTGGGTAAGATAATAATATGTGGGTAAAATAAAAATATGTGGGTAAGATAACAATATGTGGGTAAGATAACAATATGTGGGTAAGATAATAATATGTGGGTAAAATAAAAATATGTGGGTAAGATAACAATATGTGGGTAAGATAACAGTATGAGGGCAAGATAACAATATGTGGGTAAGATAACAATATGTGGCTAAGATGTGGGTGATTGTTACAATTAATAAAAAAAGAGTTCCTGTCATGTGGTCTTGTTATTCACTTCAAATAGTTTGTCGTTATTCTCATAGTCGGCTTCAAACTCACCTCCACATCCCCCGAACGGCATAATCCTCACCCCAATCGCGCAGCAGTATGTAGAATATGCTGCTCTTGGTGCCGGAGCCAAGGGTGCTTTTGTCCATGGACCCACAGAGCAACTCCGAATTCCTGATGATGACATCTGTTTAGTGAAGCCAAAAACATACTTATTATTTTGAAAAGAAACGTAAATATACTGGATCGAATATACAGCTCAAAATCGAATGCGAATAATTGGTTCACTAAGTCATCGGCAGTAACATTGATCCTTCGAGCCGGATCAATACGCAGTGAAATCGCCTAGTCACCGGTGCACCGTCTTTAGCCTTAAATGTACATACGTACATATCGTCATGCCTGTTTCCGTTAGGGGTAGGCAGTAACCATAGATCCCCATCTGCTACAATCTCGGTATACTTTCCTTGCTTCCTTCACACTCATCACTCTCTTCATGCAAGCCCGTCGGCTAAGGGATACTCTTGACTTGGTCTTTCCTAAAAACTTGGGCAAATTGGGCAAGGTATGTTCTCCTTGGTCTTCTCCTACCGACCCTTCCAAGTTTCGTAAGTTTCTTTTGCCAATTTTAAAACGATATGTATAATCACTGCATAGATCATTCTAAATCCTTATTTAAAATAAAATCGAGCTGCTAGCTACGAAGGTTTTTCTAAAACTTATAACGTGTCATATACTCACAGGAATCCTGCACACACATATCCTGGTTGCCAGTATAATTTTTACCCTTCACCTCGAGATTAGCTTTCACCTCACATCGATTATTGGGCTTCATTATTAAACTGCAAAAACAAAAAGTTGTTTAATGAAAATATAGTCTAATATAGTCAATATAATATTACTATGTATCCCATTACACGATAAAAATTAAAATGGTCGGAGCTTTGGCAACCGCCGTTTTGACACGCTGCAGACGAACACTTTGTCAAGAATGGCATAATATTTGTCTGCAGCATGAATGTGCCGGCTCGCCCGAGGAAGTACCACACTCCCGCAGAAACCCATGTGAGTAGTAGCCTAGCTACTGTAGTGATACATTAATAATGTATCACTAATGCAATAAAACTTTTTATAGTATTTCTTTTTAAATTCGTTATTTAAATATTGAAATAAAAAAGAAATAAATTGTTTTCTATTAAAACAAAATATTAGTTCAGTTTGTTTGACGTCTTTTGGAAATAAACATGTCACTCTTCCGGCATAAAAATTGAAATTACATATATATTAAAATATAAAATGTAAATTGAAAAGTGTTAATAAAATATAATAAAGTATAAATATAAATATGATATAAATGTATATATGATTTAAAAACAAGAAGAATAAATTAATATCGTTTTGAAGAATTTTATTTGAAGATAAAGACCCCCTAAAGATCCCGGGTGTCGCCGTGAGCAGTACGGCAGGCATGCCACCGCGCTACGTCCGGTAAGCGGTTGAGTTCCGGAGGCCTAACCCCCCCCCCTCCCTTAATAACACTTTCCTTAAAGGTCGGCAAAGCTTCAGCACTGCCTCTGGCGCTACGGATGTCTATGGGCGGCGTTGATTGCTTTCCATCAGGTGTCACGTTAACTCGTTTGCGTTCCTATCCCATAAAAAAAAACCGCGGTTGCCATGATTTATGTTACCTAAATATCTGTTTCCCCGTCCAGAGCATCCTCGGCTTCAGTATAGCCGGTTTGGGCATGTCGATCCTCATCGTGGAGTCTGGCCCCGCAAGCAGGCACGCCGCTAACTGCTGGGCCTCCGACTTGGTGAAGAAGGTGTCTCGTTGCGTGATTAGGTAACCACCAGTTATAAAGTCTTGGGTCGCAGCGATCAGTAACTCACCATTCCGAGGTGTTACCAGGTTCGATTTGTTCTAGAGGAACATTATAACAAAGGTTTTAAGTTAAAACAAAAATATTGGCTAATGAAACAATTAGAACTTCCATTAGAACAATTTGAAAAGTACAATTTATCCATCAACTGCATTTGAATAATATAAAATAGCCTTTATTTCTGCATCTTAAAAACATGTCTTTTCACTAAGTAGTAATCTTATACACAAGCATACACACGCATTCACACACACACGCACACGCGCACGCGCGCACGCACACGCACACACACACGCACACACACACACATTTTTATATTTAATGTTTGAGGTTTTATATTATATTTATTTCTTCATACATATTAATTAGATGAAATAAGGGGTGGAAAGCTAGTGACCTGAGATACAGGCTCACCCCTAGTTCAGGCACTAGCCCACCACATATATATTATTTTCTCTTTGTAACTTTCCAATTTGTTCTTTCTTTTGCTACCCTGAGCCGTTCAGGCTCGGCTACTCTTTTAAGGTCATCTTCCCATATTTTTAACTTTTTTTATGGTATATGAGGGCAAACGAGCAAGCGTGTCACCTGACGGAAAGCAATCAACGCCGCCCATGGACTTCTGTAACAGCATAGCCATCACAGTGGCAGTGGCTTCTGTAACAGCATAGACACAGGCAGTGGTGCGTGGAAAAAATTTTCTGGAAAAACGCACCGTACTGGATCGCTGAATAGCTTCTATATGGTGGGGATGAAACTTTTATTACGTCGTGAGTACGTGTCTACTATTAGATTATAGACGTGAAATATTTTCTACAATAAGCCTTTTCCGTGATTAGGCGAAAAAACTAACTAGATGGATGCTCACCCCCATAAGTATGAGTGCTTCAGCCCTCGCTTCCTCGGTCTGCGGGAGATGCATGTTCATCTCGTCACCATCGAAGTCCGCATTGTATGGTGTACATACGCACTCGTTGAATCTGAAAAATAAACCTTACGTCTATAATAACATGGTTTGAATTCAAACGATTTAAAATAATCACAAGAATACTTGTCCGTTCATTTAAAAAATCTAACGCACTTATTAAATTTGAAAAATAAACGTTAAGTCAACGGTTGTCTTCCGTAGAGTCTACTTACTATACCTGATGATGTCTCGTGTTGACGCGAAGCACGTGTCGTGTACATTGTGGAAGAGTGGTTGTGTGTTTGGTGTTGTTGATAGTGGTTGGTGGGTGGAGAGTTGCTGACGGCCGTTTTTCGGTAAGATTTAGTTTAATTTCTGCGTAAATCCACTTATTCCAGTAAAACATACATTATTATTTTTAGATAAGTGACAATTCTGACTGTGCACATAGTAATGGATGTCCGCGAAGTAACGCCTGACTCAATTAATCGTTCAGTTCAGTTTCATGAATCTGTACCTGCCAATTCTCTTTATTGTTGAGAGTGATATCAACAACTCTTGATACATAACATGTGGGGTTTTTAATGTAAAACAACTCCTTTAATTAGGAGTTACGTTCGATCCGGCGCATTCATGCCGAATCGAGCGTACCATCCACCACGAGTGTCCGTGTGGTGGTGGAAGTATCCCACCCCCACCAATCGCGCCCAAATTTGGCGCCTTCGCCTCATCGCCCCCCTCCCCTCTAACGCCGACACTGGGGGTAAAAGGTGGGCTCAAATACCTGAAGGTTCTCTGGGGCTGCACGCGCGCCCGGTGACACATGATCGAGAGCTTGTGCAGCGAAGGCTGTCGGTTGAACAGCACCACATCACCATTCACCAAATGCCGCTCTACAATGTCTCCGCACTGGCACAAACGTGTTGATTTGTTTACAATATTGTATTAAATTGAAACGAGTTATGTAAAAAAGAAGAGTCATGAAAGCAGACTGAATGCGGTGGAAATGTGAGCATTAAGAAGAATGTGTGGGGTAACCTTGAATGATAGAATAAGGTATGAAGTTATAAGAGAGGAGTGTGGAGTAAAAGGTGTCGTGACAAAAGTTTGATGACAACAGGATGCTTACATGGTCTTGCTCAAACCATAGAGAAAATGGATAAAAGACGACTGATAAAACAAATTAACGTTACGGATGTGGATGGAAGAGTCGGTAGGGGAAGACCGAGGAAAACTTACCTTGAGCTTGCCGAAGTTTTCAGGAAAGGCTAGGTCAAGAGTGCCCTTAACCCACGGGCCATGAGGAAAGTAATGAGTGTGGAAGAAGCAAGGAAAGTGTGCCGAGATCGTAGCAGACAGAGGTCTGTTGTCCCTGCCCACCCCTACGGGAAACAGGCGATAATAAAGGCAATAAACGATATGTCACTACCTTCAACTCCTGAGCTATCTTCTCTCGGTTTCCGTACTTGAGGTACTTCTTGTGTCGCAGGCCGCGCTGCTGTACGTAGTTAGCGCCGGGGTGAACGTCCGGTCCGTTGCACACCAAACGCCGTAGCCAGGCCAAGTTGGCCGGGAACACGCGCTCGGGGTACGTCAGCACCTTGGCCACGTGGACCGGTACACCAACCTATCACGGAACATGCACTACATGATCAAAATTCTTCCTTGCATTCTTTTTACTTGTTTTAGCTTACTTTTTGAAAGTTCCAATGTCTTATCGTGTATATCTGTTGATGGAGACACACTTGAGGAAGTAAATCAGTATTAGTACCTTGGTACGTGGTTAAATAAGTCTTGGGAAAGTGAACAAGAGACAAAAACCCGTATTGAAATCGCTCGTTGCTCCTTCAACAAGATGAAACGTGTCCTTTGTAATCGCAGCATCAAACTTTCCATGCGCATTAGAATGCTCCACTGTTACATCTGGCCCGTTCTTCTATACGGATGCGAGGCTCGGATGCTTAAAAAAGACCTCAGAAAACATGTAGAAGCATTCGAAATGTGGGCATATAGACGGATACTCGCTATAAGTTGAACTCAAAGGTGGCCAATGACGAGGTTTTTCGACAAGTCAAGCAAAAATTTGCAGACCGTCTAAGGTAGAAAAGTTGCTTACCTGGGTCATATCATGAGACATGACAGGTACAAGTTGTTGCAACTGATCATTATGGGAAAAATCGCTGGCAAAAGACAAGTTGGTCGAAAAAGAAAGTCTTGGCTACATAGGGATCAGGGATTGGACCGGGATAGCGAGTGCTCTAGAACTGCTGCACCTCGCGAAGGAGGAGGAGAGTTGTGCTTAATTGGCTGCCAACCTTCGCTAGTCGGAGAGGCACTCTTAGAAGAAGAATAAATGTCTTATCAGTTCGGAAACACCGCTGGAGGGATTTGGTTCCACAGAGTAGTGGTGCGTGGAAAGAAGTTTTTGGAAAAACATACCGTACTGGATCGCCATTCATCCAGATGGTGGGGATGAAATTCAATGAGTTTAAGCAATCTATTTGGAACTTATAATAATCAAGATAGAGTAATCTTAATCAATGTTCCAAGTGTAATATTAAATAATATTTTGTGATTTCCACTCACCTCCTGTATTTGAAGGTTGGGATCGGGCGATATGACAGTCCGGCTGGAGAAGTCGACACGTTTCCCGGACAAATTGCCACGGAACCGACCCTGTTTGCCCTTCAAACGTTGCACCAACCCCCTCCCTGGTTTTTTGGGCTGCGAATAGAAGATGTGATTGAGTGTGTTTCTGTCGACGATACTTTTTTAACATTTAAATTTGGATAGGAACCAGCTTGGTAGGGTTAATAGTATTCTTTTTTAAATATAATCGTTTTTTTTATCTTTGTAAATTGTAGGTTATCTGTGAGACTATAAAGTTTGATCTACATACATTACAGTGTTGTAAAAAGATGGAAAAAAAATACATAAAAGGAGGAGGCGGGTTGGGCCTCCGAGACTCAATCGCTCACCGGACGAAGCGCGGTAGCTAAACTACCACTTAGAGCGAAATAGTGGTATATGCTTAATTGTTAGCGGGCTAAAGTTTGATACATGAAATGTAAATTCGAAAAATAAAGAATTTGAATTTATGTTTGAATTCATCTATAAATTGGGAGGCATGTGCTCAGCAGTGAAATATATATCAGTATCAGAAAGGCCGGACGCTTCACAAATGCGTTGTCGGTCTTTCGTGGATACATACACGCGTTTCTTGAATACACTATATGTCGTATGATTGCTTTCCATCAGGCGTCATGGTTGCTATTTTGACTTCAAAGATAGAGTGTGAGTAAGAGTGAACACCAACCTGCATAGACAGAGGTATACCAGACATCTCGCTGTTGATATACAACGCGGCATGTAGCTGCAGATAGTCCCAGTCTTCTTGCACCAGCTCGCTCTTGCCTCCGCTGGCGATGTGCCGCGCGATCACGTCATTGATAAGCAGGATCTCTGACTGCTTCATCGTTAAATCATCTTCATTTCTGCAAATCGATATAAAGAACTTTGAGATAATTTTTGAGGGTACTCTTGATGACACTAGACGAGGGCACATAGCTCATAAAATGGACAAGACTCTGACAACTGATGATGGGAATATAATCTTTCTGAAAATAAAACATAAACTGTCACAGGACAGAAACGTGAGAAGCAATGCCAGTGCATAAGTGACTGAATACATATTTGATCTCTAATTCACCTTCCCAGTGTGATAATGATAAGCAGCCCCATAAATCCGCATTATGCATACAAGCATAATGGGTTAATGTCCATTCCTCCACAAATGGGAAAGCCCATGCTCAGCAGTGGGACATATATGGACTATGAAAAAAATCTACATCCAGTATTGGATTGGAAAGCTTGTGACGATGATTTTTTTAACTATATACATACATACTGTCACGCCTATTACCCATAGGGGTAGGCAGAGACAACAGATCTCTATCCGCTACGATCCTGGCACACCTTCCTTGCTTACTCCACACTGATCCATCTTTTCATCTATCCTTCTTCTCACATTCGCCGTAGCGTAACGGCACTCCGTTAGTTGCTTCTCGCCATCGTGGGAATCGGGACGTTATGGGTGGCGAACCACGCCGCCGTCATTCTTTAACGATTTTCTTTAACTGTAATACACAATAACTTAAAATAACATAAAAGTTACTAACGTGCCAGCCTTTATGTCGGAGACAACACTGGGTCGGATGCACAACGGTGGTACTGGAAGTCGTGTAAGGATCAGGTCCTCAGGACGACAGGCTTGCACGTTCATCCCTAATAATGGAATATCCTCGTCGGGGATCCGGCGAAATAGATTTAGAACCTAAAAATAATAAGCATATAATTAACATATTCCTAGATTTATATTAATTTCATATTATTATACACATTCGATGGTCATTGCAAAGTGTAGACATATGTGTGCGTTTCAAATAACCATTTAGATTAGGTACATACATACATATAGTCACGCCTGTCTCCCTTTAGGGTTAGGCAGACACCACAGATTTCCATCCGCTACGATCCCGACACACCTTCCTCGCTTACTTCACACTCATCCATCCTTCCTCTCACATTCATCCATCCTTTCTTTCACATTGATCGTAGCGAAACGGCTCTCCGTTCGTCGCTTCTGGCCCTCGTGGGAATCAGGACGTGACGGGTGGCGAACCACGTCGCCGTCATTTTTTAACAAATTAGGTATATTAAGATTCGTCATAGTAAATCCCATGAGCCGCAAGGGAGGATGGAGATCAGCCCGGAGGAGTCAGATCCCGGGACGGAGGGCAAGCTTGCAACTAAGCTCGCCCCTAGCCACGCATCCTTTGGTACGGCAGACCGTGAATTAGCGTAGAGGAAGGGAAAAGGATAGAGAAGAAAGGAAAAGGCAGGGGAAAGAAAAGATGAATTTAGACAGGATAATAGGGATATGATACTACAGCAACGGAAGGTGGGGAGTGATACGGTAGTAGCTCGGGGGGCCGGGGTCACATACCCATGTAACAATACTCCCTGCTGACAAGCAGCTAGGCACAATACTCCCTGACACATTTAGATAAGTTCATGCAACTATGTACATTGTATGTGAGAAAGATTATATTTGCAAGTACCGAGTATTACAATTTTGCCTGTTGCCTCTAGGTCCAACTCATATTCTTTATTTTTGACATAAGAAAGTACATTTCATTTGTCAAATGTCAGTCCACCAACGAGTAAGATATTAACTTCATTTTGTATAGATGTGCCATTGGTCTGAGAAAAATGGCAAAAGAAACTCCCCAGGCATCCTCTTTTCTCTTCAAGAAAGTCCATATATATATAATACATAAAATTCATATTATATATAATTCATATAAATATAGAATTTCATAGTTTGCAAATACAACCTTACTAAGAATGTATGACAAAGAACATGTACCCGGTTTTCTACACTTACACTTACCGGTTCTTGTCCGATCACCTTAACTTTGGTGATTCGACGAGAACCAGTGCATTCAGCATGGTATGAATGTCTGCACACTTACCTCCAATGGGCTTAATTCAATTATCAATCCACTATTGATCATTGTCGCTAACTCTTTATTGGACTCCTTTGCCTCATTGAAATTTTGAAGTGCCTTCACAACCATTGAATCAGTTGGCTTCTTTGACCTATATTTATCATGTATTATTTTCAGAATTCCTCCTGGACTTTTCTTCACAACACCATTTATAGCATCGCAACATGGGCATTTTGTAAAAGTCTTGACCTTTTTAAGAACAGCTGCACGAAGGGTTTTCTTATGTAAATATGACAGTTCAGGATTTATGAATTTACGTCTGAAAGACTTTTTTAATTTGTCTGGCAACATAACTTTTGCACAATCCTGTAATCAAATTATTGTTTTTATTATTTACAGATAAAAAGTATTTTACAGAACCATATGGGCAACAGTTATCTTTCCGCTCCCAAATCTAAGATATTTAACAAAAGACTCAGGTTTAATGCCAGTATCAGAATATTTGTAGCTTAGGTGCTTACCCATCACTCACAGATATTGAACAGCAATTTTGCCCATATAGATAGACAACTCTGTGCTCCTCAGTAACCTCATCCAGTACAACCAAGGACCACTTCCTTCTATTTAGGAGATAATAAATATCTTTAGGCTGTCAGTTGTGACATATTTTCAAACTCATGTGTCAAACAAATTTACATTTAAGATGTTTACTGATTAAACTCTTTTGTGTCTTCTTTATTCTATGTGACATTGATGAAATCATTCATGCCATTTTAGCACTACTAAAAGCCATTAATTAAAAGAATGATTGAAGATATTTATTACACTTACCTTACATATTGTCTGCAATATAGATATGATGGCTCGGAAATAACCAACATGGAACACAGGTAACGCAAGGTCTATATAGCCAAAGTGACCAACACACTCTCCCAACCCAAGACCACATGTTTCACAGTCGGCTTGTTTCTGATTGGTTCCCTGTTGAATTACAAAGGACGTGTTAATCATGAAAAAAATAATTAAGGTTTTACAAATTGATTGTGTTATATATTTTATGTTTACCATTCGTCTATCAAGTACTCCATAGGCTGCAGGAACTCTTTGACCATCTTGCGCGTAAAGATTTTTGGTAATAACCTGAATATGCGCCGCCTGTTGTATGTTCGAAGCACTGTCCACATTAAATGTGACATGCGATCTAAAATATAAAACAAAATTATTCTGTATACACAGAAATATAAAAATTTACAAATATTGTTTATGTATAAACATAACCTAACTTACATTTTTCTCCCAACATAAGTTTCGCGATATTGTTCCTTCGGCATTTTTCAAAACT
This sequence comes from Baronia brevicornis, assembly GCA_031353405.1. NCBI lineage: Eukaryota > Metazoa > Arthropoda > Insecta > Lepidoptera > Papilionidae > Baronia > Baronia brevicornis. The sequence continues at coordinate 1,365,424 of JASFAT010003690.1, read as the reverse complement.
GCTTAGACCATATAATTAAAAAATATATATTAAGAATAAAATATTTATTTAATATGTAACATAAATTAATAAATTATCATAACAGTCAACACAATGTTTTGACATTTTGTACAAGTGTGTTCATTTGAAAATTGTGAAGTCCTATTTCTCCAATTATTATCTATATATTTAACCCTTTAAAAATAAAAAAATTAAAGCCTTTCAGATTTATCGCTGATCACATGCATCGCAGGTGACTTTCATAATTAGAAAATAGTAAGATAAATTAAGTTAATAAAAAAAGAGAAGATTAAAATCATGTTATATTGAATGAAACCAGAATAAAACTTGCCATATATTAAAACAAAAATGCTACTATTTTATTATTAAGAAATTTCGTCATAATTTAATGTGAATTTACTGTCACATTAATTTATACTTTATTGTAATTTATTTATAACATTATACTAAGTTAAAAAATAAGAAATAGTTATATTTAACTTAAATTAATGAAACACTTGTTGAATTTAGCTTTGAATATTCCTTTCAATTTCCATAATTTATTACCAATAAGTGAACTTTATTAGAGAACCCAACATATTTCATATGTTTCTGGCGTAAAAAGAAGCGCCCAGCGCGCCGTTTTTTGGCATGTCAACTGAAACCACGCAACAATTTTTCCTATTGTAATCTTGATAAATGTTGTTAATTTCCTAATGCTCTACTTTAAAGATTACAAGTATAAATGCTCCGCGCAAAGTTGAGTGTAACACGACCAGAGTGCTATTGTAAAATATATTAAGATACGTTTTCCCACCGTAGTGACCCGCGAACTCTTAACATGCCTCTATTGAAAAGAAAAGCCTTTCAGAAATGTACGGCATCGGAGTACCTTCGCGATGATGACGAAGTTTTCCATTGCGAAGTCACCGACGAGATATTCAAGGATTATGAGTGAGTTTATTTAAGTATAACATTTTCGCGCATTTCTTATGTTTTCGTTTGCAAAAATGTAGTTATAGTTTAGGGGAGACCGTTGACATTGCTTCCGCGCGGTATTAACACAAGCGTGACATAATGTGTCACAATTTCGCATATCTGCATCGAATTTTCAAGATGTTTTTTAAATTTTTTCTTAATAATTTCTTATAGAGAATACTGTGAGAGGATCATATTGGTCAACTCTATGGTATGGACCTGTGAAATGACGGGAAAGAATAATTTGACCTACGCAGAAGCATTAGAGAGTGAAAAAGCTGCAAAAAAATCTTTAAAAGATTTTCCTATGGAGCTCCGTATACCAATATTATACTTGGCAGTGAAAACCAAGAGGAGTTCTTTTGCAGAAATGTCAGAAGATGTTTTTAATTTTGTAAGGGAGAGGTACTTTGTTGGGGAATCAGTTGAGGCTTGTCTGGAGGGAGATCTTTGGAGGGAAGCTCATATACTATCAGTGACAGCACAAAAACAACGTCCAGATAGGTAAGTAATGAGCACAAAAGTATTAAAACCAAGGACTTTAACTTATATCTACTGTAATACCTATAAGTATTTGTAAGTAGAATATTACTAAAATATTGTTGGATTTAATAAGCAATATGTTTTTAGAATACATAAAATAGACAATACTAGTATGAACCATAAAAATATAAAATGTTTATTAAAAGACTATTTGAATCTATAAAAAATTTTAATTCCAATTACATTAATTAATAAAATTAAATAAAAAGAAAATATATATAATTTTGTTTTCAATGCCAATTTATGTGTCACTGCTATGTATGGACTTCACTATTTCAAGAAAAATAGATGTTATCTTTCCCACACTTTTTCAAGTAGAATTGATGGGGCACTCAGATTCAAATTAGATACCTGTAGGTCATGTATTTATCTCTATGAGAGAGTGACCCCATAACCAATGTCTCCTTCACCACTTAGGCAATTAAGTCCTTAAACATATAAAATATTTTCTTATATGTTTCATTTTATTGTGCAATGAAGTCTATATATGTTAATGATGATAATAATTAAAAAGTAAAATATATATATAAATAAGGTTTTACAAACAAAATATACACAAAAAAGTATTTGTTATTTATTTGTTTAATGTTTTATAATTCTTTTTATAAGTTTAAATTCTAAGTGGATCATAATATAAAGCAGCATGTAGATAGCCCTTCAAGTCTTATATTTATTGAATTAATTCAATCAGATTTTTGTTATATCTCAATTAAAGTCTTTCTTGCCATAAATCATCTGAAGACCTTTAAGCCTCTTGGCTTGGTTCTGGGTTCAAATCCTGGTTAATGATGTAATTTATTATAACATAGAACAACATTTATTTGATTTTTACTGTCTTATATTTAGATATGATAAATATGAGTATATGTTATATTTATGTATTATAAATAGTATATATAAATATGAGAAGTATATTTATTTCTCATATTTATATATACTTATATTTTTGGTTATGCCTATTAACTTATGTTTTTAATAAATACTACTATTTACTGTTCATTAATAAATTTTTTACTATCATCCTGATGTATAACCAACCTACATCAAATTATATTTTTAGCACTGTGTCCATCCTACAGTTGTCTGGAAGAAATCGCTATTAGTGATAAGACCGCCATTTGTATATAAATATTACATTCAATAATTGTTTAACTTTTGGTGTACAATAAAAAATCTATCTAATGTACATGGGCTTTCTTTATCCCAGGGGAAATTCTTTATAGATTCACTTTAGCCTAGGGGAGGCCGGAGAGTTATGTCGGACTCCTTCTACCGACTAAAACCCCTTTGGTGTTTCTACGTGACACTTCTAACTGGGTCACAGGGACCCTTGAACATATATGGGCTGTATAAATAAAAATAAATAGATATAAATTAATAGATAGTTAAAAATAAGTAACTATTTGTATGTTATATTTTTTAAAGTTTATCATTTATTACACTTTAATCTTTTCTTGTTTTATATTTATGTTTATGTATTAAAATAAATATTGCTTTTCTTTAAATAAATAACTCAAAATATAAGGCTTCTCAGTTAAAATGAAATACTTTACACTCAAAAGAGGTTATGCTTTTGTAAGTTTTCCTTATCCATTAGTAGTCTGAGGCAAAGTCTTAACCAAATTTTTAATTTATTCTACAAAACTCATTTTTATGAAATATTTAGCTCCATGGCAATACAATATGTTGACAGTGAGAGTCTGTGAGAAAAGTGGCCAGTTGAACTCTTCTACTATCACCACCTCGAGTTTGGACTCATTTAGTTATGATTAATGAAGTTGGCTGTTACATTGCGGAAATTAATTACTATGTGGACAGAAACTTTTTCTTAGTCAAGATCCGCGACAAGCAAACAAAAACATAAATAACAATGTGTATTTTCTACTAGAAGAAGTAGATTTATGGGAACTTAGCCAAGATTTGGTAAGATTTAGTTTAAGTTCCCCGTAAATGCATTTCATGCAGTATAAAACATATGTTGTTATTTTTGTTTGCTTGTCGCGGATCTTAGCTAAGTGAAAGTTCTGACTGTCCATTCGTTTAACTAGTTTTGACACTCCTCATACATAATATTTGCTGAAATCAAGCAAATTAAAAACTAGAAATGAAAAACTCAAATTAAATGTTTTACTAACACATTAAAATAAAACATGGGTTGCATAAGAATGAAAAGAAAACGAACCCCATTTATTTTTGATCTCATGTGTTTATAGAACTTTATTTACACTAGAAATTTTTTTTTAATTTATACCAACTCTAATGTGATATAAATGTTAGTTAATCATATAGGCATTCAAATGTTGAACTGTTTATGTTATGAAAATATATCTACATTAACATCCACAGCAATACAACTCTCCCAGCACCATCATACTGTTACGAAGTAGAACAGTTTGAGGAGACTGAATCAACTGCTGCCGGTCAGATTGGCACGGTCCCATATGATCGGGTGCGAAGACGAAAGGGGATCTACACACGTGATAAGAATAAGCTGTTTCTAAAGCAGTTTGTGGAACAAGGCCCTGGTGGCTTAATAACGATAAAGGTAACAGTTCAACCCTATCAAGTGTATACAACTAAGATGGATAACCAAACTTTTTTTAATGAGATCCAGGGACACATATTAGAAAAATAATATTGTATGTTTGCAAAGAAGTTTAATGTATAAACAATATTTTTGATAGTGGTACAGCCACGCTGCAGATAAATGAACTGAGTAGTAGCTTCGCTGCCGCGTTTCGTATGGTGAGCGGCTGAGTTTCGGAGTCCCAACACCCTTCCCCCTTGCCTCCTTCACACTCATCCATCCGTCCTCTTAAATTCATCGTAGCGAAATAGCTCTCCGTTCGTCACTTCTCGCCTTTATGGGAATCAGGACATGACGGATGGCGAAGCCGCTTTATAAACTAACATTTTAGTGATCTAGCACTGTACAGTAATGTAGCACTGTACAGTAATTAAGCAAGCAGTAGACTAAAATAAAATGTAAAAGAATACATAATACAATTTCAGAAAACAGCAATTGACAAGTACAACATCAACAAGGTAAACTTTGACCAGATGTTCACTGGCTCTCCGCCTGAATTTCCCTCCTCCAAAAAACTTATGAAGAACAGCTTGTCTCCTCCAGCGTCGAAAGGCACGGCCAAACCAGACTCAGCGACTAAATTGAATAAATCGTTGAAAAAAGGGAGGCAGGAATCCATGGACAAGTTTGTTAAGAAAACTGATAAGGGTGAAGGTGAGTTATGTTTCAAGGAAAATTTATTTACATCTTCTTCTTTCTTCTTTAAACACAACTGTCGTTTTGTAAAATCATATAGTATAAAAACACTATAGCATTTTTAAAAAATAAATAACATTGCAAAGCAGGATTTTTTTTACCAAAACAATATTTTCTTTAAATATTGTTAGAAGTTTGGAAGGTTTTCTGGAAAACTTTTCCTTTTTTCTGCTATTTTATGCTTTACTCATTCATTAGTACAGTCTCTTCTGAGATAAACCTGGCCAGATAATTTAACAAAAAAAGGTTTTGAGTTGTATTGCAAATAAGAGAAGTATACAAATAGCCAATGAGCTTAAAGAAAGATTTTCCATTTGATATGTGTAAACTTGTTCTTCTAAATTGAAATTTAATTTTTTACTGTCTCTCTGAAACAGTTACTATAAAACCTAAACAATCAATAAACCCTGAAGCAAAGAAGAGTGCACAGGAACTAGCGGAGAAAATGCGCAGAGCCGAAGATCAAATGCGACAGCGCAAAGAAGAAGAGAAAGCTAAAAAGAAAGAAAAGAACGCACAACTGCAAGCACAACTTAAGGAGTGGCAGAAAGTCAAAGATGATCAAGAGCTCGAAGATCATAAGGTATAATTGTATTTGTATTAAAAGTAATATTCAAACTTAAATCTTTTAGTTAGCATTATCTTTTCCATGGTCTTCCTCTACCGACACTTCCATCCACATCTGCAACATAAATTTATTTTGCCAGTCATCTTTAATTATTGGCTCAGTGGCGGGGCCCTCCGCCCGCGGAGTTAATGATCGCGGGTTCGATTCCCGCATCGGAATAAATATCTATATGGATTTTTAAATGTTTATTCCGAGTCTGGTAACCCCCCCAATTCGCATTTCCTTTCCTGCCCCTTCCTTTCGTCTCTATCCTTTCCCTTCCTCTCCGCCAATCCACGGTCTGCCGTGCTAATGGATGCGTGGCTAGGGGCGAGCCTAGTCGTAAGCGTGCCGATCGTCCCGGGGTCGGGCTCCCTCGGGGAATATGGTGCGTTACCTCAGCATGCAGGGCTCTGCTGGGGCTGACCTCCATCCTCCCTTGCGGCTCGTGGGATTCACTAAGACGAATCTAATTTGTCGAAAATGACGGCGACGTGGTTCGCCACCCGTCACGTCCTGATTCTCACGAGGGCGAAAAGCGACCAATGACGAGCCGTTTCGCTGCGATGAATGGCAGCGGATGGAGCTCTGTGGTCTCTGCCAACCCCTGCGTGAATATATATAAAAAAATTCTTTAATCAATCATCTTTATGTGCCCAAATCATCTATGCACCCCTTTCTCATCTTTTGTCATGATACCTTCTTTTACTCTGCTTGTTTATTTCATCAACAATTAAATCCCATATTTTCTTTCAGGTCATTCCCAAAGGTACAACCGTGGAGGTTGCAGGCATTTCACACAGACACTTTGGCGATTTCCTCTCAGTCCTCGAGTTTGTCAATACATATGCGGAACTCCTCAAGGTCAAGGATGTGTTCCACTATGACTTTGATTTGGAGATGTTCAGAAAGTCGTTGACACTGAAAGAGCACGCTGGCGTGTTCAGTGACCTGATCCAAATGTTTCTAACGACTATATTCTCACTCCAAGAAGATGAGGCTGAAGCGTATAATGAGAGTAAAGGCATTCAGGAATCTACAGGTACAATGCATGACAAGTACACGACCTATTCTTTCCAATATTACACTTTACAATATTATCAACAGAGTAGAAGATGGCTTTTGACCATAACTCTCAGGCCAGCAACTGTAGTACCAGACATTTGTCACTAACAACATCTATCTAGGTCAATGGTACTCAATCTTTTTTTCGTAGGGGCCACAAACACGTGTTACGCATCATGGTTAAAAAAAATATTAGGTAATCACTCCTTAGGTTTTGGTACGACTGTATCGTGTAAATGAATTCAAAACAATTATCTCCAAATATAGTAATAATATCCAAACACTTGATTTGTTGTATTTACGATAATATTAAACTTATTGTTAAATTATTTCGATATTATTATTATTAAATTATTTTGATAGTGGTAGCGCGCTACCGCGCTAATTACGGCGAGCTGCTGAGTTCCGGAGGCCCATCGCTCTCTCCCTCCTCCCCGCATTCCCTCTCCCCACTCTCACCCCTCCCACTCCTATAATTACACTTTCCTTAAAGGTTGGCAACACTTCCGCACCGCCTATGGCGCTTCGGATGTCTATGGGCGACGTTGATTGTTTTCCATCAGGTGACACGCCTGCTCGTTTGCCTTCCAATCCCATATAAAAAATAATATTGCGATAGTGTTATGTAGAACCTATTTACTCGGTGCGCTATTATTAAATTTTTATTATGGGTTTCAAAATTCAAAATGGTTCAAAGTATAATAACACCAGACGGGCCAACCACAGAAGTCCAGCGGGCCGCAGGTTGAGTATAGCTGGTCTAGATAATAGAAACCAATCTGCAATCCACTGTCCAATCCAAATTATGGCAACACCTTCTCATTTATTAGGCGAATGACAAGCTGTGAACTCTTATGTATCATTATTAAATACATATGTATTGATGACGAATGTATTTCTTATTCGTTTTTTGACTTTATATTAAAATTTTACAGAGGATAAACAACTGGAGACACAACTAGAGAGTGATATTGGAATCACTAAGGCGATAGAGTTGGCAACCAAAGCGAGTAAGTGGTCCCAGACTTACATGGGGACTCCTCTCAGCAAACTTCCACTAGATCCAACGACAGTCAGTGAAGTCTTAAGGTACTTACAATAGATTTTTTTATATATATAGTTACTGATGGAATGCAATCAACGCGAACGCCGCCTGTTGGTCGGCGACGTTGATTGCTTTCCATCGGGTGACACGCCTACTCGTTTGCCTACCTATCCCAACAAAAAAACAAGACTCAACCACAACCACTCAGCCAATAGTAACTGACAAGAGATGAGAATACATCTTTATTGATCACAATGTTTTCAGGTTGCATCTGCTATCCTCCGGTGGGGCAGCGGGGAGTCGCTGCGCGGCGTGGCGGTACGGACAACGTGGCGGATACACGAGCACCGACGACCCCGCACTACGCTTGAGGCTGAAACATCCGAGACTACTGCGGCGACTGGCTGCCTCCCACGTCGCTGACCTTCAACTGGGTATACTACATATACTTGTCGTGTTGATACATACACACCCACGATCACGCCTGATTCCCGTAGGTGTATGCAGAGACCACAGATCTCTATCTGCAACAAACAACGGAGATATTATTATGCTGTTATTTCCCGTACGAGTAGGGAAACAGGTGTGGGGCGAAGACGTATACGCCACAAGTTTCATATGTTTCATACATACATACATACATATGTTTGTATGAAACATGAAACTTGTGACATATACATCTTAAGAATTGTAGAGTCATACATGAATGGACTGATTGATGAATGTACAATTCAGTGCCACACTAATCACTGAATATACGTTACCACTTCTCGTATGGTAAGTGCAGAAATCTGGAGGCCTCCTATCTTTATTCTTTCTGTACTTCTTTCTCTCTCATTTGTTGGAAGGCAATCCATCAGCAATGCCCTTTAGTGTTGTAGATATTCGCAGGCGTCTCTGCTTGTTTACTGTATTTACTTCCATAATAGAATTGCAAGGTTAAAGAAATAGACATTTATATTATTTTTTTAATATTTCCAGGTGAAAAATTCCTAATATTGCAATGTCTGATGAACCAAATACTGAGCTACGCTACAGTACGCGACCTGGTGGAGGAGAGGATAGATGAGTATAAAAATGCCAAGCAGGCTCTGCGCTTGTTACAGGTACGGTTGATAATACTTGCTTGAATTGCGGCTGTTTAATAACTTCCAAGTGTATGTCATACAATATTTGCACAGAATTTGCTTAGGGGCCATCCATAAACGACGTCACAAGAATTTTATGATTTTGGACCCCTCCCCCCGTTTGTCACACGTGGAGCTTTGAGTTTAGAGTTTTAGCACTTTAAACTTATGCACGTGTTGCCACAAAGGTCTCATCTCATCTCTTGTCACTCTTTCACACTTTATAGACTTCCCTTCCTCTTAATGTATGATAAAATTAAAAGATAGGTCCCTTCTAGTGGTAGAGCCATGGCAACACGAAGTGCCATCCATAACTACATAGAAAATCAGTCAAGTAAAATGTTACCACTTTTACAGTGTTACCGCGTTTCTTACATTGACTGCGGTGATCCAAAGGCCCTATTTCATTTTCCTCTTTTTTCTTCTTTCTCGCCTATTACGTTCTTCCCCTACCTTTATTCACCCTAAGGTAAAAAGGCAAGGCGTTTGCAGTGATACTTACCATCAGGCAACAAAAAGAGCCTTGCTCATTTGCTTCTTTCACAAAAAACAAATTGAACTAAACGGTCAACCTCTTCCGTTCTTCTTAACTAACATCTTCCCTCAAGCAAGTTACGTCGTAACGTCCCTGATGTTACAAGGTTACCGTAATCGGCGAAGATTTCTTACGTGGAATTTGCTGGTTTGCATTATTCTTCTCTATAAGCAATATATGACACAGAATAATTATACACATTAATAATTATTATGTGCATTCGGTTATGTACATAATAATTATTAATGGAGTCAGGCGTTACTTCGCGGAAATCCATCACTATGTGGACAGTCAAAAGTTTTACTTAGCTAAGATCCGCGACAAGCAAAACAATAACAAAAAATTAATAAATAATGTGTGTCTTTCTGCTGGATGAAATGGATTTATTTGGAACTTAAACCAAAAACATACCGAAAATCGGCCATCAATTCTCCACCCACCAACCACTATACACAACACCAAACACACATTATCACTTTTCCATCTTGTAAACGACACGTGTTTCGCCCCAACACGAGGCATCTTCAGGTATAGTAGACTCTACGGAAGACACTTCTCGGTCACTTTTCAGTTGTCTTCCTTTATATGTTATATACAATAATTGTGTATAACAATATTTTTCTGGTTATCGATGACACTCTATAATGTTGAATTCTTATACATTGTTTCTATGTATTATAAAAGGAATGAAAACAAAAAAGCTACTACTTATGGATTTTCTTTCACTATTTCTTCTTCATCCAAAAGAACTTTATGAAATGGTGGCAGAAGCGAAATTATTGGCGGACTGACTTGAGACACTTCTTTCTTTTGTCTTTGAATATGTAATCATTTCTATTCTCTTCTTCTTTGAAACTTGAATGTCACTTAAACATAATTGAACGTTCTTATGCTTATCTGCAAGACTATGTTTGTCTTATAAATCTATACACAATGTTATAAAAAAAACAGGATACCTGCGGAGTTTCTTTCGCCGTTTCTTCTCCGTTCAGAGGAACCTCACAAAGAAATGGAGGTAAAGCTTTACTGTTAACACTGTGATATACGATAAATGAGATGTGATTTCTTATGTTGGAATAAAAAAATTTGAATACTAATAAGATATCTCATTCTTTCAGATTAATGAACGAAAAAGGGAAATGCAAGTTGTAGCAGCTCGACAGGAGTTGAAAAAGGAAGCTGCTGCAAAAAAGGAGGAGCAAAAGTTAAGCGGAGAGCAAGCCAGGGCAGTAGACGAAGAACTGAAAAGGTCTATAGACAAGTTAGCAAAAGAAAATGAAACAAAGAAACATGAGTACGAGAAAAAGCACAAGGAATTGCAGGCTTCTCTGTTTGAGTACACCACATATGTTGGTGAGTGTGGATGTGGTTTAACCAATGTTTGTTAAGGGGAATGTACGTAACCTGTGTTCTTTCATGTATGACTATTGAAACTGGTAGAGCCTCGTTGCACACGAATTTGGTGCGTTTTTCAAGAAACTTCTTTCCTGGAGCCACTACTCTGTGGAACCAACTACTTCCGGTCGTATTTTCGAACCGATACGACATTAGCACCTTCAAAATCAAGCCTATACTTTCCTTAAAGGCCGGAAACCCTTCTGCAGTGCGTATGGCCTGCCGATGTCTATGGGCGGCATTCATTGCTTTCCATCGAATGACACGCCTGCTCGTTTGTTTTCCTATCCCATAAAAAATGTTTCGAATTTCATTTTTTTCTTGCCACTCGAATTCACTATCGCTATCATCACAACCAAATGTTATTTCTCTAATTCGTGTTCTTTTTAGCGGCCTAATTTCTTCTGCGCTACAATCAGTGCCAACAAATTCCAGCATGTGCACAGCACCGGCGATAGTAATTATTAAATATGGACAGTCAAAAGTTTTACTTAGCTAAGATCCGCGACAAGCAAAACAATAACAGAAAATTAACAATGTGTGTCTTTCTGTTGAATTGAGTGGATTTATTTGGAACTTAAAACAAAAACTTACCGAAAATCGGCCATCAATTCTCCACCCACCAACGACTATACACAATACCAAACACACATTATCACTTTTCCATCTTGTAAACGACACGTGTTTCGCCCCAACACGAGGCATCTTCAGGTATAGTAGACTCTACGGAAGACAACCGAAAAGTCGGTTATTGTTTTGCTTGTCGCGGATCTTAGCTAAGTAAAACTTTTGACTGTCCACATGGTGATGGATTTCCGCAAAGTAACGCCTGAGTCCATTAATAATCGTAATTATTAAATATATTTATTGTGTTCAGGCTCAGACCGCGCTTTCCGACGCTACTGGGTGATGCGGCGCTTGGGTGGGCTGTTCGTTGAGGCGGGTGGGGATGGTGATGAGCGTGGGGTGTGCCGACATAAGCCCTTGCCTCCCCCACCGGCGCCGCGGGCCGACACCCTCTCCTACGTCGCCGAGCTGTACCGTGAGGAGCGGGGTGGGTATTCTCTGTCGCTGTCATAGATACCATTATTGCACGTATCTCGAATCGTACAAAACGGATTGTTCGTTGTAAAAATGATATTGTGTGATTACCGCTGTCAACATTGGTGACCAGAGCCTTTATATATAGTATACTACTTCATGTGTAGTATAAGTACTTTATTTCGGTGGGGGTACCTAAAAAGTAAAGTCTGAAACAAATCTCGAATAAAAAGGTTAAAAGGTATACTACACTTAAAACACATATACACACATACTACTACATACTTAAACGGTTAGCAACGCTTCCGTGACTCCTGCGGTGTCGCAATTGTCTATGGGCGGCGTTGATTGCTTTCCATCAGGCGGTACGCTTGCTCGTTTGCCCCGCTATCCCATAAAAAGGTTAACGGCACTCTGACTTCACTTAACAGAACGAAAGAACACTTTAGTCATTACTAATCACAATTTAGTCATCACTAAGGTAATTACTGAAGCGTTCTTTCGTTCTGTGTACGACTCGATTGCGACAATTGCATATTCGTCAGTGTTAATAAGTTTGAACAATACTAAAAAAAAAATTATTTATTTCAGCCGGCAGCGACAAAGAGAATGAGTTAGGTTTAAACTCCCGCAATGGATCACCGAAGAAATCGCTGGTGCACCTGAACGGGCTGGCCTCTCACAAGGTGAACGGCACCGAAGCAACGGAGTCTCCCGCTACGTCGCCAGCTCTGCAACACGCCCGCGAGCTGATGCTTTGCACGGCCGATATTGGCACATGCTTTGTACACGGAAAGGTATGAAAAATCAATCTTTTATAACTTTTATGTACAATTTCAAACATATTTAATGTTATTGTTTTTTTGCCTTGGTATATGGTATCCATGCATACATATATATCGTCACGCCTGTCTCCCGTAGGATTAGGCAAAGATCACTGATTCCATCCGTTAGGGTCCCGGCACAGCTTCCTTACTTCCCCCACACTAATTCTACTGGAAACAGGAGTGACAATATGTATGTATGTATATATGTCTTTGTTGATTATTCGACCTTTAACATAATTCTGTCTTACTGGTTATTTTTCACCTCACGCACAAGATGGCGTCACGTGTCACACTGCTAGAGGGACCGTGCTTTTTCATGAATGTTTCTGTCACCGTACCCCTATTAAGGGCTTTAACAAATCAAACTACATCACACATACATACATAACGCCACGCCTGTCTCCCGTAGGCTTAGGCAGAGACCACAGATCCCCATCCGTTACGGTACCGGCACACCTAACTTGCTTCCTTCACTCATCTCATCTTTTCATCCATCCTTCCTCTCACATTTACCGTAGCGAAACGGCTCTCCGTTAGTCGCTTCTCGTCCTCGTGAGAATCGGGTCGTGACGGGTGGCCAACCACGTCACCTTGTAAAAATGCCTTTGTTTAGCCATCGAAGCCTTATGTATTTTTAAGGCTCCGAAATACTTAATTACATACCTTTTATTATAACAATATATTTATTATTTATTTATTCTTTAGGCATCATTTGCCTGTCAACCTTTAGATTGAAGGAAAAGATAACAGTAGGTACAAAAACTATAGAATTAAATACATATATATATATATATATATATATATATATATATATATATATATATATATATATATATATATATATATATATGTATATATTTTATCAAAATATAGACTGCATACTTTCATATACACATACATCTTATTGCCTTTTTTACAGGTGGATAGACCACACTGGATGGTGTACCATACAGAGGAACAGATAGAGGCCCTCATACAGTCATTGAACAAGCGTGGTTTGAGGGAGAATGAATTGCGTCAGACACTAGAGCAAGACCGCATCAACCTAATAGACCATGTGAAGAAGTGTCCGCTACATCTGCTCAATCCTACAATTGCAAAGGTAAGTGGAAACATGACATCGGAAAACCCAAGAACCCACTGCTTTCTTATCGGCCCCATATCCTTATCTCCCTGTCTAGTTGCAGTGAGCATAGAAACGCATCTGTCATACCCCTCGATTGCGAATATCCTGCTTATTTTTCTATTTATTAATCATATAATTATTAAAAAGATTTGTAATTGTTCATATTAATCTGTTGGCTGTAAAATCAAATCTCTATTCCTGTTTTCAAGTAAACTTAGGACAATATTTTTGAATCGAAAAACATTTACTTTACTACTTTGTCGAAAGATATAAAATATTCCACCTACAACAATCACAACAAAAATTAATCAAATAAAGTTTTATTTTCAAAAATTTTCCAAAGGCTTAATTTAATAATCAAATACATTTAATTCTCATTTCATAGATGGTCCTCAATCCGGCCTCGGGAAATGATAGGCTAATAGTTATTAAATATTATTTTTAGCAAGAATAGATGGATATAATGTTTATGTTTATGTGGCATATATCATATAAGGGTGGCATGTGTCTTGGAACAAACCATTTTTATCAATAAAAATGATGGGCCTAGTAATGGCTTGAAATAACAAGTCTACATAGAGAGGATGGATGAAAGGAGACTGTCAAAAGAAATTTACGTTGCGGATTTGGATGGAAGGATCAGAAGGGGAAGACCAAGGAGAACATACCTTAACCAAATTGCCGAAATTTTTGGGAACGGTCAGATCAAGAGTACCCTTAACCACACTCGGGTTATTATATGCTCTCCGGGCATATAATAACCCGAGTGTGGAGGAAACAAAGAAAGTAGGTCAGGATCGTAGCAGATTCGGCAATTTAGTCAAGGTATGTTTTCCTTGGTCTTCCCGTATTGACCCTTTCGTTTTCACATCCGCATCCGCAACGTAAAATTCTTTTACCAGTCGTCTTTCATCCATCCTCTCTATATGCCCAGACCATCTAAGCATCTCAGCTTAAAAACTTTGAAAAATGAAGAACGAAGTAAAACACTATTGTGTACTTTGCAGCCTCCACCGCAACCGTCGCATCACATGACGCGGCAGAGGAGGTTCCAACCTTCACTGAACGTGCCTCCGGACTCCACCCTCACAGAGGCACTGGAACTCTCATTGCGTGATCACATTCTCGAGCTTGAGGAAAAGATCTTCAGTGGATGTTTGGGAGCGCTCAAAGTTAAAGTAAGAAACGAAATAAATTGCTACAAATTTATGGAGACATTGTAGTTATGGTAAACCAGAGTCAATATGTCCAGCAGTGGACTGCCACGGCCTGCACAGCAGTCCACTGTTGGACATAGGCCTTTCGCCACTCTAGTCTCTTCCAACCGCTTTGCAAAGATCGTCGCTCCATCAAAACAATTTGTTTTAACCAGTAACGTTCGCGGTACAACTCACCAAAGTTTCACCGCAAGCGGGTGAATGGTTTAGGAACTCAGAGGAGAAACATACAAAAAAAAACATTCATTTTAATTAATATGAAGATGTATATCAACAAAATGCTTTTTTTTTCAGGAGCGTCAGGCTTGGCGTGGAACCATAATGTTCCGTGGTTACGACAAGCAGGTTGAGTATTTAAGCTGGGGTCCCGGCCGGCAGTACCGTGATGACTACCATTTGCCCAACGGTGTGCTGCGATTGCCTGACGGTCAGTATTGTACATAACACCATCAGAGTTGTGCGTGGTATTTTTGGATCTATATGACGATCAAGAATCTTTCCCCACCATCTGGGAATAGCGATCCAATGCGGTGCGTTTTTCCCGAAACCTCATTCCACGCACCACCACTCTATGGAACCAGCTACCTTCAGCGCTATTTCTGATAAGACATTGAAACCTTCAAAAAACAAGCCCACTCATATCTTTCAGGCCAGCAAAGCATTTATGATGCCTATGGTGCTGCCGATGTCAATGAGCTGTATTAATTGACATCTTTCCATCAGGTAACACGTCTGCTCGTTTGCCTTTCTTTTTCATAAGAAAAAACTAGGACTACACACCTGTAGGCCGAACATAAATTTTCCTGATGCCGGAATAGAACATGCGACAGTTGATTCTTAAAGCAATAGCTTCGTTAGTGAGCCAAATACGGTACGGACCTTCAGACCTTGATTGGACACACCAAACAGTGGAATGCTATAGTCTGTCAACTTGTTCTTTTTTCTGCTTATGCCATAAAAAAAGAAAACTATCTATACTATGTTACAGATGTGGACCAATCGGAAATCAAAAGTATACGAGAGAATAAGTACCGTGATCCAGGGCACTATTTAGAAGCGCCCAAGGTGAATGGAATTAAGTCTGAGCCTGGAGAGGACGAAGTGGAGGCCAACCCTGAAGTGGTGCGAGGGCTAGCCTCTGCTTTGTTGCAGGTGTCCCAGGCCATACACCATAAATACTTGAAGAGGCCTTTAGGTAAGTTGTCACTATTAACATGTGTTCTCTGCCAGACCGTTTTTTGAAGATTGTCCGTTTGGGCCCCGTGTTCGTAAACTAATTCCTAGAAAGATATACTTATTGTTTTGTTGTGTTCTCCATTTAAAACTATACACCCTTGATTATTATGATTTTTATATTATCTTTACATTATTGTAAGCCATACGCGAAAAACAAACAATACAGTTGTAAAGTGGCACGGAATGTGATACATACATACATTTAATTTAATATTAAAAATTTTATTATTACCCTCATCTAACAGGTTTGGACGACAAAGAGCGTAAGGACCGTGAAGCCAGAAACAAACCCTTAGACCTGGAAGCTCTAGAACGCTGGGAGGTGTCTCTGATGGAGTCAAGGAGCTTCGCGCAGATAGTGCTTCACCTGTTCACGTTGGACTCCAGCGTGACTTGGTCCGCCAGTATACTGAACGCCAGCTGCCGCCTGTGCCGACGGAAGACCGACCCTGATAACATGCTTTTGTGTGACGGCTGCAATAAGGGACACCATTTGTACTGCCTTAAGCCTAAATTAACGGTAAATAATTTGTTCTATTTCAATGGAGAGTCATGAATTATAAGTTTATGTTATCTATTTATGCTGTAGTAGAAAATATAAAACTATGGCTTTAAATGCCTGCCAAAAAATGTCATTTAATTCTAAAAATGATATTGCAAATGATAACCGACACATTTTATTCCTAATACCACTAAAATGAATTATATAAATTACAGAACAATTTGTTCTACCTCAGTATGAAGCATTCTAAGATATAATATACTTTACTGAAGACAAAAAACTTTGGAAAGTTAAGTATAAAAAGGACAAAACATGTATAAATTGTGGTATTATTTTACAATTTATGGTCAAATGTCTTCGATGATTTTGTTTTTCATAACCCATATATATGGGACATATGTCCCACTACGTTCTGGAGGATAGGACGTTAACCCACCACGCTTATCCAATGCGGATTGGCGGGGTTACCAGACTCGCAATAAATATTTGCATGCCATACACATATATGTATTTATTCCGATGTGGAGATCGAACCCAAAACCATTGACTGTATTGATTATAAATTGTAGAATATGTGTATACAAGCGAGGTGCCAGCAAGCCTTTCTCCTTCCATTATTTGCCTTTTATGTTATAACATTTATGTATTATTTATGAAGGGAAAAGCCTACTTTCCCACAACATAGGGGATCCTAGTGAGGGATCTAGTGTCCTGTAACATGTGTAAATATTTTGAAAATAAAGGTGTATTATTATTATATATTATATTTTCCCTCCCATTAAATCCTTCTTTCCCTCCAATTACTCACATCCTTACCTTATAGTAGGTAATGCATCTGCAATGCTCACAGTGTTCCGGCTGAACATGGATGGCAGAGGTTACTTACTAACAACTCTTCTATAAATAAATTATAAGACACTAAGTCATCTAAATTTGTTCCATACTTTATTTATTAAATATAGTGTAAATTCTGTTGTCGATTTCCATTTCATGCATACAGACAACATTACTGCGAATGGTGAGTTAAATAAATAGACAAGATGAAATGATAGAAGAAAACCGCCCACACGGCATCACAGTGATGACGATTTGTTTATTTTCCACCAGAAAGTACCTGACGGTGACTGGTTCTGCGACGTATGCAGACCTAAGGAGAAGACGCCAAGGAAGAGAAGGAAGTTGTACTCTGATAATGAACCCGAAGAAGATTTGGATGACAGGTATGTTGTACTGTTAAAATTGTGTAAGACTAAGTTAAGACTTCTCTGTTGAAAAACCAATTTAGACATTATGACTCCCTTAGTAAGCTCTTTAAAAATATTGCCAATCATTTTAGCTATTTGACTATTACTATTATTTACTTTATTCATTTCCAATTATTAGTTCACACTCTCCCTATATATATTTATATAGATATTATAATATCTTGTCCAAATTTTTAATCGTTAATAAAATATTTTTTATTCATCCACTCAAGTTCAATTACATTTTTTAACTTGTAGTTATATGGACAGTCAAAAGTTTTACTTAGCTAAGATCCGCGACAAGCAAAACAATAACAGAAAATTAATAATGTGTGTTTTTCCGTTGGGTTTAGTGGATTTATTTGGAACTTAAACCAAAAACTTACCGAAAATCGGCCATCAACTCTCCACCCACCAACCACTATACACAACGCCAAACACACACTATCACTTTTCCATCTTGTACACGACACGTGTTTCGCCCCAACACGAGGCATCTTCAGGTATAATAGACTCTACGGAAGACAACCGAAAAGTTGATGGCCGATTTTCGGTAAGTTTTTGGTTTAACTTCCAAATAAATCCACTAAACCCAACGGAAAAACACACATTATTAATTTTCTGTTATTGTTTTGCTTGTCGCGGATCTTAGCTAAGTAAAACTTTTGACTGTCCACATAGTGATGGATTTCCGCAAAGTAACGCCTGACTCCATTAATAAACTTGTAGTTGATGACACTTATGGTAATACAGTTTTTTTCAGTATTTATACGTTAATTAAATTGAATTAATGGTAGGAATCGACTTTAAAAAAAAATATTATATCACTTGTTTATTTATTACACAAATATTTTATTGTGATTGTGGTGTATGAATATTTTTATCTATAGTTGTTTAAAAAATAAATAACAAAGTAATAATTATTTTCGCAGTAGCGAGTACCGTGGCGTGTGCGGGTTGTGCGGCAGCGGGGGTAGGCTGGCGGGCACGTGTCGCGGCTGTGGCACCCGCTGCCACGCCGAGTGCGTGGCCTCGCGGCGGGCGCTGTGCAACGCCTGCCAACAGCCGCACAGAGGTAACACAGACCCACTGCATGACACAATTTACGGAATTAATAATTATTATTTTACGGAGTTAATAATTATTAATTTACGGAGTTAATAATTTTCGATTTACGGAGTTAATAATTATTAATTTACGGAGCTAATAATTATTAATTTACGGAGTTAAAAACTTTTAATTTACGGGGTAAATAATTATCAATTTACGGGGTTAATAATTATTAATTTACGGAGTTATTAATCATCAATTTACGGAGTTAATAATTATTAATTTTGATAGAATTACCAGATGTTTATATCAAATATGCCAGAAAAGTCACCTGAACTGTGATGACAAAGAATTGCAGAAATGTAGTGTAATGACAATGTGGTAGTTGAAGTGTATCAGTTTCGGAAGTTTACGTGGTTGGTATTTAAATAAAATGAATTATAGTTCCCAGGAAGTACTTAGTTCGTTGTCGGAGAAAACAAACTTCTTAAGAACTACTTCTGCAATATCTTCTATGTACCCTCCTCATTATCATATCAAAACAATGTAGAACGTAGGCATGCTATCATATAATGTTTCAAATGTCGATAAAATCAATCTACAGCTAAAGAAATTGAAACTTTTAGAATAATATATATAACATACTTTTACTCACAATGTAACTTAGTAGGCATTACAGGAACGTACGTCTGAGAACCAGAATAAAAAAGAGTATGGGTAGTTTATGGTTATCGAATGGGTTAGGAAGGCGAGAGCATCAGGTCTAATGGTTGATATTGTGTCCCAAAGAGCCGAGCGGGCGCCGTTGCGCGGCGAGTGCGATGGACAACATCCACCACTACACACGAGCGCTAGGACGTCGCGACAGCACCGGTTTGTTGCACCACCTTCTCCAGGAATGGTCGCATACTGTGCTTCATCTCATAACACCTAAACCTTCCTTATACTTGTCTTCGCTTAACACTCGATTGCCCAAGAAGTCATTTTGACTGCTTTTTAATTTCATTCAATTCAATCAATCATTCAATCATTCATTCAATATTATATAAAGCTGCATTACCACTGACTGACCGACATTAAGAAAACTAAAAGTTGAAGGGGAGGTTTCTTGTAGGGAAATGTTCGGATATGACTCGAGGCAGAGGAATAATATCCAAATCTTGAAAATTTGTCTAAAAAACCTGGTAAAAAAAATTTCATTGGCCAGTCCAAACCGTATTGCCTACCCTGGGTCGGTCTCGAACAAAAAATGACAACAAGTGCGAACACATCCCAATCCCGTTATTTCCACCCCCTGAGGTTTCTTGTGTGTTCGTTTGCGTCGACGAGGTTTATCGTGATAAGAAAACAGAAGATTATGTATCATTTTTTGCATTAGGTGCACCGGCCGTGCGAAGCCGGGGCGGGCAGCTAGTTTAAAATAAAAAAAAATATATCTATATTGATACAATTTCTTGGAATTTTAAGTAGGTATTTACAAAATTTTGTGAAAACTTTATTATTAAAAAAATTATTAATGAAATTAAAAAATAATCAAATCGACTTCGGGCAGTCTAGTGTCAACGTTCCCACTAAATCCTGCTCTGCGCTTACCTATATATAAATTGGCTGGTTACATTTGAACTAACGCTACAGTACAATACAATAGTACACCGCTCCTACAGTAGGTATATACTAGAATGGACGGGGGTCGACACAATACACCCACTATACATACACCCGTACCTTATCACGAAGGTATACGGAGAAACTTAATAAAGTTTGCGTATGCCGTAGCAAATTGACTCAGTGGCAGGGCCCCCCGACCACGGAGTCGCGTGTTCGATCCCCGAATCGGAATAAATATATATTTATCCTATAGATATTTATTCCGAGGCTGGTAACCCTGCCCATCCGCATTGGACAAGCGAGCTGGGCTAACGTCCGTTCCTCCAGAAATGGAGAGAAACCGTGCCCAGCAGTGGGACATATATAGGCTATGAAAAATGCCACATTTATTAAATGATATAAAAAGAAGTAAATAAAATAAAAAGTTTTTGTTTACATTAAGTAATTAAATAAAACCATACATACAGACTAGCTCAGAATCTGGTCTACTAAGTTCGATTCCTGAATATTCTTATAAGAATTCATCTTATAATCTTTAAAATCAAATTTATACTCTTTTCATGTGATGTTGGTAATTCGCGAAATAGATAGTTATTTGTATAACGTTTAAATATATACATAGAATAATAAGTGCATGCAAGTAACTGCTGAAAAATTGCAAGTTATTGCAAGAACAATACAACAACTAAAAATAAATCGACGTCTAAGAGACGTAATTATCGACGTCTCGAACGTTTCTCGAACGACGTCGACGAACATTTCATGTGTAATTGTATACTTTGACGTCTTCGAAACGTCTAAAACTATCTCGAACGGAGGCCAGGCAGTATATTTTTATATTAACGAATAAATTCACTCATTCACATGAAGTATTTCTTAAACTTTATTTTTTATTTGTATTATTTTTATATGTATTTATACGTATTATTTTTCGGACCCATAAAATTTCATTTCATTTGTATGGCAAAGGATTAATATTCATCTGGATGGGGAACGAACCAACAAAAGTGTTTTAAAAAAATAACATACATGCCTTAATGGTGGGCGCATTATTGTAAACTACTATTTTGTTTCTTTCATGGGATAGAAAGGCAAACGAGCAAGCGTATCGTCTGAAAGAAATCAATGCCGCACATAATCATCCGCAAAATGTAAAGATTTCAGAGGCGATGCCAGCCTAATCTGCTAATATAATAAAAATAATGCTAATAATGCTTTTGTCACTGTCGTTCTAAACCCGAGCCGTTTGGTCCAAATGCTGGGATTACCTTTGAGAGCCAAGTTCAATAAATATAATACAAATAATAAACAAGGGTTCTGTGTTAAAATCCCGGTTGAAACTTAATTTTTAAACACCAAATCAACTTTTTGGGTCCGTGGATGTAATTTTTATATGTCCATTGTGTCTTGAAGACATGTCTCAAATTATTTTCCAATCGTATCGATAAAAGAAACACATTTCATTTGATAAAAGAGGATTTTATCAAGAAGACAGCTAACATATATATATATATATATATATATATATATATATATATATATATATATATATATATATATATATATATATATATATATATATGCGCTGTTAACAACTTTGGGATTTCTTCAATTGATTTGGTCAATATAACCAAATTGTCTGGGAGCACACCATCATAAATTATTGCTTTTTTGTTTTATCACCTTCAATTCATTTTCTTTTATCACCTTCATTACCTACTCCTTTCTATTACTCCCAAGATATTTCGATGTGAATGAATGCCAGATCTGACTTTTAAGTCATTTGAAAAATTCCTTCGATTAATACTGTACTAAATTAAAAAAGCAGCTGCGTTCATTGTATAAACCCTTTATTGTTGCCTGACTCTTATTGCACTTATCCGCTTGTATGTTCTGTGCTTTGCTACCTCTATGGACAGAAGGAGACTAACGAAATAAATCGAACAAAAGCAATACAACAAAGCTAGTATGCACTCGATATCGATACTCGATAAATGTATGTAAACCAGTGTGTATATTGTAAAGGAGTTGGTATAAATAGTCAGATTATAAAATTCGGTATTCGACCTAATTTTTATTTTATCAAATGCCAAAAACTATTCGGCCACATACCGAATATCTTAATACAATTCGTCCAAATATACAATACTGTATTCGGCCAGATACCATATATACAATTCGGCCGAATATTTAATGCAATAATACTATTCGGCCAAATATCCAATATCATAATACTATTTGGCCAAATATCCAATATCATAATACTATTCGGCCAAATATCCAATATCATAATACTATTTGGCCAAATATCCAATATCATATATATATATACTGATATATATATCGAATACCATACTACTACTACTATATATTTATATATATATATATATATATATATATATATATATATATATATATATATATATATATATATTTTAGTTTAATGTGAAATTGAAGAAGAAAGAAGAGGAAATTGTTGAAATTTCTATCAGGGTTCCTTTTGAACCTACTCAGCACTAACTTGATCAAGTTAGCACTGCGTACAGCCGATTGGTTCGTGCTGAATTCGGCCTTATCCCAATAATAACCAGTTATGTATGTAAGCAGCCACCTTTTCATTCCATAAAGTTGACATATCGATACCGACGTTCAGCGGGTCCTAACAAGTTTACACAATATTTGTTTCTATTTAAATAGTGTTATATAACTGGGCTATGTTCCACAGATTCAGACGACAGTGAGTACAATACCGCATTGGTGGAACTTAAGAAACCCAAGGGCCGAAAGAGGAAGGACAGCTCCCCACTTCCCAACGGTTCAGCCAAAAAAAGAGGGCGCAAGTAAGTCAAATAAATTTTAAATAATTACATTATTTTTTTTATACTACAGGGAGGCAAACGGGCAAACTCGTTGTCTGATGGACAGTAATCAATAGACGATGACGAAGAACGAGAAATTGTAATGTGGTAAAATTATGCTGTATTATCAAATTGGTAATAATAGAGATAAGCATCTCTTACTACCATCCCTGCTGCCCATCATATCCTGCCTGCCTACGATAATTTATTCCTAGCTTTGATCGTAGACCATTCATTCTCCTGTCAGTCAGTCTCATAGCCTTATCTGTGATATGGATAAGGTTGACGGACGGGGCGCTGAGATGTAATATAGTTTCTTGCATTCACCCCATAGAACTGTACCATGCCTTAACCATACTTAATGTATTATTAATGGAGTCAGGCGTTACTTTGCGCAAATCCATCACTATATGGACAGTCAAAAGTTTTATTTAGCTAAGATCCACGACAAGCAACACAATAACAGAAAATCAATAATGTGTGTTTTTCCGTTGGGTTAAGTGGATTTATTTGGACCTTAAAGCAAAAACTTACCGAAAATCGGCCATCAATTCTCCACCCACCAACCACTATACACAACACCAAACATACATTATTACTTTTCCGTCTTGTAAACGACACGTGTTTCGCCCCAACACGAGGCATCTTCAGGTATAGTAGACTCTACGGAAGACAACCGAAAAATTCGCGTTTGTAAAAATATGTATGTCAGTAAGTAACATTCAAATATTATAGCGTTCATACAAAAATATTGTTTTATGGGACTTCAAAGAAATCCTGTATAAATATTACGCGACCAAATTAGGTTGGTTTGGGTGCAGTTCATATTGGAATGATAATGATGTCTATTTGAATTAGCAAGACTTTTTGTTGTATAATTTTTGGTGTATATTAAGGAGATTTTTAAAAAAATTTTTTCTTCGCCAAATTTAATGTATATCGATAACTGAATATATTACTTAATTTTCTCGGGTAATTAAAAAGTCACGGTGTGTATTCAACCATATTAAAAAATACTTCAATATCCAGGTCAAAGGGACAATCCTTGAATGGAAAAGTGGATAGGAAATCAAAAGCGTCGCTTACTAATGGAGTGCATGGTATGTATGGTGATCAGATTTATTTTTTCTCTATACCAACAACACCAAGATGTGTGGTTGATATTAATGTTTGTATATGTACAACAACATCGAAATGAGATAGATACGTGTTATTTTCCCTTATATATATATATATATATATATATATATATATATATATATATATATATATATATATATATATATATATATATAGTGTGTGTGTGTATATTTTTATTCCGAGTCTAGTAAACCCCCCCCCCCCAATCCGCATTTCCGTTCCTGTCCTTTCCTTTCTTCTCTATCCTTTCCCTTCCTCTCCGCCAATCCACGCCGTGCCAAAGGATGCATGGCTAAGGGCGAGCTTAGTCGCAAGCGTGCCGACCGTCCCGGGATCGGGTTCCCCCGGGTACTACGGAGCCTTACCTCAGCATGCAGGGCTCTGGGGCTGACCTCCATCCTCCCTTGCGGCTTGTGAAATTCACTAATACGAATTTAATATACCTAATTTGTTGAAAAATGACGGCGACGTGGTTCGCTACCCGTCACGTCCTGATTCTCACGAGGGCGGGAGTGTGACACTTACCCTGGTGAGCCGAGCCATTCATGCTACAGAATAATAATATGCCATTCATGACAAATTATTCGTCTGTAGCGTGGCTCTACCATTTGGAAATTGAATATTATTACGGGTCACATTTTACGCATTTTTTCTGATCTTAGCAAAATAATTTCTATTTGGGGCTATCGATAAATTACTTCATGTGTTACTTTTTTAATCATTGTACATACATACACTTATACATTTATTTTATGATTTTAAAAATGTATTAAAGTAATTTTACATTGTTACACGATATTTTTATGAAGAATATTTTAAGATTGATATTTAAATACATTAATATTTATTAAATAATAAGTACATTGTTGAAGACGCAATCCGCGTCGACATAAGGGTCGTGGTGAGTGACGAGGGCTGTCCGTCTCAGCCCCCACTTCGCTGCACCTGCGGTTCCCATGGCCGCATGGAATGAGCGACACCAGTTTGGTCGAAACACTCAGCGATACGAGTACACTCGACATTAAGATTTACTTAACATTTTGGTTAAGAATTAATTAAGTGCATAAAACTAGTAACTCTGTAAATCCTGTAAACTTTGTTAGCTTCCAAATTGAACTTGTGACTTTGACTTTGTATATTATATTTTAAACTGATTATATTGACAATTTATTGGGTCGATATCGACCAATTTTTAATTTTATAATTAATCCCCGGGTAATAGATGGTATTCAAAGTCATAAAATTCATGTGATGTAGTTTATGGATGGCCCCTTTATTAGCAATTCTTGTGAAATAATTGCGATTTGTTTTTATAGAAGAACAAAGTGGTAGGAAGAGAAGCAGTCGACACGAAACCCAATTGCATAAAGAAGCACTGGAGCAGTTGTTGAAGGAGGTCTTCAAGCATAAAGACTGCTGGCCTTTCGATCAGCCCGTCTCAACGGAAGAGGTAATGTCGTTTTTTAATTTATTCTTGTATACTTTAAATAGCCCTTTTAAAACTGAGTTTCAGCTCTACACTCCTTAAACGTAGGCAAACAAGCAGGCATGTCACCTAATGGAAAGCAATCAATGCTGAGCATAGACATCCGCAGTGCTATGGGCATAAAAATAAGACAAAAATAATTAAAAATTAACTAACTTCGCTGGATCAGAGACCCGAAATGAATCTGGAACCCGAAATGGTCTGGCGAAAAGAGCTTTCGCCACCTTACCCTGTCCTGTTGCTTTGCCTTTCGTGTCGCTTTGTTTGCTGGTTTTGACTTGTTTTTAATTTATTTACATGACACAACTGTGTCAAAAGCTAAGAAGTTATTACTTACTACTTACTTACTACTACTACTTTTGCGGCCCGCTACACCCCGACTACCACGCGTTTGCGGCCCCCTATGAAAAAAAGGTTGAGTACCACTGTTCTAGGCAAATTATGTGGACAGTCAAAAGTCTTACTTAGCTAAGATCCGCGACAAGTAAAACAATAACAGAAAATTAATAATATATGTTTTTTGTGCTGGGTGACGTGAATTTATTTGGAACTTAAACCAAAAACTTACCGATAATCGGCCATCAACTCTCCACCCACCAACCATTATACACAACACCAAACACACATTATCACTTTTCAATATTGTAAACGACACGTGTTTCGCCCCAACACGAGGCATCTTCAGGTATAATAGACTCTACGGAAGACAACCGAAAAGCCTGACTTTTCTGAAAAGGTGTTGTGTATAGTGGTTGGTGGGTGGAGAGTTGATGGCCGATTTTCGGTAAGTTTTTGGTTCAAGTTCCAAATAAATCCACGTCATCCAGCACAAAAAACACACATTATTAATTTTCTGTTATTGTTTTGCTTGTCGCGGATCTTAGCTAAGTAAAACTTTGGACTGTCCACATAGTGATAGATTTCCGCAAAGTAACGCCTGACTCCATTAATAATCTATGCAAATTATTTAATAATACAAATTGATTTTGTAGGTACCGGACTATCTAAATATTATAGAGCAGCCAATGGACTTCAGCACGATACGCAACAAGCTGGCGGCGGGGGAATACGAGACGGACGAACAAATGCTCGCAGACACGGCGCTGGTGTTCGCCAACTGCTACACGTACAACAAGGATACTCATCCCGTCGCCAAGTGAGTCGGACACCTTATTTTTTGGAAGAAGTAGCCAAACGAACAAGCAGGTCATCAGATGGCAGTTCTAATTAAATGTACAGATGTATATATATGCATGAAAATAAAGGTTTAACAGCGGAGGAATTCCTATGCGGGGATCGAATCCGCGACCATCACTGAGCAAATTGGTTGGTTGTTATATAAACATATATTATGTACTAGCTTTCGCCCGCGGCTTCGCTCGCGTGGAATTTGGTCTGCCACATTAAGTTTCGTGACGGATCATTTTAAATAAATATATTTTTTATTTTACTTGATAGTAAAAAAATATATTTATTTAGCTACTCGTAAATCCAAAATTTCAGATGTCTTACTTCAATACTGACGGATTCCATACAATCTTTGGACCCCTATTGAACCCTATAATATTAAGAGGGAAACTCTTGAGGGTGAAATTATCAAAATTCCTTTCTTAGTACTTATTTAAGCTATAATAGAATCTGTCTGCAAATTTCAACAAACAATCCTACAATACATCTTCTTTGTGTAACTGCAATGATTTAGACAGCGTACGCCAAGATAGCTCTCAGGGGCCAGATTTTTTTCCGACTTAATTGACAAATCCAAATCCGTCCAGTAGATTTTTCGTGAAAGAGTAACAAACATACATCCATACTCACAAACTTTCACATTTATAATATTAGTAGGAATTAGTAGGACTACATATATAAATACATGTATTCTGTCTTCACAGAGCTGGCAACCGGTTGGAGAAGTACATCACAAAGCGATGCTCAGAACTTGAGCTGCCTCCCCTCCCACAATCAAGCCTCGACAACGATGATGATGACGACGAGGACACACCCATAGCCAAGAGGGCGAAGCTGAAGTGACATCAGTTTTCACCGCAGCATCTCTCAGACTATGTGCGTTACTGAGGCTTGTGATATATATAGTGCTTTAAACGTGTTCGCTTTTGACCCAGTGTCCGATGATTAAGTGTAAAACGTTTTGAAAGACAGAGAAAAAACATTGATGTGAGTATTTGAGAAAACTTTTAAAATTTTTGTTTCGGGTAGAATATATAAGATGTAAATTCTCAGTGTCTTTATCTGGAATTTTACTAAGAACCACAATCATAAGTGTGGCAAACACAATTTTTTTTAACTAAATCGAACATTATTAATATTTATGGATGATAATAAGCTATCTTGTATTTAAATAAATGTATGATTTTGAAATATATGTATCTGTAATAAATTAAAGTATTATCAATAGCAATAGCAAGCTCCTATAAGTCCATATATTCATTGAAATCCAAATATTATTTATATATGGCTAGGAAGAGTTGTGGGGTAAAACAGAATAATTAATTATACAATTTTATGTTTCAATTACGTGTATGTGTTGTTTTATTTTTAATAAATGTGGTTTTTTGAAAGAAAAGAAAAAAAAATTTGACATTAATAAATGATTGTATAAGTAGCTGATGGTGGTATGTATGACTGTCATAATTCCATACAATACCAATACACCGGGATTCATAGAGTGAGGTGTCTAGCTCTGAACTCACCGATCCCACCGTGGAATATGGGAAAATGGTCCCAGCTTAAGAATATCTATCCCCGATAGTGAAACTGATTTAGGCTATGTTGATATATAATTTTGGATTTGATTTCATTGTACCTAAGGATGTATACGACTTGTTCATCCTTGTAATATATTAAAAATATCACTTTTTTGCGGCAAACATGTGGTATTAATCCATCTTGACAAGTCGTGAAAATATCATTTGTTATAAATCCAGGATTTACCAAAGCTAATACAGATGTATTATAACTCGAAATTCCGATAAATTTAAGTATGTGAATATTTTATGTAAGGCATTTTAATTAGGTATCGGATTGGCATAGTTATTATAAAGACATTTTACTTGTTGCTTATGCATAAAGTGCCTGCTTTGGTGAGAAAGTTCTCAAGAGTCAATTGTCAGTAATGTAGGTTTTAGCTTAGCGCATGGTAATTTTGAAATCATTATGAAATTTTTTAATGAAGATATTGTATATTAAACTAAATTTAATAAAAGGGGACAAAAGGATTTGTCTTTGAACGTTTGATTTTTTTACATCAATATTTTTCAATTAAATGTATCAGTGTAATAAAAAAATATATTCTTTCTTGTATTTTATGTGGTTCTCGTAGGTAGAAATATCATTATGTATTTCTATTTAAAATAATATTAGGTACATTTATGCAAAATATAAAAACGAATAAATCATAAATTTGTAAATTGGCTGCATAGAAAAGATTTGCCTTGACAACTTAAAAAAAAATAAACAACATTTTTATATTGAGCTTACACTATAAACATGCAGAAAATATAATGTTATAAATTATTTAGGAGTTTATTAATATTAAATATAATAAGGTAATCTAAGCTAGACCATTATGTATTATTGACCTATATATATATATATATATATATATATATATATATATATATATATATATATATATATATATATATATATATATATATATAAATTTAACTCCAAATTTACCTGGTACAAACAAACAATGTGTAGCGTTAAATAAATATTGTATTTACCCACAAAATTATAAAGTTCGGATTCACCAAGGAAAACTTATGAATATTTACCCGTTACATATACTGACACCATCCTATAGGACTGTTTCTGTGGAATGGTTGGTATTATTCTTACCTATGTTACAATATAACAGGCGCTTGTAATACAGATTAACAGTCCTTAACTGTTAAAAAAATAATGTGTTACCAAATCTTTCATTCATAGCAAATAACATCTATTCGATAGATTTTAAAATATCCAAGCGTTTTTATTAAAAAATATATATATATGTATTTTATTGAGCAGCAACTTCGTAAACCACGAAAGACCTTGTCTATCGCTAAATATAATCAATAAATTTTGTATATCAAGTGCTATACCTTTCTTTCAACGTTCATTTCTTTATCTATATTATTTATTTACCTTTGCTATGAATACAGCTTTATTTTTCAATTTACTCCAAAGCCACCATTAAAAAAACAATACCAGTGACACTTAGATACTGGCGAAAAAGAAAGAGTGAAAAAGTATAAACAAATAATAGGGCCTAAGTGACTGTCTGACTTTTCCCGTCAACTTACATCAGTGACGTTGTGTTTTTATGTCATTTTCATAATCTTATATTATTATCAGTTGTATTGTTAAATTGCTGTGGTGTATTATACAATATAGTTCGATTAAAGCGTATAAGTGAAGTGATATGAAATAAATACGTGTATCGTGACTTTTTAAGTTGACTGAAAAAGTCCAAAGTAGAAGGTTTGGATAAGTTGATTAGTTATATTTCAAGAGATTTGATGTATCATATTTTAATTGACACTGGCATAATAGTTATAACTAATTGCCATCAAAGAAAAGGAAACAAAAGTGTATTTCAATTCGGATTACAAAGAAGGATATAGTAGCTTCAGTAGACATGCACTACAGTTTGCTTGTATATAGTGCATCGGAATAATGCATTTAGCTCAAACCTCATTACTGTAAATATGTTGAAACGTGAGATTGTAAAATAATTAGTATTAATGATTATCTTTAGTATCCACTTGTCTAGCTGATAAACTACATTTTTACAATATTTATATTAAGGTCAAATATTTAAGAGTATTCCATGTTTTGTCCTATATTTTGAATTTAAGGGCCATCCACAAATTAGGTTTCATGATTTTTGGGGTCCCCTTCCTTGTCACAAGTGGAATTTTTAGTTTAGGGTTTTAATGTTTATAATTTTTGCATGTGGTGCCACGAAGCTTGACTCCTCCCTCTCTTGTCACACTTTGTTGACACCCCTCCCTTTCCCTTAATATATGACATAATTTATGGATGAACCCTTACTGGAAATGATTAATAATATTTTATGTTATATTGTTTTGCTGAATATGTATGTTACTGAAGAAATCTTGTCCAAATGTGATGGACTGCAGGAAAAAGATGGCTAGGTGTAAAACAATAAATTATTTTTTTTACTGAAGCTGAAATAAGGTTTTTTCAGTAGCGTCAAATTGTCCGACATTTTGTGGCATGTCAAATCAAATTTTATAACTTGTCTGCGATCAAATTGCATTCCTGTTATGAATATTTGTTTCCTTCACTTTTGACAATAATAATTATCATTTTTTATCCAGTAATTATTTATTGTAATAACTTATAACTTTTATATTAATTTATGTTTTAGTGAATAAAGCACCAACAAAATCTGTTATTTTCAATTAATTCGCAAGGTTTTTAAATTTCGTTTTTGTTAAGCCAATATCTTCCACTATTGGAAATGCCACATATTACAAGATGGACACTATAAGATAATGATATAAAAAAAAATTAAATTCAGCTGTCTCATCTCTAATAACGGATTCCTGAATTTCTTTTGCATCTGTTCTTGCACAGGCAGTCTCTTTAGCATTATAGGTATACATGGGCAGCTGTGCACATTTCTCAAAGGATGGTAACTCCTCTGCAATGTAATACTGCTGTCAGACATGGATAATGTTATTTCCCCTAAAGCACATAACCTAACCTGATCTTCGGCTATTCGCATCCAGTTCACCATGTGGAACAGCCAACCTATCACTGTATACACATGGGCACTCTAAGAGAGTACAGACAGAACTCATTTTCAGGTTATGTCCATATGGCAATGAAAAGACAGTTTCCTATATGTTACCCAAAAAACAGGTATTCCTAAAATGTGGATACAATTTGGAGTTTTTTAAGGTGGTGGTCTAACAGGGGGGCCAGGCATCTCGTCTTGAGGGCCTCCATGAATCTACAAGTTCCCTTGATCAAATCCTAAATAAGTTTTTAAAAATATGCTCAATACAGTACCTAAGAGGTAGTTTGTAGTTAGAGGTCCCATAACTACAAAGAAGTACAACCTGTACACAGGAGGTTTAATGTTTAAATAAAAATTAATTCTATTGCTAAAGCTTCTTAAGATGATAAAGAGGTGTTACTTTGCAAAAATCCATTACTATGTAGACAGTCAGAACTTTTACTAAGCTGACATCCATAATAAGAAAACAAAAACAGAAAAATAATAATGTGTGTTTATTACTGGCAGAAGTGGATTTACAGGGAACTTAAACTAAATCTTACTAAAAAAGGACCGTCAGAAACTCCACCTTCACCACACGACATGTGTCGTTGCTATTGTTGCTGACGGCCGTTTTTTCAGTAAGATTTAGTTTGTTCCCGTAAATCCATTTTTACCAGTGGAAAACATGCATTATTTTCCTGTTTTTGTTTTCTTATCGCGGATCTTAGCTAAGTAAAAGTTCTGACTGTCCACATATTAAAGCTTCTGTGTATTTAGTTTTTGTTTAGTTCTAGTTTCACTTACATATCGCAATTCCTATTTTTTAAATCTTCAGTTCATGCTAGAGGTCTGTCTATTATAGGTACTAATAAAATAGATAATTTATTTTATAAATTATTAAAAGAACAACTTGATTTAAAAAGGTTGTAAAATTCAATATACTAAGACTGGGGACTTCATTCAGCTTTGCCACCCCAAGCCTCTGACAATCTTTGTCCACGCTGTTTTCTGTCATTGACATTAAAAGCTATTATCATGTTTGTTTGCCTGGTTCACCAGTAATGGGTAAACAGAATTTAAATTAATAAAACATAAAGTCACTATTTAATTAATTTAATTTAATTATTAAAACATGTGGTTTTCATTCATGAAATTTAATCTTTTAATGATGGTGTTCTAATGCCTCCTTCCGACGTATCTCAGCCCATTTAGCCACATTTTCAGGTGAGTTTGCTGAAAAAAATGACATCATACAATATAGCTTATAGTTAAATATCCTAACTCTTTCTAGTCTTTATTATACATTGAGTATAGTGGAATTGTAAGGAAATCATGTGTATATGAGTTAAAAATTAATAATATATAAATCTATTAAAAATCAAATTTCCTTTATGCTTTTTTAAAAATACATATTTTTATATAATATTCAACTTCTGAAATATGAATGTATACATTCTTAAATTCTGATAAGAGTATCAAGATCAAGTGACCAAGATGATGTTCAGATAGTTGCCATTAGTATCATTGGAACTTTTTGGTGAACATGTTGTTTATGATTTTCAAGCTAAGATCTGAATTCACAGTCCAAAAGTTCTGGGATTAAAGGTCAAGATAAACTATATTATTGTCATCAGCCCATGGCAGCCAACAGCTGAACAAAGAGCCGTCTAGCTCAATCTTTGGCTGTGCATGCAGTGCTGGCCATCGCTTCATCTAGTCAAGGCGTGTCACACACAGTTTACAGTGTTCTGCACTCCAGCACTCATGTACACAATCATACATACTCAGTAGTTTATAATATATTTACCCAATTTGTTGATTTTATAGAACACTGGTAGGGAGACACCCATAGCAATGAACCAGTAACGCCAGATCCACTGGTGCTTAATATAATGCTTGAGGGGAAACTGTGCTATTTTCGCTGTAAATGTATAAGGATACTTCATAGGGCGACCAGGGGCCTGAGTCTCGGACATCGTGCTGAGTAACTGTTTAAAACTAAAAAAAAAACATCAGTCATTATGTAATATATCATGAGTATATTGTACATTTTTTTAAGATGTTTTAAAGATAAAATAACAATAAATAGTTACATATAAATGGATTTTACCCTAAAATAAATACAATAATTACGAAAAAAAAAGGTCTAACCTTTTTATTCCGGATCCAATACCAATAAAATCAGCAACAGCCCCAACTACTATGTGTAATTAAAGTTTATTTCAGCCAGGGACGTCAAATTACATCGACGTTTTAAAAAGAATCGACAAATCGAGAAGATACATCGATCCTTACTATATATATATATAAATCGTGAACACGTAATTTTATTTATCTTACATTTAACTTTACCCCAGTATTACAACGTTGAAGATATTAAAATGTCGAAGGAAAGAAATAAAATGCAAAACATCAAAATATTAGGTTGGTTTGTTGCTAGGGAAAAAGAAATCCATTATTTTCTCGGTAGATCGATCAAACGATCCATTATTTTCTCGATAGATCGATCAAACGATGTCAAGTGTCAAGCTCGTTGTCAAGGTGACATTTCACGACAAAAAATTCTTTTGCTGTTTTCTGTTTGCGCCATTCAGTTTTGAGTTACAGGTGTTTACAATGGAACTCAATAAAGAGAAAATGCAGTACTTTTTACAGTTTTTCTTTGACAAAGGCGAAAATGCAAGCCAGGCCGCTGAAATTGTGAATAGTGTTTATGGTGTCGATACTGTAACAGCTAATTACATGCAATTTTGTTTTCATCGATTCCGTTCAGGCATTTTTGATGTTAAAGGTGCACCTCGCACAGGCAGGCCCATCGTCGTAAATATCGATAAAATCACAGAAAAAATCGAAGTTGACTGGCATGTTAGTAGTTGTAGCATCACCCAGCAGCTAAAGATCGACCATAAAACAGTTTTTAAACCATTTGCGTACCATCACCATAAAAGCTGGATTCGAAAAGAAGCTCGTTGGGTGTTTAGGTGCCACAACAATTAACACTAAGAAACATGATAAATCGGATTTCCATCTGCGAAACTTTGGCCAAATAGAATGAACTCGACCCATTTCTTAAACGGGTGGTGACTGGGGATGAGAAATGGGTCACATCCGACAATATTGTGCGAAAATGATCGTGGTTAAAGCGTGGTGAAGCAGCTTAAACGGTGGCCAAACCAGGACTAACGGCTAGGAAGGTTCTACTGTGTATTAGATAGGAATTCAAAGGAATCTTTTATTATGAGTCGCTTCCGTATGGCCAAACGCTAAGTTCAGATCTCTATTGGACCATTTGAAGCTAGAAATTGACCAGAAACAGCCTGCGTTGGCCAACAGAAGAGGTTTTATGTTTCATCAGAACAACGTAAGGCCACCCACGTCTGTAGAAACTCGCTAGAAACTCCGGGCAAACTCCCGGAGTTTCTAGCTAGTTGGGAGGTTTCAATGCATCCACCACATAGTCCGGACCTGGCACCAAGCGATTACCACCTTTTTCTCGCATTGCAAAACTTCTTGAGTGATAAAAAATTGCGAACAAAAGAAGATTGTAAAAATAGACTACTAGAGTGTTTCGCCAATAAGGATAAGACTTCTATGATAAAGGCATTATGAAGCTACCTTTAAAATGGCAACAAATTATACAACAAAACATATATGGTGCATATTTGGCCCAAATCGAACAATCCGAAATATCTTACATAAAGTTTTGAATTTCACGTAAAAATAATGGATTTCTTTTGCCCCAGCCTAATAATAATTAATTAAATAAAAAAAAAATGTTGTAATTTACATGTACACATACACCGTGACTTTTTAATTACCCGAGAAAACTAAGGTTCGCGTTTGTAAAAATATGTATGTCAGTAACATTCAAATATTATAGCGTTCATACAAAAATATTGTTTTATGGGACTTCAAAGAAATCCTGTAAATGCATCAAATACTTGTATGCCATCTTCGTAGTATTTGTTTACTACTATGCATGAGACGCATGTATTCATAAGTATGGCAACAGCGCGTGCGAAAGAGAAAAAACGTCTTTTTTCGGCAGGTTGCGCAAATTATTTTCATTCATAGTTATACCTTCCGTACGTTAATATTACGCGATCAAATTAGGTTGGTTTGGGTGCAGTTCATATTGGAATAATAATGATGTCTATTTGAATTAGCAAAATTTTTTGTTGTATAATTTTTGGTGTATATTAAGGACATTTTTTAACAAATATTTCATAAAAATAAAAAAGTTTTTTCTTCGCCAAATTTAATGTATATCGATAACTGAATATATTACTTAATTTTCTCGGGTAATTATTAAGTCACGGTGTATAAAGAAACACCAGAAACAAAATATAAAATGTTCAAATATTTAAAGTTTTAAGTAGAATAGAAGACGAAAAATTTATCCATTATTTCCTTTGGTGCCACTTTAATGTTTTTTACGTCCATCATCATCAATATATAACAATTCACTGTTGGAGACTAGACTCTTTCAATCCTTAAACAAGTTAAACATTGCTGCCAGTTCACTGGTTTTTCTAATGTGAAGAGACTCGATGACCATAACCAGTATTGGAAATCACATTGTACAAATTGTGATAAACGGAATATGTATGTCCATGGTTTAATTCAATTCTTTGTTTATGGCAACTATCAGTAAAAACTGCCAGTGCCAGTGTCAAGTCAGACGAGAGTTGTACATAATAACTGAACTGATTTGTTGCAGAGTGTATGCTTATGTCAAATTTTCAAAAATTAAATTTCAAGTGTCATGTCAAACGAATAAAATGTCAAGTCGAAGTCGTTGTGTAGTGTCGTATTTGTGATAATATAGATGTAAATTTTATAAAATCCTCAAATTATAACAAAATAATGTGTGATAATGGCTTCGGTAAAAGTGGCTGTAAGGGTTCGCCCCTTCAATCAAAGGTCAGTGAAATTGTAACTTCAAAACTCTATTCAGTTTATTGTGTGTGACAATTTATACGAGACAAAAAAAATTAAATTGGTATCATATGTTCTATAATAAAGTAAAATATAAACATGTTAAAAGACAACTTTGACATCATTTAATTTGAATGATCAAGAGATTAACTATTCTATTGTCCAAAGGGTTCTAGTTTGATTTTGAAAGTACAAAAAGGCCATGATGTCATGATGAACGGCAATGACTTTCACGGTTCGCCTGCATTTGGAGCGCGAACAGTACTTTGGCGGATAATTTAAATGAAAGTCGCCGAAAAAAATGTAAAATCTTTGTGACCCAAATGTACAGAATTGTGAATGATGTGGTTTTGTATGAAAAATGCTTTGCAGTATTTGTTTGTTTTTTTTTTGTTTACCAACAGACGCCTGCATTCTTATTGGCAGTAATAATTCAAACAGAATTTATATTTGTTTTCATAACTAATTCATACATGTATATGACACATTTTGCATTTTATATCTTGAACCATCAATAAGGTAATACAATAAGATTTGCTTCACTTTCAAAAATAGTTTTATTATTTAATTCTAATTAAATAATATACACTTTCAATGTTAATGTATAATATTCCAAATTTACATAACTTTCACTGCCATGACTAATGAAATTAACAATAGAAAGTTTATTATAGTTAAATATTTATATCATTCAACTAATTATAGCTATTATTCTTATAAATATTTTTCACACTTGACCCCTGCATAATTTTTTCAGTGACACATTACTTTCACACCAAATAATATAATCAAATGTTTATTGCACAGTAAGATGGGTAGAGTTAATGTAGATATTATTCTCTATTAAATAGAACATGCTGTATGATTGTTACTTAAGTTTGTTTTTATACTGTAAAAATGAGCACTGGATTTTGTTAATAAATAATTAATGTGATAAAACATCATTTATTTGTATTTTATACAATTATAAAGGTATTATGGGACACTTTTTTTGTACTTCATAGTGTTTAGAACAGATTTTAATGACAATTTGTTCCCAAACAGTTTATTTTTTATTCTTATAGAATATACATATAAAACTGTATGGTGTATACTAAATTGTTAAAAACGAATCTGTGATCCCCACTATGCTAAGTGATAGAATTAGGGCAATACGTGTTGTGAGGGAGACTATAGTTCAACACTCATAGCCGTATTGATGATATTGTCAGAAAGATTATAAATGTATGACATGTCAAATAAAAATATATGACAGTATTTCAAAACTTCCATTAGAAATATTCTGAAATTTAATAAATAAATTAGGAGGTGTCAACTTGATTAGACCCAAGATCTACTGTTAACATATACCATGCTATATGGATGATTTATGGCACTTGTGGAATTTGACTTTCGGGCCACATGTACTAAAAATGCTACACAATTATATCGCTTCATTAAATAACTAATGGACCGAAATATTTACGGATTAATGAAATTATTTACGGAATAATGAATATTGTGTGATAATATATTAATCTTTCAACAAACACCAAATGGTCTTAGCCACAAGGCAGGGGAAAACAGACTGGTGCAAAACATTTTAACTAAACTCTATGTGATCTACCCATTACATAGTCATTACTTCTTAATCAACTTGAATTCAAATCATATTTCACATTATTATTAATTATATTTTTCTGTCTTGCCACAATTGACTTGACTAATTACGATCTACAGTTGGCCATAGGTGTACTCTGAAATACAAAATATATAAATATAAATGTGTTAAAAAATCATTATTATATTTTATTACTATGTATAGAAACTTCATTTATTTTTTCTAATATAATGACTATTTTATTTCTTAAATGTTTATTTTCATTTTAGGGAGAAAGATATGAATGCCAAACTTATTGTACAAATGGATGGGAAGAAGACGAGACTGCTCACTGTAAAAGTAAGTTGAATCAATAAATTATCACTTGTTATTATTGTAAATATTCAAAGATACACATATTATCACAATCATAATTATTAGCCCATGGTAGTCCAATGTTCGCGTTCCGTGTTCCCATCCCATATGTTAGCGTAAGGGCATGAATAATGGGTGATAAAGAAGAAAATAGAGAAAATAAAAAGCAATTGGGCCTCCAATCTCTGTACTACCTCTGTGCGAACCATACACTGTGTTACCACAATAAAATATTACCACTTGATGCGGATATTCTGTAAGAGGTTTTGTTACCTCTTCAGACGAACCGGCCTGGTTACTTTAATACTGGTAGAGCATGGCACTACCATGGCTCTTCCATTATTTACACTTTGCTGTTTGCACTGATCGTAAAAATTTCTTCGCTTGGCACCTGTAGCACTAATTCTGTTACTTCGCCCGTCAGTGGCTGTTTTTGGGGTTATATTTATTTTTAACAGCCCATATATGTCCCACTGCTGAGGAAAGGATGTTGACCCACCACGTTTTTCCTATGCGGATTTGCGGGGTTACCAGACTCGGAATAAATATTTGTAATCCATCCATATATTTATTCCAATGCGGCGATCAAACCCCCGACCATTGACTCCGCAGACGGAGGGCCCCGCCACTGAGCCAATTGGTGAGCCTAGTGGCGCGTTGGGGTTATTGAGATGGTAAATTTCAAGTTTACTAATTTCATGGGTAGTTCTCGCGAGTTTTGAATCCGCCACCACTGTGATGTTGTTGGCCGTCGAGCGATACTTTGCGAACAACAACACTATGGTGTCGCCAGACAGCATAGTGTTAAAGTACCCATGATTTTGTAAATTTTGTGTTTAGCTAAACTTATTGTTATTATATGTCAATTATCACAATAGCAAGGTCGCAAACACAAAGTTCAGTGTCTCCCACGCTTACGTGAATTAGCGAAACTGTAGGTACGTGAGTCATGTTGACCTTGTGAGATACATTTTGAGTTCGATTTGAGAATCACAGTCACGGATATATACTTATCCGTGTTAGCAAACTGAAGTGGCGATGGGCTGGTCACGTTTGTCGAGGAAATGACTACCGTCCTAGCAGACGAGTGAAGGATTTGAGAACGTGTCTTGGCTAATGTAGTGTAAGCGGTCTCCCGAGCGATGCTGTGCGTAGGGCGGCTGACAGATATTGGGTGCGAAGGTGAAGGCGAAGATAAAGCTGGGTAAATGTTTGGGAGCGCCCTTGGTCCAGCAGTGAACTGTTGTTGCAGTCTATTGATAATGATGAAAAATTTTAAAGTGTAAACTTTTATGGAAGGGATAGGCAAATGAGTAAGTAGATCACGTGGTAAGCAAACACCACAGTCCATCATCTAGAAAAGCAAAGATAATGTGTAGTATCTTCTTTTACTGTTAGAAAAAAAAGACGTCGATGAAGAAGAGAAGAAACAAAAGTTGAGAAAGGAATGCTTAGATGGTTGGGGCAGATAGAGAGGATAGATGAAAAACGACTGGCAAAAGAAATTTACGTTGCGAATGTGGATAGAAGGGTCGACAGAAGACCACGGAAAACACGCCTTGACCAAATTGTTGAAGTTTTTAATAAAGGCTAGGTCAAGAGTACCCTTAACTGGCGGGGTTGCATGAGGAGAGCAATGAGTGTGGAGGAAGCAAGGAAAGTATGCTGGGAGCGTAGCAGATGGAGATTTGTGGTCTCTGTCTACCCCTACGGGAGACAGGCGTGACGGTATGTGTGTATGTATGTACTGTGACGTAAATAGAAAAGAAGAATCTAGAAAATTGCAGAAACGTATTTATTGCTTTCTAATGTTATCAGGAAATATTTTTTACGAGATAGTAAGGCAAAAGTGTCGCCTGATGTTAAGCAATCAACGCCGCCCGTACACGAGCGGCCGAGTTCCGGAGGCCCAACACCCTTCGCCCTCCCCTCCCCCTGTCCCTCCCCCTCCCATAATGACACTTTCCTTAAAGGTCGGCAACGCTTCCGCACTGCCTATGGCGCTGCGGATGTGTATGGGCGGCGTTGATTGCTTTCCATCACGTCACACACCTGCTCGTTTGCCTTCCTATACCATAAAAAAAACATCGTGTGACCTGCATGTTCGTTTTCCTGCTCTGCTATAAAAAAAATAGCTCAGTTTGTTTCGACCCAACATGTGCATGATATCATAAATATGTATTAATAGTTCCGATCATTAAATCGGATGAATCACGTGTGAGACTCTTTGAATATCAACCGTGAGAATACTTGTCGGTAAAGAGCGCATGAGTTATTAATTTTAAAATGTCACCTTAGAATGTGCGGGGAACCAATCACATCTAGGCGTTAATTCTCAATCTCATTCACACGCGGGACATTCCGCTGTTAAACAAGTGACTACTTTTTTCTACAGCCTATATGTCTTACTGCTAGACACGGCCCTCCCCATTTCTAGAGGTATGACCGTTAACACACCACGCTTTTCCACGGCGGTTGATGGGCCTCCCACATTCTGCTTAAGTTCTAGAAACCCATACATATGACCATTGACTTGAGGAAGTAGCTTCGAGCCAATTTGGTCGTCGAATCATATGGAATTTTTTTAGAATCTCGTAATATTGATTGGCGACGACCGATTGGCTCAGTGGCGGGGCCCTCCGCCCGTGGAGTCAATGGTCGCGGGTTCGATTCCCGCATCGGAATAAATATTTATATGGATTTTTAAATGTTTATTCCGAGTCTGGTAACCCCCCCAATCCGCATTTCCTTTCCTGCCCCTTCCTTCTCTATCCTTTCCCTTCCTCTCCGCCAATCCACGGTCTGCCGTGCCAATGGATGCGTGGCTAGGGGCGAGCCTAGTCGTAAGCGTGCCGATCGTCCCGGGGTCGGGTTCCCCCGGGGATTATGGTA
This sequence comes from Baronia brevicornis, assembly GCA_031353405.1. Classification (NCBI taxonomy): domain Eukaryota; kingdom Metazoa; phylum Arthropoda; class Insecta; order Lepidoptera; family Papilionidae; genus Baronia; species Baronia brevicornis. The sequence goes on along the minus strand of JASFAT010003690.1, from coordinate 1,323,993 downwards.
CCTTACCTCAGCATGCAGGGCTCTGCTGGGGCTGACCTCTCCATCCTCCCTTGCGGCTCGTGGGGTTCACTAAAGACGAATTTAATATACCTAATTTGTCGAAAATGACGGCGACGTGGTTCGCCACCCGTCACGTCCTGATTCTCACGAGGGCGAAAAGCGACCAATGACGAGCCGTTTCGCTGCGATGAATGGCTGCGGATGGAGCTCTGTGGTCTCTGCCGACCCCTGCGGGGGATAGGCGTGAATATATATATATATATATATATATATATATATATATATATATATATATATATATATATATATATGCGATATTACTATTACTACCATTTAGCGATATTATCGAACTGATACTTTGTTTTTTTTTCACATCTCATATTGCCAAATTCGAAACAAATATCTGTAGGACATACATATATGTATTCCGTTGCGGGGATCGAACCTGCGACCATTGACTCCGTGGGCGGGGGGCCCCGCCACTGAGCCAATCGGTGATGGAACATTGGAACGTTGAAAAAACAGGCTTACTCATTTCTAACACCACCCATTGGCATCTGTGTTGCAGATGCCAATGGGTGGCGTTGATTGCTTCCCACTAGGCGACACGCTTACTAGCTGCTTGCCTTCCTGTTTCATAAACTAAAATTGTCTATGATATGATGAGTTTAGACTACAAATATCTAATCCTTGCTTACCAGTAGCAATACAATTCTATTTTCGTTTCAAACGATCTCAAACAAGTTATAAAAGGCGATAATACTGCCATTATGCAAACCGCTTGCACGTCTCCAGTTTGGGTAACGACTATTTCGTACTATTCAAGGTCGACGAGAGACGTCATGTTTATTCAGCTGTTGGCACACGTTTGGTCTTCGAATCTTTCGTTATACTACGCGATTTTGCGTTGTGTTTCTCTTAAACCCATGGCTTTGGCGGGCCTCGCCGCGGGAATAAGGAGTGTTGTTTCAGCCAGTCTTTCTTCTCTAAGTAAGGAGTATAATTCTCCCGCACAGTCTGCAAGCCGCTTAGCGGCTGCACTATCCAGTTTTTTCAGTATGATCTGAAAAGTAAATCAAAATAAAAAAACATTTTTTAAGTCATACACTTAATTGAATATGTAACCCTTAGCTCCAAAAGCTTCTTTAGTAATTGTATCTCCAAATCTATAACTTGGCCTACCTCATAAATGAGGGGGTATCTCACCGTTTACACCTCAGTGTACCTAGCCGTGCCGAAAGCGGGAACGCTAAGCGCGCGCAGTCTTCAGCATTCGTGGCCAAAACTTTTGTCTCAAAAACGACTATGTGACATTACTTTTGATTCCCTTTTTTATTTGGAGTGGGTGACTATAGTCACGTATCGTGTTTAGTCGCCCTTAATAGTGAAAGGGTTAAACTCGCGAGATCAAATCAATCGGAGCAGGAGGGATTTCGTGCCTTATCCCTCTCTTTTAAAAGCTTTCCCGTTTCTGGAGGAATAACCCGCTGCCAAAAAAAAATAACTTATGAGCTGTACAATAAGCCGAATGTCATCAAAACCTTTAAAATTGGATGCCTTCGTTGGGCTGGGAACTTAATAGGGATGGACGAGTCTATAGTACCCAAAACGCCTAATCAACAAGAAACCAGATGGTTGTAGAAGCCGCGGAAGGAAGCTCCGATGGCTAGATAGAGTCGAGGACTTAACGACAATCGGTGTGAGGCGCTGGAGGAAAAAAGCCAAACTAAGATCCGACTGGAAAAATTTACTGAACCAGGCTAAGGCCCACCCGCCTCTCTTAGTCGAGGCGGATTTTGTCCAACAAATCAAATGAAAACATACCCTGTTGAACCAGCTACCTTCAGATATTGGCACTTAAAAAGAACAAGTCTACACATACCTTAAAGGCCGCTTCCGTGTTTCCTATGGTGTAGGGACATCAGGGGATGTCTATGGGCGGCGTTGATTGCGTTCCATCGGGCGACACGCTCGCTCGTTTGCCCTCCTATATCATATCCAAATAAAAATACCAGTCGAAACTGCGTAGTGTCGGTTTCGTAGTAGTTACTCAGATAAATTAATACGTAGTCTCGCCTTTGTTGAATGACAAAAATGTGTTCTTCTTTTCTATCCTAAACTTGGCACAAGATCTGCGTATTTACCACGTAAATATATTTAGGTTAATGAGATAGATGTAAGCGAAAATAAACCAACAAAGAAACTATCTAGTCTATTTAAATCTTTTCAATTCTTGGTAGAGGTAAATATTTCCTGCGCATTTGATACGTTGGGCGATATGGTGGGGATGCTTAGATGGTTTGGGCACATAGAGAGAATGGATAAAAGACGGCTAGTAAAAAAAAATTACGTTGCGGATGTGGATGGTAGGTTCGGAAAGGGAAGACTAAGGAAAACATACCTTGACCAAATTGACGAAGTTTTTTAGAAAGGCCAGGTCAAGAGTACCCTTAACCGACGAGCTTGCATGAAGAGAGTGATGAGTGTGATTGAAGCATAGAAAATGTGCCGGGATTGTAGCATATGGACACCTGTGGTCTCTGCCTAATAACCCTACAGGAAACAGGCGTGATGATATATATGTGTTTGCATTTGGTACACGAGCTGGCTCATTGCTGAGCTTCGTGATGCTCCCGTATTTGTTGTACACGTCGTCAAATATGCTTCAAACTCCAATGATCCTTGTCCTAATCAATCAGGTTAGAGATTGTCATTTATTGCCACCTGGTCGATCCATCTTGTTGGAACGTGCAACCGAAACGCCTTAGTTCAACTTTTATGGATGTGTATAGGCGGTGTTTATTTCTTTCCATAAGGCGATACGCATGCTCGTTTGCCGCCCTATTCCATAAACTAAAAAAGAAATCAAAGTAAACAGTGGTATTTCCAATCTTATTTTAAAAAAGGGTATTTTAATCTCCCATATAACGATTACCTTCCACATTCGTACGTAGGTATATATTTTTGTTGCGTGTCACGTTGCTAATGAAAGTCAAGTAGGTTTGTACCGTTAATTTCATACACATTGCACATTTCGTCCATATGACGAATCAAAGAAGCGATTGTATTCTCAATGAGTGCATATATATATATATATATATATATATATATATATATATATATATATATATATATATATATATATATATATATATATATATTGTTACGTTGTGTTCTGGGACATCCTGTATAATATTAATGTGATTCTGATTCTAATTAATAAGAATAAATAATTTTAAAGTTGTCATTAATAATAAACTAAAGTGACAATTGGCTGGTCACGTTTATCGGAGATCCGACAATCGCTGTTCGTTAGTCTCGCTAAAACTCCAGTATATATAATATAAGTGAATAGTAATATAAGCGAACTCATATGAAATAAATGCATGTATCGTGGCTTTTTAAGTTGACTAAAAAAGTCCATAACAGTTTTGGTGGAATAGCCACCATTTTAACAAGACGTAACGTGACAAGCTGACTAGACATTTCAAGAGATTTGATATTATTTCATTTTACTTGACACTGGCATAATAGTTTGAACTCATTGCAATCAAAGAAAAGAAAAAATAATTGAATTTAACATCAAAAGAGAAAAAAAGAGGACTTTTCCAGCTAACTTACATCAGTGACGTTGTGTTTTTATTTAATTTTCATAATCTTATATTATTAACAGTTATATTGTTTAATTCTGGTGGCGTATTATGCAATATAGTTCGATTAAGGTGTATAAGTGAAGTGATATGATATAAATGCGCGTATCGTAACTTTTTAAGTTGACTGAAAAATTCCATAGAAGGTTTTGGTAAAATGGCCACTAATTTATCAAGACGTAACGTGAGCTGACTTAGACATTTCAAGAGATTGGATATTATTGTATTTTACTTTAATTTAACATCAAAAAAAAATTGAAAAGATGCGTCACAAAATTGTTTTTACTCAGAGTAAGCTAGGCGCTCTGTTAGAGCACGTGACACGGACGGACGGACGTAAGGGGAGTACAGGCAGGACTCAAAGTTTATATTAATAGCATATTATTGTCCACAGAGTAGCAAAGAGCAAAATGACAACAACAGGGAGAGGTACAAGGACTTCACGTTTGACCACTCATACTGGTCTTACGATCACGCGGACAGTCAGTACGCTTCGCAGGAACAGGTAGGTATCTGATTTTATATGTTATCTATCCATTTTTTCTATTTAACCTATATATATTTTACATTCAGATCAAGTTTTTTGACACAAATAACGAATCGTACAAATATAGAAATCTTAGTAATATGCGATAAGATCTAGACTTGGGTGGAACCGGTCGATCGTGGCAAGGCAGAGAAAAATATATACCTACTAACAATGATATCCATATGCATGTATTATTGAATATATACATATAAAAACTATACCCATAGCTATACTCAATACTATAGATATAGCTTAAGCATTAGCATGTTGCTGACGCGAACTCGTAGTTTTTTTCCCCTACCCAGAGTCGTGTAACGTGGCTATAGAAGTTTTCACTTCAAAAAATTGGAAAAAAAAAATATTCACCTTGCAACAAATAGGTACTGTAATTATATATTGATAAATGTATCACTAATGTATTAAAACTTTTTATTTGAATATAATAAAACTTTAGAATAGAAAGAAATAAATTGTTTTACATAAAAACAATATTTGATCGACTCACGTCTTTCGTGCGATATGTCACCTTTTCTAGGCATAAGAACTTAATATTGAATATAAAATGTAAATTGAAAAGGGAAATTTATTAATTTGAAATATAATATAAATATAATTAATGTAAAATGATTCATCAATAAATCAACTACACTTAGAAGAGATTCACTATATCGAAGATTAAACCCCCTAAAGATCCCATGTGTCGCCCTATCAGTACGGCTGGTACGCTACAGTACTGTCATCCTTATGAATAGGACTTATAGAAGTTTTTTACTTACACATTACGTACTTAAAAAAGACTATTAAAAACGTTTATATGTACGTATAATGTAAAATGTATGGACCGAAAAAAAATTGTCTGAAATAAAGATTATTATTATTATTATATTGTTGTTTGTATTATAAACTAATAAAGATTAATTATGAACTTGCGATATTAGAATTGAGAAGCGCTTATTTCATCTCAGACGTATTATGAAAACATTGCCAATACAATCACCAGACACGGCAAGATGACTTAATACACTTCGTGCATTAAGGCGTAAACATTACTTTAAAATGCGACGCGTGCGAAGGCGATTCGTCTATTTCCTATGACTGGAACCATACTGCACACATCCCCCATGATATGCAGCCTTACAGGCGGCGTGGATTTAACCCTTTGGCCTATAACCACGAGTCTGACTCGTAAAGAATTTGTAACATAAGCGAAAACCACGAGTCCGTGGTTTTCGCTTTTAATTCTTTAAAATTACTATTTATATTTATGTCTTAAAAACACTATTTGTACCTAAACATTGTTTATTATTTCACAATTCCTTTCGTTGCACTGAAATATATATGTCATGAAAAGTATACATTTTGCGCCAGTTCGGGTACATGGCTGAATAGTTGAATGACACGGCGTGCGACCGAGTTACTTTTTTACTATAGCTGGTATATTAGTTATATACTGGCAGATATGGTGTAAGCTAAGGGGTTAAACTTTGAAGGAAATCAGAGACTGAAGATTCTAGAAGGCTCTATATTTATATCTTCGCGTGTTACAATCTTAGCGCCATCTGCCGGTACGGCTGTTCACGTTCTGCTTGCAATCCGTGATGTATACAAGAACTTTCCTTTAGCCTAATATAAATCAACATGCTGAACTGTACGGAATACCCGGGTAGAAAGAAGGTCGTTAGCTGGCTGCTGAATTTAAATAACAAGATTAGGTAGAGGCTGCTCTTCGAAAAGATAAATTTATTTCGTAGCACAACATGCATACAGAAATACACACACACACCTGCATACTTACAGGTTTCTATATTTAATTATTCTAACATAATTTATATTTTATAATCATTTGTGTTTTTCAATTATTTTTATTTACATTTGTGATATTTTTGCTCGTACAATGTATTATAGGGAAGAGCCTAGTTTCCCACAACGCAGGGAATTGTAGTGTGGGATCTAGAGTCCTATAAAATATGAAAAAAAAAATTGAAAATAAAGAAATTATTATTATAAAAAAAATGGTCTAATATTCCTTGCTTTAAAGTAGTAGTTTTTTAAGTGTTTTATTACCTAGATCTTCGTCTGCTCAAATACGCCCGATAAAATCAGCTTGTAACGTAGGGCGGGGTGGGGGGTTACAAGGATACCCAGTTCGTGCATGACTTGCAGCGTGTTTCTGGATGGTTCTCAATGCAATCCGTCAAATCTTCGAGAATTTTCTCTGAACGCGTATATTTATTGCATGGTATTTATATGGAATATTCGTTGAATTTTTATCGGTCTCCTTATTCAAATTATATCATAAAATTATAAATATATATTATATTAACAAATAATTTTCAGTATAATATCGGGCTAGCCCTTGCCCTCGAAATAAAAAAAAACCGCTAGAAGCCGATTGTAGCGCCACTTCCTGAATCCAAGTATCCATCGCACTACGTAACTACTTGTACTTAGTAACAACAATTTCACACAAAATATTTCTCATTCTCTTCATTGATCCATCTAGTCATCTAGGAAAAGTTCATTGACAAACACACGAACAGAAGAATCAATCCCTTTCTCAACTTTTGTCACGACACCTTCTTTTACTTCACAACGCTCTCTTATATCTTCATTTCTTATTCTATCATTCAAAATTACACCACATATACTTCTTAATGCTCTCATTTCAACCGCATTCAGTCTGTATTCATGACTCTTCTGCGAAACCCAAGTTTCACTACCGTACATCAGAGTCGGAGTCGTAACGAGTGAAGATGAAGCAAAGTGCCGAGATCTGCTTACACCTATGAGAAATAGGCGTGATTATATCTACATATGTATGTATGTAACATAATACCTTTGACCGACTTCTGCTATCCTGGTAACGACGCTTAACGTCTGATTTATACGTCTCTCCCACGCTTCAAGCCCACGGCAGAGGATTGTGTATACAAACGTTCTGATGTAGAAAATTAACTCGCTCCATTTATCTTCGATGATAATGAGTGGTAGGAAGCAGGTGTCGATTGTTTATCATGGAAAAAAAGTAACAAAATAGACTGAACAAATAAATAACACTATCCGGTTTGTTGATCGTATGCACATATTTTAGCAATGGGGGAACGGACGACTTTTCAGAAAGTGTTTGGAGTTAATCGTAATGCCTACATATTATATTATATGTAACATTAAAAAATTATTCTCCGCCCGCGGAGTCAATGTTCGCGGGTTCCATCCCCGCATCGGAATAAATATATTTATGGATTATAAAATATTTATTCCGAGTCTGGTAACCCCCCCCTCCCCAATCCGCATTTTCCGTTCCTGCCCTATCCTTTCTTCTCTATCCTTCTCCCTTCCTCTCCCCCAATTCACGGTCGGCCGTGCCAATGGATGCGTGGCTGGTGGCGAGCTTAGTCGCATGCGTGCCGACCGTCCCGGGATCGAGCTCCCCCGGGTACTATGGTGCCTTAACTCAGCATGCGGAGCTCTGCTGGGGCTGACCTCCATCCTCCTGCGTCTCGTGGGATTTACTAACGCGTAATAGAGAGCCGTATCGCTGCGATGAATGTGAGAGGAAGATTGGATGAAAGGATGGATGAGTGTGGAGGAAGCGGGGAAGGTGTGCCGGGATCGTAGCGGATGGAGCTCTGTGGTCTCTGCTAACCCTTGCGGGGGATAGGCGTGAATATATATAATTTGTTTTATGTGAGCACAAAACTATTTTGTTGCTTGTTTACAATCTACAATTACGGTTCTTTACACTTTTCACATATTGTAGTGAAAAATGCCATTTTCTTTAAAAATGCCACTATGAGAATAGTATAATAGATATCGAAAAAATGTCTAGTAGAGCGTGTTCAGACCTATAATTAAGTTTTTTATTTTTGACAAAAATTACGATCGCCGAAAAGTAAATTGAAAATTTGAATAAGACATATTATATAGGGAGAGTGTAAAATAGTAGTAGGATATAAAAAAAAATTAATAAACTTTTTTCCACTATGAACTATGCCTACGAAAATATCAATCATTTATTTATACCAGCAGTCGGCAACCATTGACAAAATGAAGAAGTGTTCCCCCACAATTGTGAAATTAAAAATGTACAAACATTTTATATTCTTTATTTTTAAAACAATTAAGAAAATGAATCAAATAAAAACTACGAGGTATATACACTATATTCAAAAATCAGTTCAATCAGTCAAATTCAAGCGAACATATATTTATAAGATATAAAGATTATATATAATTATTTATTAAGTATATTTATTTATATGGACAGTCAGAACTTTTATTCAACTAAGATCCGCGACAAGCAAAAACAGAAAAGTTATAAAGTGTGGTTTCTATTAGAAGAAGTAGATATATGAAGAAATTAAACTAAATCTTACCGAAAACAAAAATAAAAAATGGCCGTCAGCAACTCTCCACTTCCCAGCCGTTAACTTAAAACACAAGTCTTGGGAAAAGTTTGTTGATGCTTCGATTTCAGGTGAAACACGTGTGTGCAATGTGGGAAAGTGGTGGTGTTTCTTTGGTGTTGTTGACAGTGGTTAGGAAGTGGTAGAGTTGCTGATGGCCCTTTTTTTCGGTAAGATTTAGTTTAAGTTCCCCATAAATCCACTTTTTCCAGTAGAAAACAACTTATAATTTTTTCTTTTCTCGGGTTGTCTACCCCAGATTTATATCAACTGTCCCCTGCAGGTATTCTCAGACCTCGGCCTGGATGTGATTGACAGCGCGTTCGAGGGCTACAATGCGTGTGTGTTTGCGTACGGGCAGACCGGCAGCGGGAAGACCTTCACCATGATGGGCTCCCCGGTAAGTTCCACTTCAAACTAGAAAAAATATATTTATTCCTTTTTGTTATGGTATAGAAAGGCAAACGATTCTATAGAAATCAGTAACGGCAAATCCGGCTCGAAGGACCAAAAAACTAATGTAAGAGTAATGTCAGATGTAAGGGGGAGAAATTTCAATAATATGTCAACTGGGGAATTAGTGTCGTAGTATGCGAGTACAAAGCGAGTTTCAACTTAATGAAACTTTTCTTCTTGGCGAGATATGATAATAGACAAGTAATATAAAAAAAAATTAAAGTCCATTCCTACTATTAATTAAATTTAATTAATGACTTCACAGTTGGAAAAATTGTATTAACATCACGTAAAAAAATCAGTAAAAAAATGTATTTGAACTCGAGTGGATGAATAAAAAGTATTTGTTTGACAATTGAAAATTTGAACAAACTATATAAATATTTATAGGGAAAACATGGAAATAAAACGTTTTTTTCTATGGCATAGGAAGGAAAACGAGCAGGCGTGTCATCTGATAGAAAGCAATCAACGCCGCCCATAGACATCCGCAGCGCCAAGAAAGAAAGTGTCATTATGGCAGGGAGGGGGTTGGGTCTCCGGAACTCGACCGCTCACCGGACGAAGGGCGGTAGCTAAGCTACCACTCCTGGACACAGGTTTTCTGCGCCCATTCATGCTACAGACAAATAATATGCCATTCTTGACATATTATTCGTCTGCAGCGTGGCTCTAGCACTACGGCGTAAGATAAAGCGCGTGAAATCATACGATTGCCGAAAGCGATAGTCCATTATCGAAATCATTATCGCTAATTGTCTTTTAATGTGTCTTATCAACGTTGCACGGCGTCAGAAAGAAAGGTGCATTGTGGAGGATTTCAAGGTCGCGTATCGGCGTGCAACGTTGCCCAACTTCAATCATTTGAAGTTTTGCTCATGTGTTGTTACACCCCAGACATTCACTAAAGGCTCCTCAGTTACATTATCATGTAACTGAAAAGCCTGTAGTATATGGTTTGAAAGTCAGAATTTTACTTAGCTAAGATCCGCTACCAATTGGCTAAGTGGCGAGGTACCCCTCTACGATGTCAATGGTCGCGGGATCGATCCCCGCATCGGGATAAATATATGTATGGGCTAGAGATATTTATTTCGAGTGTGGTTACGCCGCTAATCTGTATTTGACAAGCGTGGTGGGTCAATGTTCGTTTGGAGAGGCCCGTGCCCAGCTGTGGGACATTATTGGGTTACGAAAAAAAGATACGCGAACAGCAAACAAAAACAGAATAATAATATAGTGTGTTTACTAAAAGATGAACTGAAATGAAGTATGATAGATACGGTATTCAGAGTAACATACGAATATTTGTGTATTCCGTGGGAAATAAGTGGAAAATATTAATAAAAATATAAACACATAAATAAATATATAAAATAATAAAATAATCTATAATTTTCAATTCTTTTAGACATCGGATCATAAGTAAATAAAATTTTGACCGTCCATATAATAATAGATTTCCCGCAAAGTGAAACTAGACTGACTGTATTAATCATCTGTAAAATTCTGTAAAAAATTAGGGTGACGAATGTCAAATTGACTTGCCAAAACACAGCTGACACGAATGTACAATCTATTATCATGTGATCGTTTCGATGTTATCAATGAAACGTGGTTATTTGGGCTATCTGCGACATGTTATATATTTCTTATATGTATATATGTTATATGTATCTTCTTCCATTTGATCGCATTCAAAGTCGTGCGATCCGAATCGTTGATGACCAAGATCTCACCGATCGGCTTGATTCTCTAGCGCTGCGGAGAGAAGTCATATCTCTCACTATTTTTTACCGCTTCTATCATGGGGAGTGCTCCGAGGAATTGTTTGGAATAATTCCCGCCGCCGAATTCCACAACCGCACAACTCGCCGTAAAGAAAAATTTCATCCCCACCATCTGGATGAGTGGCGATCTACTACGGTGCGTTTCTCTCGTAACTTCTTTCCACCCATCACCAGTTTGTCGAATCAACTACCCTCGGCGGTCTTTCCGAACCGTTACGATATTGGAACCTTCAAAAAACAAGCCTATACATACCTAAAATACCGGCAACGCTTCCGCGACTCCAGCGGTGTCGCGGTTGTCTATGGGCGGCGTTGATTGCTTTCCATCAGGCGACACGCTTGCTCGTTTGCCCTTCTATCCCATAAAAAAAAATGTTCGTGCGACATGAATTCGACGCGACGTAACTCAAAAAAAAAGTTCTTCCAATTCTCACTTTTACTGTAATCTTACGGATAATACTAAAACGTATCGGATGGATAACATCGTATTTACCTAAAAAAAATACCTGTTTCTGTATCCACGCTGAAGACGAATACTTTGTCAAGAATGGCATATCATTAGTCATTAGCTATCGCGCTTCGTACAGTGAGCGGCCTGAGTTTCCGGAGGCCCAACATCATCCCCCTCCCACTCCCATAATGACACTTTTCTTAAAGGTCGACAACGCTTTCGCACTGCCTATGGCAATGCGATTGTCTATAAGCGGCGTTGATTGCTTTCTATCAGGGTGACAGGTCTGCTCGTTTGCCTTCCTATACCATAAAAAAATGTAGCGGCCGCAGGGCGGTACTAAATAGGTACAAACTCGCAAGCGCGGCTGGCCATCGAGTCGCTGTTTGTAGGTGCCCAGAAATCACGCACGAGCACGCTTGTACAATGCAGATTGGCGGAGTTACCAGACTCGGAAGAAATATTTCTAATCCATACTTATATTTATTCCGATGCGGGGATCGAACCCGCGACCATTGACTCCGTGGGCGGAGTGCCCTGCTACTGAGCCAATTGGTCGTCAAAAAATCTTATGGAATACCGAAAGCTAATCAAAATTTGGTCTTTCCAGGAATGCCAAGGTCTAATCCCTCGTATCTGTCGCCAACTGTTCTCGCGTGTGGCGGCCGGTAAAGAATCGGGGTCTTCTTACCGCACGGAGGTCAGCTACCTGGAGATATACAACGAGCGCGTCAAGGACTTGCTGGGGGTCGATTCGGGACATTCGCTGCGCGTTCGGGAGCATCCCAAACTCGGACCTTACGTCCAGGACCTGTCTAAACATCTCGTTTCGGATTATGACGATATACAGGTTTGTAAATCTTATTGTCCAATATTAGTAGTAATATTTATTTAATGGAGTCCATTCGGGACGTGGTTCCATTACCACATGAAATCCATAATTCATATAGATAGACTCCAAGGAGAATTTAAGGGTGTGGTTGAGGGTTTTACAAAAATACTTTTACATTGCATGTCCAAACACATTAAATCCCATTTTTACCAGTTCATTGTAAATAACACGTCCATTCTTTTAATTTTATATATTACGTGGATTCTTTATAGGATTCAGTTTGACCAGTGATCCGAAAAAATTGAATTTTTTCTACGTTACCTTGCGGTGATTCATTACTAGGTGGAGAGCCAGAAATTTTACTTATCTAAGGTCCGCGACAAGCAAATATAAGCAGAAGTACTATAATGTGTGTTTTCTACTAGAAGAAATGGATTTACAGGGAACTCAAACTAAATCCGAAAAATCGGCCGTCAGAAACTCTCCACTCCCCAACCATTATCAACAACACCAAACACACCACCACTTTTCCACATTGCACACCACACGTGTTTCGCCCCAACACGATGCATCATCACGTATAGTAGACTCCACGGAAGACAACCGTTAAGTGTTCGAACTTCGAATTCGAAGAGTTGGATAGATTTTTATAATTGTTTTATTAATGAATCTAAATACTATGAGAAATTGAATCTTAGAACCTTAAACATCTCATTTTCTCTTTCCTTTGTGTTAACAAATTATACGGTTCTCTTTAAACTAGGACGAATCCGGATAAATCCTAACTGATGGCAACCCTAATTGAATATGCTATAGTTTTTTAACAGAAACGAAATTTTAGGAGAACATTTACTCCATTAATTATACGGTATATACACAGATGAACATTAGATTAAAAATATATTTACCATTGTAAAATTAGACGGAGCCATATTTGTCTAACAATAGAGATATTAGACCAAAATGTCTTAAGAGAATGTTTTTATTTAAAAAAAAAATAATTTAAGCCATGATTTTAATCCATTTTGGGTTCAACATGGCCGTTATTAAGATTAAGTCATTAGGTAACAGTCAGAGTTTTATCATCTGTCAACATGATTTCACACGTGCAGGTGAGGTTTCAAAGTGATACCGAAAGCCTGTCTTAATGTACTCTTAGACTGAAGTGATCATAAAATGTCATATTTGAAGACAATGTGAATCATATTTTTTAACCCGCCAACAACTAATATGTGTTAGAAAATAGTTTGTCGTGTATATATATATATATATATATATATATATATATATATATATATATATATATATATATATATATATATATATATATATATATCTGATGTTTCTCACGATGGTTACAATCAATTCTGTCAGAACACGGGGTTCTGGGACATCTGTATGGAATATCTGTATATTAATAACTAGGACGAATCCGGGTAAATCCGAACTGATGGCAACCCTAATTTAATTACAATATGCCATAGTGATTTAGATTCACTTTATTTCGTACGCAGTATATTTATTGAGTACTCAATGAGTAAATTACATAAATTCCGAATGAATAAAGTGTTTTATTGATGTGAAACACCTTATCGCGGGGTATGGGAGTGAAATCGTTGATCGGGACGTCTTCTCGATTCAGGCCACGCTCCCCTCCACTGGACTCTATATAGGGTCACTTACACGTGGCCGTGAGCATACGGTAGAGACCGAGCCGTCTTCAATGTTCCACATCTACCAAGCGTCCTATGCTACGCTTTTTTTCCTTTAAAACGTTCTTTCTAATTTCTTCCCGTGTAGGAGTGCATGCACCGCGGCAATCAGCAACGTACCACCGCGTCTACGCAGATGAACGACGTGTCGTCCCGCTCCCACGCCATCTTCACCATCACGTTCGTGCAGGCGGGCTACCTTCGCCACAACATGCCCAGCGAGACCGTCTCGAAGGTTCACCTCGTCGATCTGGCCGGCAGGTGACCGTCTGTTAAGTCTTTTGCGGATTTTTCCGTGCAAAATTCGGGAATTTATCCCGATGAGTACTTTTGGTATATTACATTACTAGCTTTTGCTCGCGGCTTCGCTCGCGTGGAATTTGGTCTGCCACATTAAGTTTCGTGACAGATCATTTTAAATAATGATATATATATTTTTTTACTTCATTTGTGGTTCACAATTTTGGTCATAGTGGCTTCCACATAAAAGCTAGATAGATATATGCTGTTGCGGACTTTTATTTAGAACTATTCAAGACAAACAATCCTACGGTACATCATCTTTGTGTAACTCCAATGGTTTAGGCAGCATACGCCAAGATAGCTCTCAGAGGCCAGATTTTATTCCTACTTAATTGACATGTATCGTTATATTACGGCCAAAATTAAATAAAATCATTACAAATTATGTATAACCTATATTACTATAAAGTTTTATCAAAATCCGTCCAGTAGGTTTTTCGTGAAAGAGTAACAAACATACATCCATACTCACAAACTTTCGCAATTATAATATTAGTAGGATACCCGTGGTAATCCGACAAACGTTTTGCAGGTCGATGTTGGATTATAGAATTCGTCGGATTATATGTATGTAGTTCAGAATTTTTTGAATAAGAGTACCTTGTAATCCGCAAAATTACAAATTAAGTAATCTATTTGAACTACGAATCATAGTACATAATGTACATAACGTATATAACATGAATGTGGAATTTAGTAAATTAAACATCACAATGGACAGTTAATATTTTATTATAAAAATAACATCATCAGTGCTATAGAACTTACAAAACCAATAATGGTCTCTCTCGAACAAAAAATGGTTTCACAAGCAGATCATTACATAGGGGAAAAATCAAAATGGCGGAAAACAAGATGGCCGCCATACAAATTCAAAAGCGTCATTTATGGGCCAATTTCGGTGAAATTCTGCAAAAGCCCGAATTGCTAGCGTAGCTTTGGTGGCAGCAGGTGGGTCCCGAAAAGCTATGAAGATTACCAAACTTTCTATAGTGGTAGAGCCACGCTGCAGACGAATACTTTGTCAAGAATGGCATATTATTTGTCTGTAGCACGAATGGGCCGGCTCGCCTGGGGAAGTACACTCCCGCAGATAACCGGCGTCTGAATGGTAGGTAGCTTAGCTACTGCGCTTCGTCCGGTGAGGGGTTAAGTTCTTGGTTGCCCAACCCTAAGTCCGAGTCTTACAGTTCTAAGACCAATAGAAAATTTTGTACAGCGTTGAAATTGACTGTTTTTGAGTGATAACATACAATTTTTTCAGATATATTGCAAGAGTTTTTGTAAACCCTAGTTAGGACCTAAAAAATAATGATTGAGATTCCCTGATGATGAGTCCCTTTGGTGCAGCGAACGTGCCGACGCGACGGGCGCCACGGGCCAACGTCTGGTGGAAGGCGCCCACATCAACAAGTCACTGGTGACCCTGGGATCTGTTATCTCTGCGCTCGCTGAGTCCAGTCAACTGGCCGATAGTATGATTTTTTTAATATCCATAGATTCGTGGACTTTTCCCGTCAACTCACATCAGTGACCTTGTGTTTTCATTTCATTTTCATAATCTAATATATTATCAGTTATTTTGTTTATTTCCGTTTCCCAAATATCAAGCGACCCTGCTTAAGTAGGAATTGACTATAAATTTCTTTTTAAAAGTCAACCCTACTTTTGTATCCTGCTAATTATCTTATATATATTTTTTTCTTCCGTATAAAATTAAAATTAATTAATGAATTAATATTGAAAAAAACTGTAATATTTATGTCATCCACTACAAGTTTAAAAAAATGTATTTGAACTTGAGCGGATGAATACAAAGTATTTTATTAGCGATTGCAAATTTGAACAAGATATATAAATAAATATAGATTGGATTCGAAGATGTTAATGCTGGTAGCCTATTGGCTTTAACAGCTTTATCGTCCCGCTTTATCAGCCCGCGGGCCCTGAATAATAAAATATAATCTGAGAATCTGCGCAAATCGCAGACTCTATCGGCCTGACGCCGTGTCGGAGGTACACATATGTGTGTGTGCTGATTTTAAATTCGCCATGATTCTACGTTAAACATGTATTGGGAGGATTGAACTTTAGTAACTATAGTCCCTATTAGTCCCATAGACCCTAAGGTCTAGGGGGTGAGAACCGACCGGGTACGTGAGTGAATCTCGTGTACGCGGCCGATGTAGAAGTGTTCCCTACTCTACGTGCTCGGCTAGAGCCGGGGTGCGTGTGAGTGTTGGTGTCGTGAGTGGATCCGAATGACGTCGTTTCGTAGTCCGGATCGTGTAACACGTTACGCGGCCGTCGTCTTTTCGGGCGCGCGTTTAAATCTGGTAAATAAATATAGAGAGAGTGTGAACTAATAGTAGGAATTGAAAAAAACAATCTGGAATATATTCTGGCAACACCCCTCATATTTTAAGGGAGGAAAATATTGGACTTTTACAGTTGTATTCAAGATAATATTGATGATATATTTTTAATATATTTTTTGGTTATTTATTTTCAACCTTTTGTGTTTTTACTAATTTCAAACATGGAATATTCGACTTATATGACATTAAAGGTCGAATATTATTTACATGTTTTTAAAGCAAAAGTTAAAGTTGAAAACCTAATTCTTCCATCGGACAACCTGTACGAGTTTGATAAATATGTGGCTCAGTTTTAATGATAGATACATATAAATAGATGGCGCTGTATTACGGTGCTATAGGCTAAATTACGATATAGTTAGTTGCACTTACACCGGTATATTCAACTTAAAAGTGTCAATGAATTCCAGGAATTTGACCTTTGATTTTCTCTGCAACAGCCTTTGGGGGTTATATGTAATCCTGTATATACCCATTATAAGATTGTAATTACTCTCTTACGGTGCCGAGACGTGGACACGGACAGTTCGTCTCCTCGCCAAGCTCAAAGTCGCTGTAAATCTTAGAGCGCACGTCGCATAGTTAAACTATATTTATATTAACCCTTTCGGCCCGAGCGGTGACTATAGTCACCCAACGCCCGACGCTCGCTCTGTCCGAGCGGTGACTATAGTCACCCAACGCCTGACGCTCGCTCTGTACGAGCGGTGACTATGGTCACCCAACATTTGACGCTCGTTATGTACGAACGGTGACTTAGGTCACTCGCGACTCTTCATGAGCAGAATATATATGTTATCTCCACGGTAATCCATCGCAAGTATTTTGCACTTGTTTTACGCTGCCTAATAATAAACTGACGAAATGAGCAAATATTTTCTATTGCATTATGTTATAATTTTTTAAGAATTTTTTTTACGAGCGCCTGCACTCGCTCTGCGTAAGATAGCGTGGTATTGTGCGTCTGACGGGCGCTTGCAGTTGTTCCGCAAGTACGGACGCTTGCCGCGACTGCTCGGTCAGCGGGGACGGCGCGACGTAGAATGCGTCCGTACCCAAAGGGTTAATCAACTCTTGCATTTGACCCCGCGGATTTCATCATTTCATTCATACCTTTTCATCAGCTTTTATAAACATTGCATAGTAACTATATTATTAAATTATATGCATATAATATCGCCAGGTCGTGCTCCAAAGAGTAAAAAGAGCGTATTCATCCCCTACCGAGATTCCGTATTGACGTGGTTACTCAAGGATTCACTCGGAGGGAACTCTAAGACGATTATGATTGCTGCGGTAAGTACTTTTCATAATAGAATTGCAGACTTTATTGATAAAGACACTATGATTAACATCCTCAAGCTGAATGGCTCAACAGAGCCTCATTTGACTTCATTAGACAGGCAGATTGGGAACGTTAAACATTCCCAATCTGCCTGCTATTTATACAGCATATTGTCTGTCTACTTGTGCTAAAGTCACGCTGCAGACGACTACTTAGTCAAGAATGGCATAATATTTGTCTGCGGCATGAATGGGCCGGCTCGCCCGGGGAAGTACCACACTCCCGCGGAAAAATGGCGTCCGAGTGGTAGCTTAGCTACCGCGCTTCGTACGGGGAGCGGCTGAGTTCCGAAAGTCCAACACTCCCCCTCCCCTCCTCCCCTTCTATAATGACATTTTCTTTAAAGGTTGGCAACACTACCTATGGCACTGCGGGTGTCTATGGGCGGCATTGATTGCTTTCCATCAGGTGACGTGTCTGCTCGTTTGCCTTCCTATACCATTAAAAATATACATGCAATTTTGTGCTTTGTCAGATATCGCCCGCGGACTGCAACTACGGTGAGACGCTGTCGACACTTCGGTACGCTAACCGCGCCAAGAACATCATCAACAAGCCCACCATCAACGAGGACCCCAACGTCAAGCTCATCCGCGAGCTGCGGCAGGAGATCGACAAACTGCGCGCGCAGATCGCACACAACACGGTACGTTACGTTTGTGTACTCGATACAGACCCATGGGTGAGTCATGGCGCCATGGCGCCATGACTCTTTTCTCATTGGAGGCCTGCCCTCACGAATTTTCATATGTTTTACTTATTGAAAGCCTATGGTATGTCTCAAGTATGTCTCTTCTTTTCATTTATTTTTAATACACTTAAATCTAAAGTAAACAATATTAACCCTTTGCAGATGAGAGGTGACTCTCACCATATGATTGAATGCCGCAACTCGAGAGATGACTCTCACTCACCATATGATTTAATGCTGCAACTCGTGAGGTGACACTCACTCACAACATGATTTAATGCCGCAACTCGAAGAGTGACTCTCACTCACCATATGATTTAATGTCGTAACCCGAGAGGTGACTCGCACTCACCATGTGATTTAATACCGTAACTCGAGAAGTGACTCTCACTCACCTTGTGATTTAATGCCGCAACTCGAGAAGAGACTCTCACTTACCATATGATTTAATGCCGCAACTCGAGAGGTGACTCTCACTCACCATATGATTTAATGCCGCAACTCGAGAGGTGACTCTCACTCACCATATGATTTAATGCCGCAACTCGAGAGGTGACTCTCACTCACCATGTGATTCAAGACAAATAATATGCGATTCTTGATAAAGTATTCGTTTGCAGCGTGGCATCAGTATAAATATAAATTTTTTTTGCTAAATCAAATTTAGGCCGCGCTTTAAAATGTTCACTGGGTTTACCCGGACGTCGGCGAGCCTTATCTTTTTTTATATAACAATAAGATACCCATTTTTAGGTATTTAAATTTATATTTTAATATGCCTTTTGCACTTCGTCCTCCATTTTGTTCAAATAACAAGGCACCAAGTAATTACTGATTCTGTACCATACATATTGTTTGAATTAGGTAACACATATTTATTTCTACATGGGATCCTTTATCAAAATGTAAGCCTCAACTTTTCTACGAACACACTAAGATTATAGTTTTCGATATGCGTTACATAAATACATATAACATATAACTTGGTCATATATACTCATCAACCTACAATATCCGCTTAAAAGCTTATCATAATCATATTTATTCTAAAATAGTCAAAAACAAAACTCTTTGATTTTTTTACTCAGGACCCAGTGGAAACAGAGCCGGGCGTATTGGCTACATTACAACGCAAAGAGGCACAGGAGAAGGTGCTGACGGAAAAGTGGACGGAAAAATGGCGCGAGACCCAGCAGATATTGCAGGAACAGAAGGCGCTGGGGCTGCGGAAGAGCGGACTGGGTGTTGTGCTAGACTCGGATATGCCGCATCTTGTGGGCATCGACGACAACCTTCTGTCTACCGGCGTTACCCTGTATCATCTCAAGGTATATTATTCGGATATTATATTGCGAACACCCATCATAAAATAAACAACCGAAATAAAAGTCAGAACTGACTTGTTCACGAAAACGGCTGATGCTTTGCGATTTTTTGAAGTTTCACTAATTCTTCAAGTAAATATAATTGTTTCGTATATTCAAAGGCCGGCAATCCTACTGCAATGCCTATGGCACTGCGGATATGTATGGGCGACATTGGTTGATTGTATCGGGTAACACGAGCCTGTTACCTTGTTCGTTCGTTCGCTCGTTTGCCTTTCTCTCCCATAAAAAAAAGATATGCTCTACAGTGTAAAAAAATCATACCACGGTATTTCCATGTGGAAATAGATGGATATCTATCAATCATTACTCTGTGGAATTTGCCAACCTCCTGCTTTATTTGAAAATCGATATTTGACATTGACTCCTTAAAAACGAGGCCACACAAACCTCAAAGGCCGGAAGCGTTTGCCTCTACAATGTCTCTGGTATTGCAGATGTAGATGATGATGCCTGGGGCGTTGATTGCTTTCCATCAGGCGACACACTTGCTCGTTTACATTAGTTAATAAGGCGTTGAGAAATGTGAATTTATTTTATTTTGTTGTGTACAGGAAGGTGAGACAGTGATCGGCAGCGAGGAGTACAGCCCGACGCCGGATATAGTGCTGAGCGGAGCGGGCGTGCTTCCACTGCACTGCCGTGTCACGCTGCAGGAGGGCGTGGCCACTGTGTTGCCCGCCCCCGGCGCGCAGTGCTGGCTCAACACCGTGCCGCTCGACGGGCCCGCCAAGCTCAGCCAGGGTGAGTGCGTCGCGACGAACCGAACGCTACGTCACGCACGTTAAACTTTAGGAGGCGTGGTCTAATCCATTCTAGTCAAAGATATTTTCTTACTTTTTATGGAATAAATAAGCGAATAATTAAGCGTATCGACTTTTCCCGCCCACTTACATCAGTGTCGTTGTGTTTTTATTTCATTTTCATAATCTTTAATACTTAGTTTTATTGTATAATTGTGGTGGTGTATTATACAATATAGTTCGATTAAGGCGTATGAGTGAAGTGATATGAAATAAATGCTTGTATCGTGATTGAAAAATTCCATAGAAGTTTTCGGTAGAATAGCCACCATTTTATCAAGACGTAACATGACAAGCTAACTAGACATTTCCAAAGATTTGAAATTATTGTATTTTACCTGACACTGGCATAATAGTTATAACAATTTGCCATCAAATAAAGGAACAGTAAGCGTGTATCCTGATGGGAAGCGACCAGGTAGGAATGTGAATAATGGGAAGGAAAGTAGGAAGTGATGGGAGAATCAAATAAAGGAAAGGAGAAGGAATTGGGGATCTGAATCTTTGTACTTGCCGTATGATAGCTGTAATACAGCAGAATACACTCGAGCAGGACCCTCCGTGTTTCCATGGAATAGTAGTAATCGGAGAAGAAGGAAATGGAATGGAATTAAGACCCTGGGCTTTATAGCTCGCGCAGTCCCTTCATGTTAAATTAGCTGTCCGCTTAGGCTTCGCACGGGTGGTGTGATGAAAAAAATGAGATAAAGAAAAGAACAGCACGAAGCACAGAAACAAAGTTTTGCTTTTGTAATACAAATGAATAGGTAATTGAATATGGATGAATGTCAATCTATCAACACTGACATTTATTTTGTTAAACATAACTTTTATTTGTTAATCATAGTAATGGCGGCATCTATTAGTAATAATGCGATTTAAAATGACGGTGAGCCGTTTCGCTACGATGAATGTGAGAGGAAGGATGTATGAAAAGATGGATGAGTGTGAAGGAAGCAAGGAAGGTGTTTCGGGATCTTAGCGGATGGAGATCTGTGGTCTCTGCCTAACCCTACAGGGACAGAGGCGTGACTAATTGTATGTAAAATTATATATATATATATATATATATATATATATATATATATATATATTTATATTTATATATATATATATATATATATATATATATATATATATATATATATATATATTCACGCCGCCACCCCGCAGGGGTTGGCAGAGACCACAGAACTCCATCCGCTGCCATTCATCGCAGGGAAACGGCTCGTCATTGGTCGCTTTTCGCCCTCGTGAGAATCAGGACGTGACGGGTGGCGAACCACGTCGCCGTCATTTTTGACAAATTAGGTATATTAAATTCGTCTTAGTGAATCCCACGAGCCGCAAGGGAGGATGGAGGTCAGCCCCAGCAGAGCCCTGCATGCTGAGGTAAGGCACCATAGTCCCCGGGGGATCCCGACCTCGGGACGATCAGCACGCTTGCGAATAGGCTCGCCCCTAGCCACGCATCCATTGGCACGGCAGACCGTGGATTGGCGGAGAGGAAGGGAAAGGATGGAGAAGAATGGATGGGCAGGAAAGGAAATGCGGACTGGGAGGGTACCAGACTCAGAATAAACATTTATAAATCCATATAAATATTTATTCCGATGCGGGAATCGAACCCGCGACCATTGACTCCGCGAGCGGAGGGCCCCGCCACTGAGCCAATCGGTCGGTGTAAAATTACGGAAAAGACAAATTGTTTTTTGCGTGTTTCCGTACAATCATTTGAAAATTATCTTTTATTTAAACCTTGACCTGATATTGACAAATACAACAAAACAAGAATTGTCTGATTTGGTGCAGTCGTTCTGAAGTCGTTCTATGCGCGTACATGAATATCGGTGATCGATTTTTATTTATGAAGGATTTCCTGACGTTAGTTAGTTATGTTTTGTCACCAGGTTGCATCCTCCTTCTCGGGCGAACGAACATGTTCCGCTACAACGACCCTGCGGAGGCGGCCAAGCTGCGCCAGGAGGGGAGCGCCTCCGTGATGAATCTCTCTCGGCTTTCGTTGCTATCCTGGTCCACGACCGACCTGGCGGCCAGCACGGAGAACCTCAACAACACGTTGTCGTGAGTAACTATAACTTGACCTCTTAAATAAAAAGTCATAGAGAGGATGGATGAACGTCGACTGGTAAAATAAATTTACATTGCGGATAAAGATGGAAGGGTCGGTAGTGGAAGACCAAAGAAGAAATACTTTACCCAAAATGCCGAAGTTTTTAGGGAATGTTCAGGTTAAGAAGGACCTTTAACCGGCGGGCTTGCATGAGGAGAGTGCTGAGTGAAGAGGAAGCAAGGAGAGTACGCCGAGATCGTAGCAGATGGAGATCTGTTGTCTCTGCCTTACCCCACGGATAACAGGATTGCT
The DNA here is from genome assembly GCA_031353405.1 of Baronia brevicornis. Classification (NCBI taxonomy): domain Eukaryota; kingdom Metazoa; phylum Arthropoda; class Insecta; order Lepidoptera; family Papilionidae; genus Baronia; species Baronia brevicornis. The sequence continues at coordinate 1,300,876 of JASFAT010003690.1, read as the reverse complement.
GATATGTATGTTTGTATCTTCCTTTTCGGAGTAACCTAAGCCCCCGAGACGGGTTTAAGAAAGCCAGAAGCATTCATACAAGCGCGCGGGTTAAGGGTACTCTTAATCTGGCCTTTCTTAAAAACTTCGGCAATTTGGTCAATATGTATTTTCCTTGTTCTTCCCCTACAGACCCTTCCATCCACATCCGCAACGTAAATTTCTTTAACCAGTCGTCTTTCATCCATTCTCTCTTATGTACCCGAACTATCTAAGCATCAGTTTCTTTTCAGGAAGATTTGTAGTAGATCTTTATTTACACTGACAGTTTAGATTTAATATTGATGTTTTCGAAAAGAACGTATGATTAAGTAGCATGTAATATTCAGTGACCTGGAGAGTGAAATCAAGTGCGAGCGGATAGAGGCCCAGCGCGCTGAGTTAGAGCGAGAACGGCAACAGTTCGTATTGCAACAGCAAGAGCGGCAGAGGCGCTGGCACGAGGAACGGGAGCAGTTGCTGCAGGCACAGAAGAAGCTGGACGAGGTGAACAACTTTTTTTTTTATGGGATGCGAAGGCAAACGAGCAGGCGTGTCACCTCACAAGCAATTAACGCCGCCCATAGACATCTGCAGCGCCATAGGCAGTGCGGAAGCGTTGCCAAACTTTAAGGAAAGTGTCATTACGGGAGTAGGAGGAGGTGGGCCTCCGGAACTCAGTCGCTCGCCGTACGAAGCGCGGTAACTAAGCTACCACTCACACGGCGGTTTTCTACGGGAGTGTGGTACTTCCCCGGGCGAGCCGGCCCATTCGTGCTACAGACAAATATTATGCCATTCTTGACAAAGTGTTCGTCTGCAGCGTGGCTCTACCACTAGCAAACACTTAATACAGCCTTCACACTGACTGATTAATGCAGCGGTTCTCAAACTTTTTTCCTCAGCGACGCGACTTACATGCAAAAAAAACTTACATGTAAAGTTTTTGATAGTTGAAATGAAGGTAGGTATGGGTACATTTATTAAAATATACATCATTAATCTATTAAACGTATTTTTATTGCGTAAGAAACATACACCGAAACATAACATACCCGCAGCCGAATTCCACAAACGCACAACTCGTCGTAAAGAAAAGTTTCATCCCCACCATCTGGGTCCCATCCGAATCCACTGGTGGTACAATCGGTAAATTATTCACCCGATTTAAACGCGCGCCCGAAAAGACGACGCCCGCGTAACGTGTTACACGATCCGGACGACGAAACAGCGTCGTTCGGATCCACTCACGACACCAACACTCACACGCACCCCGGCTCTAGCCGAGCACGTAGAGTAGGGAACACTTCTACACCGGCCGCTTACACGAGATTCTCTCACGTACCCGGTCGGTTCTCACCCCTAGACCTTAGGGTCTATGGGACTAATAGGGACTATAGTTACTAAAGTTCAATCCTCCCCTACATGTTTAACGTAGAATCATGACGAGTTTAAAATCAGCACACACACATATGTGTACCTCCGACACGGCGTCAGGCCGATGGAGTCTGCGATTTGCGCAGATTCCCATTTATATTTTACTTGAATACGATAAAGCTGTTAAAGCCAATAGGCTACCAGCATTAACATCTTCGAATCCCATCTGGGTGTGTCGCGATCTGCTACGGTGCGCTTCTCTCGAAACCTCTTTCCACGTACCATCGCTTTGTGGAACCGACAGTGGCACCTTCAAAAATCAAGTCAACACATACCTAAAAAGTCGGCAACGCTTCCGTGACTCCTTTGGTGTCGCGATTGTCTGTCTATGGGCGGCGCTGATTGCTTTCAATCAGGCGGCACGCTTGCAATCCAATCCCATAAAAAAACATAACACGCAATCATATTAAAAAAATAAATCCAAACATCGTGGCTGTCGATCCAAAAACAGCTTATTAGTCCGAGGAGTCGAGTTAATTTATTGCGTCCACAGGAACGTTCGGCGATGGAGCGTGAATACGCCGCGGCGTGTCGTCGTCTCTCGGGCGACTGGCGTGCGCTGGAACGCGGCTGGGCGCTGAGGAGGCGGGCGTTACGCTGTAGACAGCGGGAGCTGCAAGCGCGGGTGCAGCGGCACAGCGCCGCTGAGAGCGCTACACGGGCACAGGTACGACCAATAAACCCGTACCTCTATCTCGCTCTTGCCTATAGGTATGAAAGAGATGTCGAGCTTGCGTCGCGTTGCGTTGGCGACAGAAGATGAAATTAACGTATACAGCGAAACAACGCCGCCGAAATTGCAGTTTACATTCTCACTATCTCGCTCAGCCCCTTAGGAAGAAATGATATGTCGAGCTTACTGACGCGCTGCGTTGGAAATGTAAGATGGAACAGATTCAATCCCTCTGAAGTTGTGAGACGGACACAGGTTCAAGTTATCACTATCTCGCTCACTCTATTGGATGTGATGTCGAGCCTGCGTCACGCTGCTTCGGTAACAGAAGTTGAATTGTGGGACGGGCACAGGTTAACGTTATCGCATTTTTGCATTAATATTGACGTGGATCGTATTGATTAAAGTAACGTAGTTAATTATTAGGTGTACAAATAAGTTTCCGCGGTTTGTCAAAAGATGGCCCCACCAGAAGGTTATGGAGAAATTGTCAGATGTAAAACGTAATATCCCAAGTTTAGTCATCTGGCAACACCATAACCTTACAGTACTAGTGATTCCGTATCAGCATCACGTAATTTTTTTCGTGCAAAAATGTCAAGTTTTATTCCGAATAAGCATCATTTGCGGGAACTTTTGATTTACTTCTTTAATGTGAAAAAATCTGCAGCTGAGGCGCATCGATTGCTTCTAGAAGCATATGGTGAAGCTGCTTTAAGTGAGAGAAGTTGTCAGGAATGGTTTCAAAAGTTTAAGAACGGTGAGTTTGACGTTAAAGACAAAGAACGCAGTGGAAGGCCGAAAGTGTACGAAGACATGGAATTAGAAGTACTATTGGAGGAAGATTCGTCCCAAACGCAAAAAGAACTTGCACTTACTCTACAAGTGACTCAACAAGCAATTTCACATCGTTTAAAATCGTTAGGAATGATTCAAAAACAAGGAAATTGGGTTCCATATGAACTAAAGCCGAGAGACGTTGAACGCCGATTATGCATGAGTGAAATGCTGCTTGCCAGGAATAAAAAAAAGAGTTTTTTGCATCGTATAGTCACTGGTGACGAAAAATGGATTCACTACGATAATCCAAAGAAGAGAAAGTCATGGGTTAAGCCCGGCGAACCATCAACATCGACAGCTAAGCCGAATATTCATGGAAAAAAACTCATGCTGTGTATTTGGTGGGATCAGCTTGGTGTCGTGTATTATGAATTGCTGAAACCAAGCGAAACCATTACTGGAGCTCTCTACCGAACACAATTGATGAGATTGAGTCGGGCACTTAAGGAAAAACGCGCCCATTACTACTCCAGACACGACAAAATTATTCTTTTACACGATAATGCTCGTCCACATGTTGCGGCGCCGGTAAAAACATACTTGGAAACACTCAACTGGGAAGTTTTACCCCACCCGCCGTATTCACCAGACTTAGCCCCTTCTGATTATCACCTGTTCCGGTCGATGGCACATGGTCTGTCTGAGCAGCGCTTCACATCATATGAAGACACCAAAAATTGGGTAGATTTGTGGATAGCGTCAAAAGATGAAGAGTTTTTTCGACGGGGTATCCGAATGTTGCCAGAAAGATGGGGAAAAGTAGTGGCAAATGATGGAAAATACTTTGAATAAAACGTAATGTACTTTTCCTTTACAATAAATTCCTAATTTTTTATAAAAAACTGCGGAAACTTATTTGTACACCTAATATATATATATATATATATATATATATATATATATATATATATATATATATATATATATATATATCCCCCGCAGGGGTTGGCAGAAACCACAGAGCTCCATCCGCTGCCATTCATCGCAGCGAAACGGCTCGTCATTGGTCGCTTTTCGCCCTAGTGAGAATCAGGACGTGACGGGTGGCGAACCACGTCGCCGTCATTTTTCGACAAATTAGGTACATTAAATTCGTCTTAGTGAACCCCACGAGCCGCAAGGGAGGATGGAGGTCAGCCCCAGCAGAGCCCTGCATGCTGAGGTAAGGCACCATAGTACCCAGGGAGCCCGATCCCGGGACGATCGGCACGCTTGCGACTAGGCTCGCCCCTAGCCACGCATCCATTGGCACGGCAGACCGTGGATTGGCGGAGAGGAAGGGAAAGGATAGAGGAGAAAGGAAGGGGCAGAAAAGGAAATGCGAATTGGGGGGCTTACCAAATGCGGAATAAACATTTATTAATCCATATAAACATTTATTGCGATACGGGAATCGAACCCGCGACCATTGACTCTGCGGGCCCCGCCACTGAGCCAATCGGTCGTCGACAATTTTAATCTCTGATGATTTTATCTAATTGATTTATGTGCGTTTTCACTAATAAAAAAAAACATCGATTCTTTTAAAAAGCAACCACAGATGATTAAAGTCGTCAAAAATGAAAGATATCAAGAACAATGAACGGCAACAAAAATAAAACAATCGAAATGGGCGCGAAAATTTGGCAACCGTGGTTGCTAAAAGCGTGGTGCATATCACAGAATCACAGAAATATACATTAATTTGATTGTATTGATGGATTAATAACGTGTTGATTAAAGGTAATTTAAAAACCTGAGACAATTTCAACACAATTTAATCAGGAATAGAATATTAGCATTATTTATCATCATTTGACACTACTAAATACGTCACAAATTCTCAACCGTAATCGTCAATAAATATTTGATAAAATTTGTTTAATACACTAGTACGTTTTAATTTTGCAATTGATATAGACATTTTATCGCAGTAATGAGATAGCTCTGAATATCACTGATCATTTATTTGAGTGAAAACAAACTATAAACAAACATTACAATAATGAGTTCGTGGAGCAGTAATCGACATTGAAACGTACCAAAAACAATACATTTCTCGATGGCCGGCAAAGGTTTGCTATTCCTATGGCACTGCTGATGTCTATGGACGGCGTTGATTACTTTCCATCAGGCGGCACGCTTGCTCGTTTGCCTATCCTAAAAAAACTGGAGTTTTAAGTTTTCACACAAGTGAAAACTTAATTCTCAAACTTAATTTTCAAACTAATTGTAATATTATATAAATAAGATAAATAAAAAAATGGAAGTCTTAATAATATATAAATAGTAAATAAATAAGTAATAATATTAAATAAAATATTTTAAATAATACATACCTTAAACTTTAGCATATTGCTGACGCGAACACGTACATTTTTTCCCTAACCAGAGTCGTGAAATGCGGCTATAGAAGTTTTCACTTCAAAAACATCAATAGTCCTTTAGAGGATACAAACTCAGGTCGTAAGCGAAATCCTTACTAAGTAATTGCTTACACTTGACTATTTTTTTATATATACGCTTACCTTCCCCAAAGATGGTTAATGCGTAAATATTGACGCTAATTCAGCCGGAAGCGTTGTAGCACCATACCATAATATTATCTAGCCAATATCCTTAGACCACAACAAGCAACAATGAATGAATAGCCCTTTCTACACACCGAAGGCTGTACACCACTGTTATTGTAGCTGGGGGCTACGCGTCTACGTGCTATGGCGTAGCGCTATACTTGGATTACAGATAGGACATTCACCGGAATGCTCACATACTCTCTCTTCTTTACTCTATTTTATTTAACCCTTGTTACTCCTCTTATCTCAAGACTCGCTTTGTATTTCTCAATGACTCACATTCGAGGTGTGAAAATCTGAAAACTTAATATTAAAAACGCCTGCTCATCATACTAAATTCTTTGACCAATCTTTCACAGTACAAGCTGTCCAGTTATAAAATTTGTTGCCGCTGGAGGTAAAACAAGCCAAGTCTCTTATAATTTTCAAAAAGCTTATCAAAAATCACTCTCTACTTTATAAATATCTTTGTATCGTTTTATGTATTCGTTTATTATTTACGGTTCAGCTATATAATGCGTGCGTGTCACACACACACACGCACACACACATATATATATATATATATATATATGTGTGTATGTGTGTGTGTATGTGAAGCAGACGGACTGTCAGCTTCCACGTTTCGGTCTGTCGTCCGTCGTCCACAATAATATATTGTAGTCTGAATACAACTTTATTCCTCGATGAATACAAGCAGACTCTTTTTTTCTACTGTAGCGAATGTAGTCGCACTAAAACGATTTCGTATGTTGATAAAAATAACGGGCTTCTATTGCTATTAGGTATTTGAGTTCTCTCCACAACTACTTCGAATGTCCGCTCTCGGCTGACGGCCTCAATGACTACTACCAGCATCTTCCCATTGCTCAGTCATTGCACCTTCGCCGGTGTAAATGATTGTAATTCGCTTCTACGTTTGTGACTGAGATTGTCTTGTACTCACCCCGTAATTATGAAGAGATGAGGCGTCCATTAGGGCCTATTCACACGCGATTGTTTGTGGACCACAAGCGGACCGTCCCATGCAAATTCGCCACCGCACACGCAATACATAATCAAGCTCTCGGTTGTACCGATGGCAAAAAAATTACGTTTAAATTTTTTTTTATTGCATTCTGTTTTTTAGGCCCCGCCGGGGGTCGTCCCTAACTACGTTTACCGAGACACGGTATCCACTCCAGCACTCGTCTGCACCAACGGTTGTCGAAGGATGGGGGTGTATCGCACAGTCAAGAGAGCGTACGTGGGTCACCCAACTGGACGCCATCCTGTGGGGCGCTCCGGGTACCGCTAAAAAGATATGGTGAAGGCTGACTTGCGCAACCTTCAAATCTGCAACTGGCAGGAAGTGGCGCAAGACAGGGCACGGTGGCGTAAGATCTTTTCGGAGGTCAATATCCATTTTGAGTCTGCGCCAACAAAGTTAGATTACACATTGCAGATGTCTATAAGCAATAGTAATGACTTATATTTTATTTTATTTATATACTTATAGTATATAAATAAAATAAAAGAAAAATATTTTTTCTCTTTGGAAGCGACAATTAAGAGGCCAGCACAGAATTAAATACCCATACAAAACTAACACGAAACTAAAAATCTTCACGAAACTATTCTCATTTCAATATACTCGACATTAAAACGAAAATAATTATGTGAAGTTTTATTAAATAATTTTTTGAAACAATTATAAGTAACATACGGACAATGTTCCGTGTTATATTATATATTATTATTAAGGTCTGCTTTTGCAGATAATCACTAAATTACTTACCTTGAAAAAATAGTATCGCTCTAGAGTGATGGACAGTCAAACTCACTTTGTTAAGATCCGCGAACACAAATCAGTAAAATGTGTGTGTGTCTGCAAAGAAGCGTATAGAGAATTACTTAAAAGAAACAGCCGTCATCAAACCTTTATTACCCCCCTATGGCTACCAACGTGGATAATGCAAAACACACACTACCATTTTTCACCACAAACACAACTTTTTTCGCCTCGACACGATTGGATTCGAAGTTGTTAATGCTGGTAGCCTATTGGCTTTAACAGCTTTATCGAATTCAGAGCAATCAGGCAATTAAAATATGATTGGGAATCTGCGCATATCGCAGATTCCATCAGCCTGACGCCGTGTCGGAGGTACACATATGTGTGTGCGCTGATTTTAAATTCGTCATGATTCTACGTTAAACATGTAGGGGAGGATTGAACTTTAGCAACTATAGACCCTATTAGTCTTATAGACCCTAAGGTCTAGGGGGTGAGAACCGACCGAACCGAGTACGTGAGAGAATCTCGTGTAAGCGGCCGGTGTAGCAGTGTTCCCTACTCTACATGCTCGGCTAGAGCCGGGGTGCGTGTGACTGTTAGTGTCGTGAGTGGAATCGAGTTTTAGCAGACTATGAAAGACAATTGTAAGCTGTACAGCAGAATAACGCCTGACTACATCAATTAAATAGAATTAGAATTATTTTAAACCACTGCCAGTAAGGTAATAGTGTTTGGATTAGAGACAAATGCAAAATCTGGAACAATATATTAAACTTGTAACAAGTTACATGTACAGTAAAAATCCGACGATCTTCTCTTTATCTGTCAAGCGTGGAGATTACAGAAAACCCGCTCATCCGAGAAGGATATCAATGTCCAGTAAATAATACTACGACTGTGTTAATTGATTATCAACATAATTAAAAACAAGTAACCGCCACAAGAAATCGCCACAGACGATATTTATACATAAACTAGCTTTTCGGGGCCCCTTAAAGCCACGCGAGCGTTTCGGGCTTCGTCACAGAAGGGGTTGTAGGCGCAGATTTTTTTTTTGGCCGTAGAAGTGCCTTGTCAACCCTTACAATGTTTGTTTGAACTATATCCACTTTTCTGCTTTCGTGTCGCGTGCCGTAGAGGAAATTATATGATGTATGAAAGTGAGGAATCAGGACTCGAAATAAAGATGACGCAAAATGATTTTCCCATATAAAAATAAAATTAAAATTAATTAAAATTAAAATTAATTAATTAAAATAATATTTGAAGAAACTGTATTAACATTGTCATCTACTACAAATTTAAAAAAAAAATGTATTTCAATTTGAGTGGATGAATAAAAAATATTTTATTAAAGATTGAAAATTTGAAGAATATATACATATAATTAGTAAGTATTTAAAAAATATGATTCAGTTTGACTCGTATTTTTTTTTTGAATTAAATCTGCTAACGGTATCAAAGCCGCACCTAGAATGTGTTATGAGCAGTTTCAATCATAAAGAAAATGTATAATCACTTTGAAAAATTTATCACCTAATAGTGTAGTAGTTGACATTCTCCACTTGTCAAGCCAAGGTCGGGGGTTCGAACAGTATTGAGGCAGAAATATGAGTAAAAGATTTTTTTTTTATAAGATGGGAAGGAACGAGCAGGCGTGTCACCTTATGGACTTGCGAAAATCGGCAGCAAATTCAGCACAACTCTTCGCGAGGTGCAGCAGTTCTGGAGCACTCGCTATCCCGGTCCACTCCCTGATATTACGTAGTCAAAACTTCCTTCGGCGACCAACTTGTCTTTTGCCCGCGACTTTCCCATCATGATCAATTGCAACGATTTGTAGCTCTCATGATATGATCCAGGTAAGAAACCTTTTTTTAGGTAAGAATCTTATTTATTTTATTCTTTGGCGACCGATTGGTTCAGTGGCGGGGCCCTTCGCCCATGGAGTCAATGGTCGCGGGTTCGATTTCCGCATATTTATAAATCCATATATATATATATATGGATTTATAAATATTTATTTCGAGCCTGGTAACACCCCCCCCCCCGACGTGGTTCCGCCACCCGTCACGTCATGATTCTCACGAGGCCGAGAAGCGACCAATGGAGAGCTGTTTCGCTGCGATGAATGGTAGCGGATGGAGCTCTGTGGTCTATGCCAACCCCTGCGGGGGATAGGCGTGAATATATAAAAAAAATTTTCTTACATACTTCGTACATATGTAACGCCTGCTTCCAGTGGGGTAGATCACAGATCTCCATCTGCTACGATCTCGGCACACTTTTTTTCCTCACTTTTATATATTATATAATAAATTGGTGTTATTTCGTTATTTATAAGTACTTTAAGTAATTATAAATGTATTTTTGTAGAGAAGAACTATTTCTCCATTTAATGAAATCTATGTATCACCACAGAACATTCATCAGGTTTGTAATGTTCAGGCTGTCAGCGTTGACAGCTTGGTCGCCGTCAGTTATTTGTCTGCGCGTCAAATTGAAATAGAGCCTCTGCGATGATTCGGTTACCTCTATACGTTGTACACTCAAAAAGAAAAGTGGCCAAAAATGTATTTTAGAAATTATACATAATTGGCTAAAAACATAAAATAAAAACTTAAATTTATATAAACATACTAAATATTAGTAAGTATAAAATTATACTTTTTTTATAGAAAATCTGCAGTACATCAAGTATGTTCGTTAAAGCCCGCACCGGTGGCTTTTGGGCCATTTTGCGAAAACGTACAGCCTCGTTGCTTCACAGAGTGCGGGATAGCTCCAACTCTATAATGAAAACCGTTGTTGATAGATTCAACTCGCGCCTTATGAAACAGCTAAATCGGCTTCACTGTAAATGATTTACTAACATAGTTTTTAAGGTGTACATAATTACTAACACAAATATAAAAATATAAAAATGTTAAAATGTTAAATGTATGGACCAAAAAAAATTGTCTGAAATAAAGATTATTATTATTATATTACTATAATTTTTCGAAAATAATTCACAATTATTTCATAGATTGATTTTTCCAATACAGTTAGACCAAATATATAATAATGAACATATGAATGAAAGAAGTTGAATATTATTAATGGAGTCAGGCGTTACTTTGCGGAAATTCATCACTATATGGAAAATCAAAAGTTTTACTTAGCTAAGATCCGCGACAAGTGACATTCATCCAAGTAACATCCACACTTGTCTCGGATCTTAGCTAAGTTAAACTTTGGACTGACCATATATGAAGTTGATTATGTAACAATTGAAAGATTTTACAATTTTTTAAAACATCATATTAATCACTTTACAAAAATATATTATTTATAAATATATAATTTTACTTACGGACCATAACACGTACTTTAAATTTAATGTGTGCAATCAGGAACTTGTTCTTTTGGTTGCGGTTAATTAATTATATTTAGTTTTTTTCAATCTTATTGAATGAAATTATTTTCTTTTTGTTCTGTTTTTTATATATTATAATATTATTAAGGTTTTAAACAAAAAATAATCATTGTAAAAAAGTCATAAATAAAGTTTTTATTGTGTATCGCACACACTCACAAACACACACACACACATACACACACATACACATCTACTCACAAAATTTTATTTTCAACTTAATTTTTTTTAATATTTGATATGTCTTCTAGTTTGTAAAAGTAATATATTTAAGCCCAAACTGTGTAATCCTATATTGGTTTTTATTGCTTGTTATATTATTTTTAAGTAAGAAGTTGTGTAATGAAACTGTTGGATTATCTAATAAATAAATAAATATATAAGAAGATTGTTCCTATTCACTATATCCTATACTAGTTTCCTACAACACAGGAAAGCCTAGTGTGGGATCTAGAGTCCTGTATGTAAAATGTATTATCATTGTTATTATCTTAAAAATACTACGCATCATACCACCTTCATTCAGTCACGCGTTCATCAATGTGTACGTCACACGTCTGTACGCGACTGTACATAAAACAATTCCGGCGCCCACACAATATCGCGTTATGCACCGTTTTCTCGCCTGGCCGCCGCGCCGCCGGCGATCGGCCTCCGCTCCACAATTCCACACCAACACCTCTACACCGCGATGTATTTCAGCTTTTGATAATCCATTATTTTAATGTTATTTCAGACTCAAAAAAACACAATTATCGTCGCCGTAAATATCAGAATTCGTAAGTCAAAAAGCTGGACTCAAACGGTCACCAATTACGAGGTTCTCCGACAAGTCGAGCAAAAACGTGAACTTTTGCAGACCGTCAAAGGTTGAAAAGTTGCTTACATGGGTCATATCAAGAGACGTGATAGGTACAAATTACTGCAACTGATCATGTTGGGAAAAATCGCAGGCATAAGATAAGTTGGTCGAAAAAGAAAGTCTTGGCTACGTAATATCAGGGAGTGGACCGGAATAGCGAGTGCTCCAGAACTCCTGCACCTCGCGAAGGAGGAGGAAAGTTGTGCTGAATTGGCTGCCAACCTTCGCAAGTCGGAGAGGCATTTTTAGAAGAAGTAAGTCAATAAATCTATTGCATATTCGAATCAGAAAAAATATGGCTTCGAATGACCTAAGTCTCACAGCACTCCGACCAATAGACAATTTTGTACAGCGTTGAAACTTATTATTATTGTGTGATCAGATACAATTTTATTTTTCTTTAATTAGATTTTCAGGAATCTTTAAATTAATTTTTGGCAAATTCAAAATACAAAAAGCAGTCATAGGATTACTGCTTTGCTAGGAACATGAGAAGGACACCTTGGACCTTGGACGCCTAAAACCTTCGTCGGTTTGGTTTATCCCACCACGAAGTTTTAATAACCCTAATAATATAATTGTTATTTTTTTAATAATAATAATCTTTGATTTCAGGCAATTTTTATTTGTCCATACATTTTACATTTTAACATTTTTACATTTGTATTAGTAATTATGTACACCTTTAAAATTATTTTAGTAAATCATTTATTTACATTGAAGCCGATATAGCTGTTTCATAAAGGCGTGAGTTGAATCTAGCAACAACAGTTTTCATTGTAGAGTTGGAGCTATCCCTCATTCTGTGAAGCAGCGAGGCTGTTCGTTTTCGCAAAATGGCCTAAAAGCCATACGTAACGAACATACCTGATGCACTGCAGAAACGGGGCAGCCCCAAAAATATTTTGAAACATCAACCAACAACGCCGTACGGGTCCAATAAGGACCCGCACGGCGTTGTTGGTTGAAGTTTTTTGTAGTAATTTTATTTTTAAAAAATAAATATATAAATAAAGGTGATAATAATAATAAAATTTATTTATTTATGTAATTTGTATACTAAGAACGTTGTGTTTTTATTTTATTTTCATAATCTTATACTAATATCAGTTATATTGTTTAATTGTGGTGGTGTATTATATACCTAAGATAGTTTGATTAAGAATTATAAGTGAAGTGATATAAAATAAATGCGTGTATCGTAAATTTCTAAGTTGACTAAAAAAGTCCATAGAAGGTTTGTGGAGGAGCCACGCTGCAGACGAATACTTTGTCAAGAATGGCATATTATTTGTCTGTAGCATGAATGGGCCGGCTCGCCCGGGGAAGTACCACACTCCCGCAGAAAACCGGCACTTTGTATGGTACGCGGTCTGAGTTCCGGAGGCCCAACACCCTCCCCTTCCCACTCCCACTCCGATTCCCACTCCCCCTCCCCCTCCGATTCCCACTCCCCTCTTACTCCCACTCCCATAATTTCACTTTCCTTTAGGATCGGCAACGCTTCCGCGCTGCCTATGGCGTTGCGAATGTCTATGAGCGGCGTTGGTTGATTTCCATCAGGTGGCACGCCTGCTCGTTTGCCTTCCTATGCCATAAAAAAAAGAGTAAATACCATTTTATCAAAACGTAATGTATGGACAGTCAAAAGTTTTACTTAGCTAAGATCCGCGACAAGTAAAACAATAACAGAAAATTAATAATGTGTGTTTTTCCGTTGGGTTAAGTGGATTTATTTGGAACTTTAACCAAAAAACTTACCGTGAATCGGCCCGAAACGTACCGAAAATCGGAAAAAAGGAAAGTGAAAACTTTTGACTGTCCATATAGTGATGGATTTCCGCAAAGTAACACCTGACTCCATTAATAAAACGTAATGTGACAAGCTGACTAGACATTTCAAGAAATTTGATATTCCATTTCACTTGACACTGGTATAATAGTTTTAACTAATTGCCATCAAAGAAAAAAAAAAAAATAGGTATTATAAATGACAGAGAATATAAATATTGTAAATAAAACTAAAAGAAATAATAGCTTTTTATGTTGTTTCTCATTACAGGTATATTCGTATTTTATTTAAATTTTAAAATTGTATAAATTATTTTATAAGTAAGATTTAATAAAATAATACATCTTTACAGAGCAACACTACATATACATATATATATATATATATATATATATATATATATATATATAAAATAAATATATATGTAAATAATTTTATTAATTTAATTGCTTTATAATTTATTGAAATGAAATGCTTAGATAGCTCTTCATTTCAATTTTCATTCAACTATAAAACAAATAAATTAATAACATTATTTACATATATATTTATTTAACATTTTATTTATAATCACAGTATTTTTTTATATTTAAATTACAGCCATTTATGTGTCGTATAATTTAAAATACAACCAAACTCTCAACACCTCATACATGCCAAATTGTCGCCATCCAATTACGCGGGAACGCGTTCTTTCTCACCGGCCGAGGTTGCGGTACAAAAAAAAAGGAAAATTTAATCTCGCTAATAAACATGCTAACAAGAAGCAAAGTCACCTGTTGCGTAGCCCTGAGACGGACGAAGCGGACGCCAATGGAGACGCAGCGTCCGCCCACGGCAGTTTGCGATTGGCTGGCTCATTTTAAGGGGGGGATCGAGACGGAGGGGGGGACTTTAGCCCGACGTTTCGCCGTAAACTGTGACACAGGCAAGAAAAGCGTCGCAAAGAGCTTTAGGGAGCTTTTCACGGTGCGCGCGAAAATTTCGACTACGCTCCGTTGTGTTTTCCAATTGTTATTTCAATTAATTGCAAATTATCATTAAACATTTACATAATTTGTTAAAGAAAAAATTATATGATCAGAATAACATACATTAAAATCTAACGTAATAGTATTTTCGGTGCAAATTTTGTTATCAATATAAAATAACTTCCTGATGAACTAGAGATTTTACGCAGTTCAAAACTGTTTTGAATAATATAATAATCTATTTAATAAAATGCGGTAATGAATTTTTTTTTTAATTAAAATTAATAATAAAACTTAAATATGCAAGGACAAGAGTGTATTCACATTTAAAAAATATAATTTAAAAAAAAATACAATAAAGACGTCGTTAGTTTTTTAAAAAGATGTCGCTCGGAAAACAACCAGCAGAACATATCAAGAGGCCAATGAACGCGTTTATGGTTTGGTCGAGAGGTCAGCGGCGAAAAATGGCGCAAGACAATCCCAAGATGCACAATTCGGAAATATCGAAGAGGTTGGGCGCGGAGTGGAAACTTCTCACCGAAATGGAAAAGAGGCCGTTCATTGACGAGGCGAAGAGATTAAGGTGAGTTTTTGTATTTATGATAAAAATATAGCAATATATTCTTTCTTACTCAACCTAAAAAATAGTAACCATATTCATTTTTAATATAAATTATCTAACTAAGGGATTTTTCGTCACGAATTTACAACTTTTTTTTAAAATATTTATAAACTCTCTCTATTCTTGCGGAAAGAAAAATATATGATATTGTAAAATTTTGTTTGTTTCTTATTTCGATTGAAACACAGAAATTTATTCAAATGAAAACCTATACCTACTTGTGTTTTACTTGCAATTGGCTCGAAAATCCTTAGGAAATTTATGTTATGTAGGCATCATTTGATTTTTATCAAGACACAAAATGACTAAACTGTTTATTTCAAGCCAGTTTTAAATTATTTTAATTTATATTGCCACGATACAATAATTAATTTAAAATATAAGAAATTAAAAATATATAAACGACAAAGTTATAATTTTTAATTTCATAGTATATTTGTTTTCTTTCAATCGCAATCGTTTTATCCAATATATTTTTATCTCAATAGTTATATATCGTTGCCTCTTTTAATAATTACGTAAATTGAAATATACAGTAATTAATAAAATTCTATTTTTTTTTTTTTGTAATAATTACCCTACTATCATGGATTTTCTCACTATAATTACAATCAAGCTAGTGCCTAATGAGTAGTTTGTTTTAACTTAATTTGCCAATCGATGTATAACTAAGAAAATTTTTATTTCAATTATGTAGTCTCTATTAAGGGGAAGACACTCTTGTGTTATTTAGACCTAGTAAAATATTCATTTCACTTCACTATAGTAGGAGTTCACTAAACTAACTCCGTGTTGTCGAGGAGCTGGATTTGATGACCTCGACCTTCACATAATGATGAAGTCTTCGTTCATGAGTTTCAGCGTATTTTTTTAATTCATATGATTAATAGTGTCAGGCGTTACTTTGCACTAATCATAATATAAAGATGTATATAATTAACATGGTTTTGTAAACATTTAGAAAATGGTTTAGTTAATTTGATGTAGCCTTACATGTTCGGCTGTTTTTTTGCAAACATACATATATATCGTCACGCCTGTCTCCCGTAGGGGTAGGCAGAGACCACAGATCTCTATCTGCTACGATCTTGGCATACTTTCCTTGCTTCCTGCACACTCATTACTCACCCGATGCAAGCCCGCCGGTTAAGGGTACTCTTGACCTGCCCTTTCTTAAAAACTTCTGCAATTTGGTAAAGGTATGTTTTCCTTCTCTTACCGACCCATCCATCCACATCCACAACATAAATTTATTTTATTAGTCGACTTTCATCTATCCTCTCTATGTGCCCAAAACATTTAATCATCCCTTACTCAACTCTTGTCCCGACATCTTCTTTTACTCTATGTAGTTCTCCTAGATAAGTGAAGTGGCAATGATCACGTTTATCGCTGGTGCAGACGAATGCTGGAGTGGAGACCACGTCTCGGCAACCGTAGTGTGGGCTGCCCCACGGCTAGATGGTGCGACCATCTGCGCAGGACGGCTGGCAGAGACTGGATGCGTGAAGTCGAAGATCGTACTATGCTTTTCTTAGGGGAGGATTATGTCCACCAGAGGACTTCCGTGTTTATCATAAAATATTATTATTTTTTTTTTATTATGCCGTAAAAAAGGCAAACGAGCAGGCGTGTTACCTGATGGAAAGCAACCAACGCCGCCCATAGACATCCGCAATGCCATAAGCAGTACGGAAGCGTTGCCGACCTTAAAGGAAAGTGAAATTATGGGAGTGGGAGTGGGAAGGGAATTGGGAATCGGAGGGGGAGTGGGAGTGGGAGTGGAAATGGGAGTGGGAATAGTATTATTGCACTTATATTATCAAATCAAGCTTTGATAATGTGATAAATTTATTTAAACGCTTTATATAAATCTGTTATACATATATAAAGTGTATGAAGCTTTCGTTAGTAAAATATTCTTATGTATTCGGATGAAGACCATATTTGAGCTCGTCGAACCTGGGCAAGTCGTGGATGGGTGACCGTAAAAAACCAACTTTTTTCCTTTTTGTTAGGTTACCTTAGAAGTTACTTTAAGTTATCGATCTGGGTTAATGTCGCAAGTGGTGGTGTTAAAGCGATATCAGAGGCCATTTAGAGGCTTGAAAACTGTTACCATTTGTTTTGTGACTAAACTGTGATTATCATTTTCATTAATACACTCGTTTCTTTTTATGGAACAGGAAGACAAACAAGTAGGCATAACAGCTAATGGAAATATGGTGGCAAATAAAAAGGTGGCCATACTACCAAAACCTTCTGTGGGTCTTTTGCAGTCAATTAAAAAAGTTTCAATACACGCATTTATTTCATAGCACTTCACTTGTACGCCTTAATCGAACTATATTGTATAAAACTTCACTACGATTAAACAATATAACTGATAATGAAAAAATATTATGAAAATGAAATAAAAACACATCGTAATGTAAGTTGGCGGGAAAAGTCCTTATTAATATTTAAGTATACTGCAGCATGCAGCAAGACGTAACATTTTTAAAGGTTAATCGTATATAATGCCAATTAAGCTTCACATTTTTAATTCACACATTTTTAATAACTGATTTCAAGTTAACACTGAACAATAAAAAAATGCTTATAATAAAAAACAAAGAACTTACATAAAAAGTAATTAATAACAAAAAATATCACAAATATATATTCAAATCACAAATATATTTTCAAATCGTTTTAATAATAATATGAAGAAACATTAAAGTAGTCATTTTTTTAACAAACACGAGCGGAAAAATTAAATTATAAATAGTTTTTACCATAATTTGACCTACATAACCGATAGAAAAAATAGGTTATTTCTTTTGAATTAAATTATTTTTAGAATTAAAATCTCGACATTTAAATCTAAAAAATACATTAATATAAATTAGCTAAAACTAAGAAAACCACCTATTCTGTAATATTTCAAATTAAAAGGACCAAAATGATGTATTTGCTATATGAAAACAAACAGCAATCCAGAACCGTGTCCCATCTACCACAGATAAAACAAACACATTTGAAAAAACAAAGTATTTAATCTGTGATACACCTTTTATCACCTTTTTAATTTCGTATCTGTGTGCAAACAAAGTCAAACAAAACAAGCGAACACACCTGTAAGTTATCGCTGTGAGACACAAAAAGTGTTATTTGTGAAGTTACAGCCATCTACCAGGCGGGCATAAATGAACAGTGGTATGATTAAAAGACAAACAAGCAGATGAATTCCGGATGTTTGAGGGCTTATCTTATTTCGTGGCGCTTTTTCTCGATTTGATTAAGCGCTGCAGGTATGTTTAAATACAAAGATAATTAAATGTATTATCTATGTTTGTAAGAAATTTAAATTTCGTAAAATCTAATAAACAAGCGCCCTTCGAGTGTCAGGAACTAACACATAAAAAGCATTGTACATTTTTATGTATATAAAAACTGTACTTTTTTTTATTAGTTATTTAAGAAGCCTTTTAGACGACCAATTAACTTAGTGGCACGGTAAATATATGTATGGCCTACAAATATTTATTCCGAGTCTGGTAACCCTGCCGATCCGCACTGGCTAAGCGTGGTGGGTTAATATCCGTTCCTCCAGAAATGGGGAGGCCCGTACTCAACAGTGGGACATATATTATATGGGGTGAAAACAAAATATATTTGGTTATTCTATAGAAAAAGGTTAATAAGGTTTTGTTGATGACAGTTAAGTATACTGATTATGCCAGTATCTAGTAAAATAATCACTCGCTGGTTGATCCTTCATTTCTGATCGCAATCCATGAAGAAGAAATCCATGAAGAGCCTAACGCACCGCTGATGAAGACATCCAGCGGTGCGTTAGGCTCTTCCATTACATTACAAAATCGCTGTTTTCTTCATTCTCTTGGTCACTTTCTTAGTAATTTAGCGCAGTGGTTTCCCGTTGCCTTCTGCGCCTGACATTTAATTTGGAGTTATTTAGACCTCAAAGCTCGCTGAAGGCTTGTCGCTCTCCGTAGGAAGCGCGATAGCTAAGCTACGACTCAGACGCCGGTTTTCTACGGGAATGTGGTACTTCCCCGGGCGAGCGGGCCTATTCATGCAACAGGCAAATATTATGCCATTTTTGACAAAGTATTCGTCTGCAGCGTGGCTCTACCACTACTACTAAATGTGAAATATGTGATGTGAAACATATACGACGGCCCGGTCTCTACCGTACTCTCACGACCACGAAGGGAGCATAGTCTGAATCGAGACCACGTCACGGTCGACAATTTCAATCCAATATAACGCGATGACATGTTTCACATCAAAAATTCTATGCTTAAATTTAACCCCATCCGTAATGTCGTTAATCAGATCACCCACAAATGAATAGCAACTTAACAAATCAATTTAATCTGTGCAAAAGCGAGCCCCCATTCAAATGGCACAATTATCTATTATTCATAGTAATATCTTGCATTGTTAGGGGCGCGGGCACGTTATCAGGTTCCGCCAGGGCTATAAAAACGAGCTTATGCGTTCAGTCTAGCTCTTTGTAAGAGGACTACGTTAAACTGCGGTGGGGTTGACGTTTTGTTTATTTGTCGCGAGAAACTTTTTGCGTTTTGTCTCTCTTACAGAATTTAACATTTAAAAGAAGATTGCGCTGAGATGAACGGTCAAACTTTTCTTTGCGAAGATCCGTGAACACAGATAAAAAATAATGATATTGTGTGTTTGCGGGGAAGTGTGTAAATAGATAGATTGATAGATAGATAATTTTTTTCCTTCTGCCGCAACACACAGGAATAGATATCAAATTATTAGATATTTGGAAATGGAATGGGATGACAGATAGAAATGTGCAATGGCTGAGTCAAAACTCACACTAGTTACTAATTTTCTGCCACCGCCCGAGAAATCCGATATATATATATATATAATATATATATATATATATATATATATATATATATATATATATATATATATATATATATATATATACATACATACAATATACAATATCTATATATACCTATATAGATATTGTTCCAACATTTACAAATCTAGTATACTACAAATGTATAGGGATTTAAACGATCAAATAAAGTCAAGACCGTGACTCCTGCGGTGTCGCGGTTGTCTATGGGCTATGGGCGGCGTTGATTGCTTTCCAACGGCCGGCACACTTGCTCATTTACCCTCCTATCCCACAAAAAAAAAACCCGCTTGTATTCATTTCACCCCACTTAAACGACTCAATCGACCTTCGATTCGCAACCAGAAATAAAAAATTCAACTCTAAAAACATAATGCAATAAAAATGAAATAAACACATAACGTCTAAATTAAATAAATTGGCAGGCAAAATCAAGCACACTTCTCAAACCGTTGAAATATAAATCAGAAAAAATAAACAGTAGAATCATTCTGAAAGATACAACAATTACGCAGTATTAAAGTTCATTTGATTAAGTATTCCGTATGGTTTTTCCCGCCAACTTACATCAGTAATGTTGTGTTTTTATTTCATTTTCATAATCTTATATTATTATCAGTTATATTGTTTAATTGTGGTGGGGTATTATACAATATAGTTCGATCAATGTGTATAAGTGAAGTGATATGAAATAAATGCGTGTATTGTAACTTTTTAAGTTGACTGAAAAAGTCCATAGGAGGTTTTTGATAAAATTGCCACCATTTTATCAAGACGTAACGTGATAAGCTGACTTGTTACATTTCAAGAAATTGGATATTATTGTATATTACTTGACACTGGCATAATAGTTGTAACTAACTGCCATTAAAGAAAAGAAAAGAAGATACAACAATTACGCAGTATTAAAGTTCACTTGATTAAGTATTCTGTATACGATTTATAGTAGTAGAGCCAAGCTGCAGACACATACTTTGTCAAAAATGGCAAAATATTTGTCTGTGGCATAAATGGGCCAGCTCACCCGGGTAAGTACCACACTCCCGCAGAAAACCGGCGTCTGAATGGTAGCTTATCTACCGCGCTTCGTACGGTAAGCGGCCGAGTTCCGGAGGCCCAACAGCCTCTCCCCTCTCTCTAACCCTCTCCCATAATTTCACTTTCCTTAAAGGTCGGCAACGCTTGCGCACTGCCTATGGCGCTGCGGAAGTCTGTGGGCGGCGTTGAATGCTTTCCATCAGGTGACGCGCCTGCTCGTTAACTTTCCTACCCCATAAAAAAAAACATACGACCTAATTCGTGAATTCAATTCCAACATTGGACTGTTTAAGTCAATCAACATTATTTGGGAATTAATCTGTGAGACCCTTTAACCAATGACAGAGGAACAATTTAAAATGTCAGAATGATAACTGTATAAATGGACTTTTTCCCGCCAACTTACATCAGTGACGCTGTGTTTTTATTTCATTTTCATAATCTGATATTATTATCAGTTATATTGTTTAATCATGTTGGTATATTATACAATATAGTTTTATTAAGGCGTATAAGTGAAATCATATGAAATAAATGCGTGTATAGTTACTTTTTAAGTTGACTGAAGAAGGTTTTGGTAGAATAGCCACCATTTTATTTATATACCTATCAGATCACTCAAATGAATAGTCATTCTTCCAAGGTATACCTACAAGAATAATTAATTATCATAGACAGAATTTTTTTGTTAATGTTCTATGATTATTCATTATCATCATCAACAGCCTGCGACAGTCCACTACTGGACATAGGCCACCCCCAAAAAGCGCCACCTAGCCCGATGTTTGACTTAACGCATCCAGTTTTTGCCAGCCGACCTGCGCAGATCGTCGCACCATCTAGACGGTGGGCGTGCCATACTACGATTACTGAGACGCGGTCTCTAGTCCAGCACCCGTCTGCTCCAGCGGTTTTCGGATTGCGGACCAACGTGACCCATTGCCACTTTAGTTTGCTTATTCAAAATACTATGTCGGTGATTTTGATTCTTTGGCGGATTTCTTCATTCCGGATCATATTTACCAGAGAAACTTCAAGCATAACTCTCTGAGCGACTCTGAGTTTGTGAAGCAGAGCGACTGTCAGTGTCCAGACTGTTGAGACTGGCACCGTATGGATTATAAACACATAACGTACTTAATGTTACTTTCTAAGAGTATCACGATAATTAAACATTTTTTATTCTTCTGAAGTTACCTCTCCGACTAACGAAGGTGGGCAGCCAATTCAGCACAACTCTCTTCATCTTTCGCGAGGCGTAGCAGCTTTGAATCATTCGTTATCATGGTACCATTTCCTTATGTTACCTTAGAGCAACCAAGAATTCTTTCTCCGACCAACCTGTCTTTTTTCCCGCGTTCTTTCCCATCGTGATCACTTACAAAAAAATTTACCTGTCAAGATGTTTAATATTTTAACCTTGAAAAGGTGAATATCAATTTCTTACATACATAAATATATTATATATCATTAAACTAGTTTCCCGTAAGGGTAGGCAGAGACCACAGATCTCCATCTGTTATGATCTCGGCATATTTTTATTGCTTCCTGCACACTCATCCCTCTCTTCATGCAAGCTCGCCGGTTAAGGGTACAATTGACATGGCCTTTCTTAAAAACTTCAGCATTTTGGTTAAGGTATGTTTTCCTTCCCCTACCGACTCTTCCATCCACATCTGCAACGTAAATTTCTCTTACCAGTCATTTTCATCCATCCTCTCTGCGTGTCTAGTTACGTAATATACTTATAAGAAATTAAATACATTAATAGTAATAATTTTTTATTTGTATAACGTGAGGTGTAACAAGATAAAAAAAGACGTATAAAAGCTCCATCACATTGCCACTTATGGTGTACAAATGTCTTAATAGTAGATCTAAATACATAACTAAACTATTATAATATCAAACGAAATAGAGATGACAATGGATATCTAGTTACATTGATCTATTTTTTCATTTAGCATTATAAATTTACTCGAGATGGTTGTAGTATATCAAAAGTACCTATTACTAGTTCACTTATAAAAAACATTGTCTTTGGCTACGATCGTCCGTAGGTCGATTCGTGCTATCGGTCAATACAATGCTCGAAAAGACGCACCTCTGTTTGCGTTCGTATTTATTTTTTATCATCTTTTATTTGATCGGTCGACACAATCGAAAACGGCTGTACACACACCGATACAGATAAAAAATAATGTACCATTCACAATTTTACTGTTATGAATACACCAATTCATATTTAATTTATTTATCTTTCGTCATAAGAAACTACGCTGAATTACCAACACCATTTAAAATCCCGAGAGCAAAGACGGTGAAAGAAACTCCCCATGTATCCTCTTTTTGATTTTCTTTCTATTTCTTACAAATAACAGACATTCAAACACAAACATTTTAAATTTACATCGTTTTCAATATATAATATATAGGTAATATAATATAAATGTTTCCATTACACGAAAAGACCAGTACATAAACAAGCCTACATATATACATACATATTGTCACGCCTGCCTCTCGCAGGGGTAGAGAGAGACCACAGATCCCCATCCGATATGATCCCGGCACACCTTCCCCGCTTCATCCACATTCATCCATCCTTCCTCTCACATTCAACACAGTAAAACGGCTCGTTAAAGGCCGACAACGCTTACGTGGTACCTATGGTGTTGCGTATGTCTATGGGCGGCGTTGATTGCTTTCGAACAGCCGACACGCTTGCTCGTTTGCCCTCCTATACAATAAATAAAACGAAAGGACCATTCAGTATCGGCGTTAAGTGATAGCATTTTTGTTTATTATCGTGTTTCATACAGTTATTATAGGAATTCTCTTCTTATTTTCCTGTACCCCTTTCATTATTCATTCCATTAGGTAAACAACGCATTAGATATCGGTGGTTGCTTACCATCAGGTTACTCGCCTGATCTGCTCCTCACCTCTTTCATACAGTGATTATAGGAATGGAACCAACTCCCCTCCTTTTCCTATTTTCCTCTTCTCCCCTCCCATTATTCCTTCTCTTGCTGCTGCTGACCAGCGTGCTTATTTCCTCACTTCTTTCATAAAAAAATCTATATTCGAAATGATAATTGAAAAACTTATGTATATGTTATCTGTGATGCAATAATTCTAATATTATGAATCGAATAAAGCTTCGCCTCATATCGAAAATCATATCGTTGGAACGATGTTTGCCCAACTCGATTAAGTCCGACCAAGATACGCCAAAAAAATTTGTCCGATAAAAAGGAGATACGCTTTTTCTCGGGCGAGATATTTTGTTATTTTCCTTGGGCTTATCGTGTTTATTTGGCTCGCAAACACAGTAATGAAGGAATTGATAGTGCGCCGGTCGACGACCCCTGTTTTTTTTTCGTTTCTACCGAAAACGTTGGTGGAACCAATCAATGTTTAAATACGATATTGTGTGGAGACAAGAGTAACGCAACAATTTGATCAAACATGAAGGACAAGGAAAAAAATTGTAACTTGACATATAATTATGATAAACTTTTCGATTCAATTCAGTTCAATTGCTTGGTTATGGCAATTACTCAATGAATTCTGCCAGTGTCAAGTCAATCATGGGAGTCACACAATCGAATAAAAACTCAAAAACAAAAAATATAAAAATAGCGAAATACTCGCACCGTGGTTACTTTCATGAAAATAAACCCTTTCTTTACAGCCCGTCCTACTGCTTGACACGGGGCCCCTCCATTTCTGGAGAAAAGGACATTAATCCACCACACACCACATAGGTATATTTAGAATTTGCATATCGCGTCAAATCCGCCTTTGACAAAAAGGCGGATTTGACGCGATATGCAAATTCTAAATATACCTATAGGCCATAAATACTGTTATAATATGTTGATTAATATGTTGATGTTAATATTGTATATCTAAAGATTCATCGTAGGTTGATTTTTACTTTTTGTTTTTTCATTTACTATGCGTCGATTCCTTGTTGAAAGTTTAAAGCTCCGTTTGTCTATGGTGTTAGTGATATAAATGGATGTCGATTTTATTTTTCCGTTTTAGACGAAAGTTTTGGATAAGTACTTTTTTGTATTTTTATGTTTGTAGCTCATATTTAATAGGATACTATCACATTATGTCTCTTCTACCTATTTGCATATACTGCAATATCTTTTTGCAATCGGCAATTTTTTAACATAACAACAGTGATATCAAAATAGATATCACTATTTAAACTAATGTTAAAAAAAATTACCGATTCCGACCAAAATCTAATAACAATTAACAAATTAAAAAACTCTATAATAATTAGCTATCCTTAGTTTTTATGAAAGAAAAATTTGGAGTCGTTATGCATAAATTGGAAAAAATCCTACTTATCAAAATAAATAGATTCAACAAACAAATCTCAAAACCTCAACATTCCGAACGCGAACTATCATCCACCCTCGCTCTGTCCATTCGAATAATTACAATCGAGTCGCTGACAATCGTGCGATTCTATCACAAAGCTCGCATAATCGGACGCTGTGTTGACTCGGTTCACTTCACTATACGTCACAAACGCCACTATCCTCATTGTAATATCAACCTTAACTTTTAGCAATTAAGTCTATAATCCAGTGAGCGTATAATGTACATAGTGATGGGTGTAAAATAACACTCGATTGTGATTCGGACAATGCAATAATCCGCGCATTGTTGAATGGACATTGTTGTTTTAAGGGCGGCGGGCGTTCGCGACAATTGTACGCTTTATTGCATAAATAATAATGTTATTCTGCCCAGCGGCGCTCCATTGTGCCGTTTTGTCAGTAAGCTTAAAGAATTTGTGAAAATTATGACATTATACGTGACATCGAATGCTTAAAAATTATTATATACTAGTTGACCGGGCAAACTTCGTACCGCCTCAGAATCAATAAATAAAAAAGCTGAACGATAATTGCAGAATGTTTCAACTTAAGTAAAAAATGTGGTCAAAACTTAACAGCAGCAAAAAAAATTTCACATTTGAATTTAATTTTATTTCTGAACGACTTTTAAATTGAATTGATTTCTGAACGACGGGACGAACATGGAATATTTGACAGGTAGGAATAGTTTCTAAAGGAAAAGGAAATTGATTTTACTATATTCCTAATATATTTATCATATTCACTCACCTTTTAAACCTTCCCTGGACTTCCAAAAATAATTCAATATCAAAATTAGCCAAATAGGTTCAGCCGTTAGATTATATAGAGATGTATAATTTACAAATAAAAAATATTCAGTCCAAGTTAAGACGAGCTGTCAGGGATATATTAAATTTCGTTGTGGATCACTTCAAAAAAATTAAGAGCAACTCTTCGTTCGCAGGGCACTACATATGAAGGAGCATCCCGACTATAAATACAGGCCGCGAAGGAAACCCAAAGCTCTCGTGAAGAAAGAGCCTAAATTTGGCTTCGGCATCAGCGCTCTCATGGCGCCAGTACCGCGCCTGATAACGCCATCTCTGCCGCACCCAGTCCCACAATTGCACATGCCGCATCACCTGCTACCCGACAAACCGGATCTCGGTAGAGCGTTATTCCCCCCTCTACCCTACCCATTTTACCCGTTCGCGAAGATACCTTCGGATGAAGGGAAATTTGCAGCTGAACTAGCGCACTTACAGGTATGTTTTCTTTTTAAATTGGATGTATTTTTTATAGGATAGAAAGACAAACGTGCAGGCATGTCAACTGATGGAAAACAATCAACTCCCCCCACAGACATCCGCAGTGCCATAGACATTGCAGAAGTAATGTCGCTCTAAATAAAATTGGAGGCAGTCATGAGGACTGCCGACGGAAGTGAAAACTTAAAACTGTATTTTGAAATTTCAAACTAATTGTAATATTAAATGCTGCTATTACTACAGCATGTTGCTGACGCGACTCACAAAACTTTATCCATTCATGAATCGTCAACGTACTGTGACGTGCCCGCCGTTCTTCGTACGGTGACATTCGGGATCTTTAGGGGGTTTTTATCTTCTAATAAAATTCTTCAAAATTATATTAATTTATTCTTTCATTTTATTGTACATTTATATCTTATTCATAGTAATACTTTATTATATTTTATACTTTTCAATTTACATTTTATATATGTGCCGAACGGGTGACATGTCTATACATACTATATAAGACGTCAGACGAACTAATATTTTTGTTTTAATAGAAAACTATTTCTTTTTAATTTCAAATAACGAACTTAAAAAGAAATAATATAAAAACTTTTATTGCATTAGTGATATATTTATTAATGTATCACTGCAGTACCCACATACAATCGGGTATATACAAAAAACGTAACTTAAAAACGCGCCTAGTCGTTTTTAACAGGCCTATATAAGTACAATTACAGCTCAATGGCTATTTATCCAATTTAACACTAAAATAAATATAGAACTTACACTTAGCAAAATAAGATATGTAAATGAAATAAAAACAACGTCACTGATGTAAGTTGACGGGGAAGTCCATAATCATTTTATATTTTCATTCACAACAAACATTTTAATGAAAAAGACATACCATCTAAATTCTTATGAGAAAAAATAGAAGAAAAACTATTTATACCTTTCTTCATGATTTATTTATACATTTTTTTCACAGGCATTATACGGCGGCGCCTTATATAGCAGCGCGTTATACAACAACGCCCTTTCCCCTTGCGGTTGTCCCCCGAGACGGACGCCCTCGCCCCCTCCCGCGGACGTGAAACGCCCCCTCGCCTACGTCCTCATGAAAAGCGACGAGGAGCCGCCTCAACACGTCATATGAAGACCAGTACCGCTCCCTGCCCGGCCACTACCGCACTGGGAGCGACCTTCCACGTCCATGCAGGATAGGGACAGTAGTCCTGATAGTGTGTAAGGCGAGAAGACTGACTCTTGTAATATACAGTGAATTACGTGACTGTTGAAATATGTATATCCTTAGAATCGTGTCCGGAAAAAAGCCCAAAGGAAATGACCGCACAGAAATTTACCGCACAGAAAAATGTAACGTAAACATAACATGCATGTAACATAACATAAATGTTTTGTTACATTGCGCTTTTTCTGTGCGATAAATTCCTGTGCAGTTATTTCATGTGCGCTTTTTTCCAGAATCCGTTAAAATGTTAGATTACTTCCTCCGCATGTTCGACAACGATGAAGCATCTTGACCTTCAATACGAACACGAACACGCCACTGGTTATTGTCTTGTTACTGCATTTTCTGGCCAGTTGTTACCTTAAAGCTCGTTAATTTCCATGATCACCGCATCACACGAGCGATACCTGAAGTAACTAGCACAGTTGTGTCATGTTTACATAGCAATATATGTACAGTAAAATATTAATTTTAACATCTGTTATTATTCTATATTTCTGGCAAATAATAATATATATTTTCTCCTTTATTAACACAATTCTCTCTAAATAAAGATAAATAAATAAACACTCATTAATTATTTAGGTTATTAATCCTTCGTGGCGGAATATATCAGGCTAACGAATAAAAATAAAAGTATATTAGAAAGGGCATGAAATGAAAAGAAATATGCTTTAAAAGCTAGAACAAAATATTTCAACGTTTTTAGTATAACGAGACGTATACAACCATTTTAATCTTGTAACATCAAAATCGAGTGGTGTAAGTAAAATTTCTTCACGTCAAAACTTCAATGAAAACTGTTTGAAATGGTTCCGATTTGGAAAACTTATAAAGAGAACGAAACAAATTAAGTATCAATAATCTTTTATAACAGGATGTACAGCATACAAGCTTATTAGGGGACAAAAATTGTTTGAAACCTCTAATGGTAAATATAAACCCATTAAAAAATCTAAACTATCTAAAAAATAAAAATCTTCTTGTACACAATTTACTCCACACAATAAATAAAAATGTAGATAACAAAAAGAATAATAATCGAACTAATTTAAACTATCGATATCAATTATCGAATCCAGAGAACGACTGACCGGAATGAAATAATACGTCACTGTGTTACCCGCACAAATAATATGCCCGCTTCTTATGTAAATCTATATGGAATTAAATGGAATGTTTATTACATAATTATCTCACATATGAACATATCTTCTCATTATATGTATCATGTAATAAAGTTACATAAATGTATATATTTATCGCACAATGCACGCAGATGTAAATAAGTAATATAATTAGCCAATTGTCAATAATGTTCACGGATAGTTTGCTATAATGTTTATTGTGATAGTACATTATGGAAATGGACTCTCGTACTGTTTCAGACATTTTTTGTGTAAAATGAAGATGCCAAAAGACCACACTTATATCCACACCACTCCTCACAGTCCGAAGCTTTTTTGAATGTATTTGAAGCATAAGTAATCTAGTTCGTCATTACATTCAGTTCCATTCAATCTGCATTTACTTTTTGTAGAGCGTTTGGCCCACAATTCCTCGACAATAGGCAGATAACCAACCGAATGCCACTTGAGTTAAGTTATTTAATATCCAACGTTAGCAATTAGAAGTTTTGATCTCAGAATGCGATCAGAGAATTTGACTCCTAAGACATTGCACTCCATGACTCGCTGATATATCCCAAGTCTAAATTTTAAGAGGTCTATATATATATGGATTACATTATTTTCTTTTCCTCTTTTTTATTCTATTTGATCAAAGTTAATAATACGTGATGTAGAAGAGTTACGCTACAGACGAATACTTTGTCAAGAATGGCATATTATCGGTCTGTAGCATGAATGGGCCGTCTCACCCGGGGAAGTACCACACTCCCGTAGAAAACCGGCGTCCGAGGGTAGCTTAGCTACCGCGCTTCGTCCGGTAAGCGATTAAGTTCCGGAGGCCCAACCTCATTGTAATAAAGCTTATAATATAATTTAAAATGCAATACCAACTTTCCAGTTTCCATATTCACAAGTAAATTAAGGTGTTGGGTAATTTTGACTGATAACTAAAAAATATAAATTGCTCGGTTGGGATTCGAATTTGAAACGAATTTACCAAACAATCCAGAACGTTGTGCTAAATGATTAAAAGTTCTCGAATAATTACCAGAGTACATAAATATTATACAACATAGTACATGAATCCATTTCTACTGAATATTCTAAATGTGTTTAATTATCTTTTTACTTTATTTGGTATTACTTATAACGAAATAATAATGTTTAATACTATTTTGAACTCGAAATCAAATTTGGAACGCGTTTCACAATCACCATGCAATATTAGTTGTACTAAATGTTGACTTAATTGTTTTTCGATTTATTTTAAATAACATTAACTAACAATAAAATATTATGTTATTGTACTTAATTAACTTTTTATATCAGAATTAATTATAGAATGTGCCATCATTGGTTTAAATTTAATTTTATATTTTTATGATTTTTATTTATAATTATTATTTTAGTCTATAACAAATATAAAAAAACACAGACATTAAGGTAAAACTTAAGATAATGTAAGTCTCTTGTTTTTGGAAACTTCATGGACTAGATTAAGAATTTTTTATTTTTAAAGCAAAAGTGATCGGCCTATAAATGTTTGACAGGTTAATTTTTTATGTGTATTATTTTGAAATACACGATTTAATTTTAAAAATAATATTGTTTTGACAAAATGCCCACCGAGAGCTCGAATATTGTTAATAAAATAAATATTAAAATATAACATAACCTAAACATACTTAGAAACTTTCTAAGTATGTTTAGGTTATGACTGTTGAAATAGAATTTGTTTATTGTTAATTTTGTACTAGTTTGTTTTAATTGAAAAATGTAAAAATAGATTTAGAATTCTTGTTTATGTTATTTTATATTTTGTATCAGGGTTTTAGTTAGAATTGAAAAAGGGAAATAAAGAGTTATTATCTATGCTTATATTTTATTTATAACAAAAAATCGTTACAATACATTTAGAACAGAGACAACGTACTCGACATAATTTGACATCCCGAATGGTTTGGCTTTTAATCTGAAAGTGTGGGTTCGATTATAGAATCCAAATATATTTGTATTGATTAGGATTATTTTAAATTTTAGTGTATTACTTGTTAATTATACGTATATATACCTACTCATACAAAAAAAAATAAACAAAGAATATATCGATGCAAAAAAAAAGGAAACGTAGAGAGGGGAAATGAAAATATATCACCAGAGCTAAAAAAACTTTCAAGATTTTTGAAAAAATTGTATCTAATCACTCAAAAACAGTCAGTATCAACGCTGTACAAATGTCTCTATTGGACGTAGAGCTGTGAGACTTCGAGCATTCGATGCAGTATTTTTTTTTTCTGATTCAAATATGCAATAATTGTGTTTTTTTAATCTGTCCTATTCTATTTACAGCGTTTTCGCTATTTTGCGTAGATATATAAAATCTATACAAGTATTATTATGGTCACTTAAAAATTAATTAAGGTTATGGTCAGGTACATAAAATAAATTAATGAAATGAATTGTCAGCTCAACCTTATTTCTCGTCATCGTCAACAACATTCGTGGCCGATGCATTAACCTCTTGCCACGAATGTTGTATTCAGATTATTCTAGAATTTATACGTTTACAGTAAATTTACACATTTATAACATATTTAAAAAATTATGTGTGTGCAACATTGTCACGAAATTTCTTTTTTTACCTTATAATTTGCAAGTTTTAACATCCCGAATGAGGTAAAATAAACGGTATACACGAGAATCAATCATTAGGTTGATTTACAATGAAACTTAAGCCAACTTATTTTCCTCTGCGTTACCAGGACTTCATAAAAAAGTATATATACATATATGTATATATATATATATATATATATATATATATATATATATATATATATATATATATATATATATATATATATATATGCTAAGTTAAAATACAATAACTGAGAGAAAATTGAAAGTTTAATCGAAAGAGACATGTGTTAGAGTCGGCCTCTCGAGAACCACTTGAAGAGTCAGCCGCGCGGTAACATCTTTAAAAACAACGGGGGAGAGAAATTAATCCGGAACGCACTCGATTACCGGCGAATAAACACTCGCTCCACTGAACTATAGGGGGCGCCGTGCACATGTGTTCAAATTTAATAAACTAGCACTCCTGGCTATGGTGGGTGTAGTTTTAAGACTGAAAGAAGACATAAATCTAGTTTAAAATGTCACATACTTATTTTAAAACGATATAAACTTACACAAACATCAAAATAACAAAACATACTTCAAAATGACAAACCACTACAAATGGGTAATATCGATTATTCTCGATATCGATAATTTCACGCCCTATGCTAATTCAAAATTTACTATTAGTCTTCGATGTAGCGCATAGACTTCGTAGGCGATGAAACATATATGTGTATATATATAAATGATTTCATTCCACGCATCATCACTCTACGAAACCATTTAAGCATCCTTTTCTCATCTTTTATTACGACACATTCTTTTATTCTACATCTCTTTTACTCATCATCTTCAATATATTGAATATATAATATAGGTTATTACCAATAACATGTTTCATTAATATACTGGTATATATCACAGTAATGATGTATTTTATTATCTCTTATGTAATTTACGATCTTAAAAATGAAAGGTGAAAAAGCCTCTTTATTGAAATAGCCTAGAGCCTCTTTTCATCTAAATCCGGCCTTGGCTATAAAGCTCAATTTTGAGCTCCAATAATCAGAAGTGGACATTCCACTGTATTGATGACGATTGTTGGTATATGGTGTTATAAATTATATACAACAGTATATGCTAGCCCGCGGGCTTTCAGCCCGCGGGCCCTGAATACGATAAAGCTGTTAAAGCCAATAGGCTACCAGCATTAACATCTTCGAATCGAATCAGTATATGGTGTTATAAATTTGTTATCACCTCTATGACATCTCTACAACGTTCGAAGGTATAAATTCGTCGTAGGATTAATACCGTGATATTATTATCGATGGTCAATGAATTTTTTATTAGCTCACAATAAAAAAACAATAATCACGGGTTATGTACGCCATTGGGGCCGCTTAGAGCGATTAGAAGCGCGTATACAGGGGGCCCAAGAGCGAGGGATACAATACCATCACGACAGGGTGTCCAAGCAATATCTGGAAAGATGGACGAAAATCTTTTTAGACTTGTTATTCAGTTATGTATATATTATTATGTTTTACTCATTAAAAAGATTTTTTTATGAAGCTATAAAATGTCATTACTTACACCACTAGCTCTTCGCCTCCGAAACGAAAGTCCTCCGTCTCTCCCTGTGCTGCGTTATTTCTTGCCAATTGCTGGCTTGAAGTTCACGCAGGTCAGGATCCACCTAATCTCTTCAGCGATATTTGTGTCGACCAACTGGGCTTCGACCACTTGGTCGACACAAATAAATCTTCACACTCCTACTCACATCTTCACACTTTATTGAATACTGGGCCCGCGGGCAGGTAAAATATATTTGGGAATCTGCGCAAATCGCAGATTCCAACAGCTCCACGCCGTATCGGAGGTACACATATGTGTGTGCTGATTTTGATTTTGTCATGACGCTACGTTAAACGTGTTTGGGAAAATTGGATCGAAGTAACTATAGTCCCTATTAGTCCTCAGACCCTAAGACCTAAGGGGTGAGAACCGATCGGGTACGTGAAACGTGAAAAAAACGTGAATCTCGTGTAAGCGCCCGGTGTAGGTCGCAATGGAGGTCCATATTACGCTGGAACCACTAAGCACCGGTGGCTCGACGAATGAAGCGATTTTGTATTACTTGAAGTTTATCTATTTTTCTTTTATGCACGTGCGTTAAGGCGACACTTGGGTAGGAAATAATTAGCCGGACGCATGTTTTGTAGAGTAGCTTATGTCTGAGGGACAGTTTACTGCGGGCGTTAATTAAACGGTAGGATACTACTGAATATACACGGTATGTTTATGTTTTTTTTTTACA
Organism: Baronia brevicornis; assembly: GCA_031353405.1. Taxonomy (NCBI): domain Eukaryota; kingdom Metazoa; phylum Arthropoda; class Insecta; order Lepidoptera; family Papilionidae; genus Baronia; species Baronia brevicornis. The sequence goes on along the minus strand of JASFAT010003690.1, from coordinate 1,266,984 downwards.
AGGAGAAATATAGGAATACTACTAAAAGTGTTTGGAATACGGAATGTTCTAAGGTCGATTCAAAATCAAAAATAGAAGTGAAATTTCCTATACACTATGAGTTTTGAACTTTAAGAATTAAATAATGTTATAGTAAAAAAATGTAATCCCTATTTTTAAAAATACATGGTCACACTACATAACCCCATAAATAAACACCCTTTAGCAACTAATTGCAGAGGTGTCAAACGATCGCATTTTATTATGGACACCGTAACTCCGCACTTATTTTGTATCTGTAATCCCTATCTCTCCGCTTTTTGAAGTTATCTTTTTGATAGCGTAATATACAGTAGCTAAAATTTTAGAGTTCATCGATAACATTTTATTTAAATAAGACATCTTATTATCATTTAAATAAGAGTCTTGTACAGCTTAAACCATTACCCGGAATACATGCACGGGTGCAAAATTATAGTTTATTACACAAGGAAATGAAAAGGAGCGTTTTTGGATCCAATGCCTCGCTTCGATCGTTGTGTGAACTGTACCGCATACATGAAAAGAAACAACGCTTTAGATATTCTCTACGACAGTGCTGTACAGTTCACGCACCGTATTAAATCTAACATTTAAATCTGTATAATTATTTGATTTATCTGTTTTCACTTTATGTCAATGTTGTGTCCATCTATAATTAGAATTACATTTAAGTATGTTTTTAAAACTATTTAGAATAATGTATAATAAATGTAACTCCTGTTGATGGTCCATAAATAAATAAAAATATGAAATCACGCCTATTTGCTATAGAGGTAGGCAGAGACCACAGATCTTCATCTGCTATGATCTCGGCACAGTATCTGTGCTTCATTTACACTCAGCTTTATATTAATACAAGGCTATACGTACTTTTGAACTGGCCTATTTTTTTAAGTAAAGCAATGAATTTAAAGTTAGTAGAATTCTTATTAACTATTCTAAGTTAATCAGTACTTTTGGCAGAAAATAATTCGTATCGATAGTCCAATGAAAGATACGAACTCACAACCCCACACCGTAGGCCCGAATCTTAACAGCTGAGCTTTTGCTACTTTAAATTTGCCATATTATTATAGTTACTAGTGTCTATAAATTATATATGTTTGTGCTTACTAAAAATCATCGAGGAATATTGCAAAACTCCTTGGTTAATGCTGTTTCTTACTTAATTCTTTTGATGCTGTAATACATTATGGATTTCGGCCTTCTCTTCGATTCGCTTTCGTTCTGCGTCTGTTCTCCCTTCGTCTAGATATTATTTAACTTATGCTGTATAAAGACAATTTTGTGACAATTGTATTTTTTAAGCTTCTCATTTCCTTTATTTCCGGTTTTAAATTTCTTTTTATAATAACTTGCGGTCTTCACTAGATGATCACTAATTACTATTTATTCAAATTCATATATAATTAAATCAAAATTATAAAGTATTAAATTAAATTTAATTTTCTTTTCTTCATACAACCACATACACGTTTATGAGCTTAAAGCATGCCAAATTTTAAGCTCCTACGCACGGAATGTACTTAAAAAAAGTTGTAGGTTCAACCTTTTATCTTCATATATTAATATTTATTTAGTAGCCTAATAATTTATAGCAATACAAATGTCTATAGAAAAAATTATAACATATTTGTTTCAGCCAAAAAAATATATAATAAATATTATTCCAAATTCATAACAGACTGAATCTCTTTACTATCCGAACGACCGCGCCGTGCGATTGAAATTAAAAAAAAACGCGAAAAACGACAAAATCCGTTTACAGCCAGACCATGTTAATTGCAAGTCGCTCGCGGCCAACGACGGACAGATTGAAATTTGCCACAGATTATAATTTAAAAACTGTATTAAGCCGGTAAAAACAACAATATATAAACAACTATATATTACGACTTTTTCCCGCCAACTTACATCAGTCACGTTGTGGTTTTTATTTCATTTTATAATCTTATATTATTGTCAGTTATATTGTTAATTGTGGGGGCGTATTATACAATATGGTTCGATTAAGGTGTATAAGTAAATTGATATGAAATAAATGCCCGTATCGTGACTTTTTGACTGAAAAAGTCCATAGAGGGTTTTCATTTCAAAAGATTTGATATTATTCTATTTTACTTGACAGTGGCATAATAGTTATACAGTTTCTTTGCTTCCTCCACTCTTTATGCAAGCTCGGCGGTAAAGAGTACTTACTACTCTTGACCTGGCCTTTCTTAAAAAATTCGCCAATTTGGTCAAGGTACGTTTTCCTTGGTCTTCCCCTACTGACCTTTCCATCCACATCGTAATTTTTTTTTACCAGTCGTCTTTCATCCATCCTTTTTATAAGTTTATAAGTAAGATGATAGTTAAAAATTCACGTCGTTCGAATTTTTCTCTATATGTTTAACAAAATAACATCGGTAAAACCACGACGCGCTGTAATGCCTTATAGCGACATCTACATTTATAATTAAGTACTATTTACAATTTATACAAGAGGGATGCCTAAAATCCGACATAACCTTTGGTTTCAACGCTCACAATTCCCAAGCCTTTCGTCGACAATTTGATGCAAATGTGTCAAGACATACGGCGTCACAATGACCGTCATTTGACCGGCCATGGCAATTTGGAACGCTTATCCGACGTCGGTAGACGATATTGACACCTCGAGTATTTCGGATACGCACTATCCTGCCTTGCCTACTACCATTTTGTTTCACCAAGAATAACTGTATATGTATTTTATATATAATACCGTATAACATTGTTTCACCATGAATAACTGTACATATATAATATCATATTACATCGAATATAAGACGCACATTTTTACATGTTTTTATGCGTCTGAATTTGTGATGCGTCTAATATTCGATGGAGGGTGTTGACGACTGCTAGATATAATTTTACTTAAACACCTGACGTCCAATTGGCTCAGTTGCAGGGCCCTCCACCTTCGGATTTAATGGTCGTGGATTCGATCCCCGCATTGGAATAAATATATGTATGGATTACAAATATTTATTCCGAGGCTGGTAATCCCGCCAATCCGCATTCGACAAGCGTGCTGGGCTAACGTCCGTTCCTCTAGATATGGAGGGGCCTGTATTCAACAGTGGGACATATATGAACTGTGAAAGAAAAAAAGAACCACCTGACGTATGCAGTAGACGATGGTCTACAAGGTGTACGTCCGCTCCAGACTTACCTATGCCGTTTCGGCGTAGTATACGCTAGTGTCGGAGTCACAGCGCAAACGCATTGAGATCCAGCAGAATCTGTCTCTGTGAGCCATCGTGGGGGTGCCTCGCTATGTTCGTAACGACGTCATAGCGAGGGACCTCAAGGTAGTGTACCCATGTGGCTCGAAAGATGTTCGACCGAGAAGCAAACGGGCAACACTCCCACTTGAATCAGTCTGCTCCCCTGCATGCACGTGCACCCACGGGACATCCGCTCCCACCATAGCTCCTCCTGTCGTCGGCTGGCCCCCGCGAAGGGGGCATTCGCCTCCCGAGATTCAGCACGAGCGATGAGGTTCTAGTCCCCAAGACTCGCTAACACACCCCTCCGTAGGGTGAAGATGTCCCTGATTAATTGAGTAGTCCGTAGTAGTAGTAGTAGTAGTAGTAGGTAACGGTCGATGACGGTCAAGTTTCAAAAATGCTGTACCCTTATAATCTATAATGTCATCGATAAGAATACGGCTCGTGGGATTCAGTATGACGAATCTTAATATGCCTAATGGGTTAAATAATTACGTCCTGGTTCCCACGAGGGTGATGAACGGAGAGCCGTTTCGCTACGATAATTATGAGAGGAAGGATAGATGAAAAAATGAAGCAAGGAGGATGTGTCGGGGTCGTAGCGAATAAAATCTGTGTCATTTACAGCCTTTTTGTTTTTTGCGTCAAAATCGCAAGTATAAAAAGACGGACAAGATTCGCTATAAAAGAAACAACTATTTTTCTACAATATATCAATTTTTATATTTTTTAAATATTTTTTTTAAATTATCAGATGATAATAAAGATGTATCAACGTCTAACTTGACATCTCGAATATATAACTTAACGTGATCAATAACCTTTTTTAAGTTGACACGTGATAATATACCGCATTATGCAGTAAAGCAGATTGTTCACATATTTATAGTTGTATAAAACAATAATTTAAGTGTGTATGAAAAAAAAGAACGATTTTATTGTTTCTGTCTTAGTAAATAAGAATAATCTTGCAAATACAATTATCTAACTGTTCTTCGAATAGATATAAAAAAGTTTCCTATAGCTGATAATAAAGTTCGTCGTGCCACAAAGGTATTAAACTAAGACGAATGGCTTTCCAACCCAACGTTTCATTCAGATTCGTCCGTCATCCGGAGTCCGCTCGGGGCGTCGCAAACAAATAACCGGTCAAAGTGAGCGCAGAAATCACTATGATTGAAGGCGGGGAGTTATTACGTGACGCCATAGACATTTATTGCTATATTGTGTCAATTCTCGCAACAAACATTACGTAGATTAAAAATGTCTATTGAACTCTATATTTGTGATTCAAATTATATTTCTTTTATGTAGCAAAACAAACAAACGGCCATATTTGTCCCTCTATAGCTGCAGCATTCAGTTTTCGGTATCAGGTGACAAAATGTTAGAATTTTTTTTTTGTGGGATAGGGAAAAAAGACAATTCTGATCAAAAAATCAAATCTGTTATCGGGGAAAGAGTTAAGAAAACTGACTTCATTGCTTATTTACGTAAAACTGACTATTTGTTAAAAAAAAACAGCAATCAATTTCTTTTTCATTGCATCACACATACAAACAAAAATTTATTTTAGGTATTTTATATTTAATATGATTATAATTATCAACAAGACTTTTCCCGCCAACTTACATCAGTGACGTTATGTTTTTATTTCATTTTCATAGTCTTATATTATTATCAGTGATATATTTTAATTTGTGGTGGCATAAAATACAATATATGTAGTTTGATTAAGTCGTGTAAGTGGAGTGAAATGAAATAAATGTGTGTATCGTGATTTTTAAAGTTGACTGAAATAGTACATTGAAAGTTTTATTAGAATAGGCACCATTTTATCAAGACGTAACGTGATAAGCTGATTAGTTTCAAGCTTACATTTCAAGATACTTGATGTTATTATATTTTAACTTAACACTGGCATAATAGTTATAACTAGTTGACATCAAAGAAATTATGAACAAAAGCATTTCATAATCCACTTCTAGACACAAGATTTGTATTTAACGTGAGAATTTCAGGAATTTGCTCACGAATGATTTCGTCGCATTAACTTTTTGCTACACGTGAATTTATTAGCAGGAAGTTGCCGCCAATGATGACGTATATAAAATAGGATAGTAATAGCGACCAAACTCCGTAATAGCACAATGGCCCGCTATCGGATTCCCGTCACGCGCTCCCGACGCGCGACACAAAGGCGTCAAATTTGCACGTCGCGGCCCGTTTACGCGACATCTCGCATTCATTGCATTCACGCCTCTGTATACGAAAAATTGCCATTATGGCGTCGCCCCCGGGCCGCCATGACACCCGCACTGAGCGCACCAAAAAAGTTTTTTTTTATTGTCTACGGCAATTGTTTATGTCACAATATAAATTCTCGTTATAGTTAATTAACTTTAATGCAACCATTTTTGAAATGAACTTCAAAAATGGTTGCATTAAAGCAAATGTTTTCATGTTTTTTTTATGGTATAGAAAGACACGTGTCACCTGATGTACTGCAATCAACACCACCCATAAACATCCGCAGTACCATAGACAGTACAGAAGACAGGCCTTTAAGGAAACTGTCATTATTGGAGGGAGGATTTAAGGGAAGGAGAAGGGGGATTGGACCTCCGGAACTCAGCTGCTCACCGTACGAAGCGCGGTAACTAAGCTACCACTCAGACGCCGGTTTTCTACGGAAGTGTGGCACTTCCCCGGGCGAGCCAGCCCATTCACGCTACAGACAAATATTATGCTATTCTCGACAAAGTATTCCTCTGCAGCGTGGCTCTACCACTGTTAAAACAAAAGTCTGTCATTTCTTATTTTTTTAATAGGAAGCAGGCCAAACTAGCATGCGGGTGACCTGATGGTAAGAAATCACCGCTATCCACTTACCTCACACATTTATAAGAAAAAATATCTATATATATAAAAATCAATTGCTGTTCGTTAGTCTTGCTAAAACTCGAGAACGGATTTGGCTAATTTTGGTTTTGAATTATTTTTGGAAGTACAGGGAAGGTTTAAAAGGTGAGTAAATACGATAAAAATATTAGATATATAGTAAAAGCAACAATAATAATAAAACCTAATGCATATCGAGCATTTTTTTATTGATTACGATTCCTCTTTGTTCAAGTTGAGTTTTGAGAACATTTTTTACTAAAGTTGAAACATTCTACAATTATCGTTCAGCTTTTTTATTTATTGATTCTGAGGCGGTACGAAGTTTGCCAGGTCAGCTAGTTATTTAATAATAATTAATGTTACGGAGAAGGGCCTAAAAGGCCGGCAACGCTTCCGCGACTCCTGCGGTTTCGCGGTTGCCCGTGGGCGGCGTTGATTGCTTTCCATCAGGCGACACGCTTGCTCGTTTGCCCTCCTATCCCATAAAAAAAGAGGCATCAAACTAAATAAATAGAATTAAACCAGGAATATATATTTGCAGTACGTTTTGATAACAACGCCGTTTCAAACATTCGTTGTCGGACTGAAGCTGGTACATTTCCGGTTGGTATCTTACAAATAAAAAACCAGAAAATAAATCTTTTTGGAAAACGACAAGCTTTCTGAACAAATATTAAACTTGTTAATAATAAATATGCATAATCATTTTCCCTGAATTTCATTACAAACTTGATATAAGTACTTGTATATTTCGATCAAAAAAATGCAACGTAACAATAAAATTTCGTACAAAAATTTCTTACAACCTATTAAACTAAAACAATCTTCTTCTCAAGGTGGGACATAGGAGAGACACGATGTTTCTCCATTCCATTCTGTCGGAGACCACACGCACGAGGCCGATTTTCTGTACTTCAGATACAACTGTACGCCGCCATGTTTGTTTTGGACGTCCACCTTTCCGTTTTCTCTGCGAGTTTCAGTCGAGGGCTTGCCTGAGGATATGAGTGGGTTGCCGTCGGTGAGTGTGCCCTATCCACTTCCATATACGGTGGTTATTTTCCATAGTTCGTCATTGAAGATCATGTTGTTATCAAACTAATAAAATACAGATAAAAACTCTAATAAATCTTATAAGACACACAATACGAAAAATGAAAAAAAAAATAGGTGAAGTCGCCGATAACTTTTATTTGCTCCTACGTCTACAATAATCTTTAGAAAGGAAGCGGTTGACTATCCGATACGATAGTGTCACAAAGAAGCTTATTTCCGCTCCAACTTCGGGCACAAAGGATCATGTTATACTTCCTTTGGCTAACACACTTAACAGACGATTTACAACCGTATTGCTTTCGCGCTAAAGCAATTCGATATCTTTCATAAGTGCCGAATGTCGTTTGTATAGGTGTATCATAGTGAAAATAAAAACTGAACAAATATCTTGATAAGGTTTTGTAAGGGCGCGAGGTCGATGCTCAATGATGAATGTGAATAACTATTTAAACAGAGATAAAAAAGCAAAAGTTTGATACCTGCAAACGAGTAGCCTCTATGAGTAAATTATATAGTAGCAAACGTATCTTAAATTCCCTTTTTAATTGAATAGAGAAAAAAACCAGCCAGTTATCTCAATCACCCCTGGTCATGGACATCTGTAACACCAGGGACAGTGCGGATGTTTTGTCCACCTTGAAATAAAGATATGATGTTAATTAGGTACGTCATTATGGGTTCTGGCTGTGATCCCTCAACCGACGAAGTGCACTGTGTTCCAGTGGCGGATATACCTGCAGGCTGAGTAGGCTGGACTAGGGCGCCAGAGTTTAGGTGCGGCAGGTTTGGGGTTACATTTTTCTTTTGTTATGCAGATATTAAAAAAGATTAATAAAGTATTTCCTTGCTTCCACCACGTTTGTCCAATGCTTGAATAAATATCTGTAGGCCATACACATATTTATTCCGATGCGGGGATCGAATCCGCGACCATTGAATCCGCATGGGCGAAGGACAGCGCCACTGTGCCAGTTGATCGTCCATTAACTTTGCACAAATTGATTGATCCCAAAAAAAAATTGTTCACAGCGATAGCAATTGAAATAATACAATATTTATGAACGCTATATTTTACAGGACCATATACACAGTCATGTGCGAAGTATATTACACATTCATCAGATTTACATTTTATCATTAACGCATTTTAGTTTAAATCAATAAAAAAAAATTCAATATATAAGATTTAAATTGTTTAGTATTCATCATACTATTTTTTATATTTTGTCTCTTTCCTTTTAACCTATCAGGAAGACAGAGAAATAGATGTACTATTTCTCTGTCTTCCTGATAGGTTATTCAGCTCGAAGGACCAATTAATGTTTAATTAAACTACGAAATCACTGTTCACAGTTTCGTTTTAAATTTCCATTAAGGACTCAAGTAATATTTTTAAATGTGTGATCTTGGAGCTGTTCACGAGATGGAGATCACGTAAAAGGAAAGAGACAAAACATAAAAAAAACACTATGACATAATGACAATAAACATAAATTTTATTTTAAATATGTATATAACAATATAATATTTTTAGTTCGTAATTGATATCATGAACTTAATTATTTGCAATTATTTCGTGTAATTCATTATTTGCATCGATTTTGTGTCTGTGTGTCTGTCTTATTTTATTTTCTGCCTAACGGGCAGTCTGCATTGTAAATCGTTATGAAACGGAAGAGTGCCAGCAAAAACCGACGTGGGGCGATAACAGCAGACAATGGCAGCTAGTGTAGTTAACAATGGTTCGTTTGTGACGATTCTTCGCATAATAGCGGGGTGCGAATCGCGCGGTAATTCGATAAAGCCTCTTTTATTATGAATTGTGGGCGTGTAATTGAGTTGCTGCCTACGATATGTTTTGTTTCTTCTGTTTACCCTGCTTGCTCTTCGTGGTTTAGTTTCGCTTTGTTTACTTTGTTTGCGGATTGTTTTTGTTTTGTTTTGTTATAAACAATATCAATTGTTTATATAAAAATACTTTAAGTATCTATTTAATTTTGGGACTCTCATGACTGACTTGACACTGACAGATTCTTTACTTTTTATGGGATAGGAAGGCAAACGAGCAGGCGTGTCACCTGATAGAAAGCTATCAACGCCGCCCATAGACAGGCAGCGCCACAGGCAGTGCGGAAGCGTTGCCGACTATTAAGGAAAGTGTCATTATGGGAGTGGGTTGGGGGAGGAAGGGAGAGTAAAGAGCAGGGAGGGGAAGGGAAAGGATGTTGGGTTTCCGGAACTCAGCCGCTCACCATACGAAACGCGGTAGCTAAGCTAACACTACACACTCCGTTTGCCAAAACTCGGTCTCCACTCCAACCTACATCTACTCTAAACGTTGTAGATTCTTTGAAAAATATCATCATCCTTTCACTAGTAGAGTTTAAGATACATAAATCTTAAAAGGCGCCCAATATTGCCTGACGGTAATTTTATCAAAACATGGGTTATGGTAAAGCGTATTGTCTAAACATAGGACTAGAGACGAACGACGAAAAAACTCTCTGCCTCAAATCCGGACATAGGACCTCAAAGAAATAAAAAAAACACAATGCTAATATTTACTTAAATTCTTGTTCAATTTTGTCTCAAACTTGCTGCCTTGAAAAAAATTGATTCATGGTTTGGGTTAGGAAAAATTGGTTCTTAGCTGGAGTTAGGAAAAATTGATTCATATAAATAGTTAGAACGTAGGCTAATTTAATATCGTAAACGCGACTGATAGGCGTAGGCCACACCGAGAGCGAAGCTAAATTTGCTCTGCATCTTTTTAAACCTAGTTTCACAACGCGTGGTCTGGTGTGAACCACGCCTTAACCAATTCGGTTTTTACCGCATCTGTGGTAATTACTCGATTTTTATCCCTTAATTTGCCAGATTTTTTTTTTATTTTTGTAAATAATATGATATTTAAGGTAGATAATGTAAAAAATAATAAAAGATCATGTTCTTCCTCTTTTTTTGAATTACATGTCCTCTGTGCCGGAAATTGCCAAAGTAATATTATAAAATTAAACTTTATTTCGTGTGAAAGTTGAGGAAACAATTTCTTAAGCTTTTCTCCGTTACATGCAATATGACCGTTTTTTTTTGGCAGTACCCCCAACGACCCTCATCCATAGTTGAAGAAAAGTGACCGACATTTCGTATATGACATTAGTTTGATTTTAGAAAAATCGAAGAGCGTGGTTTCGCGGGCATTTTTAAGTCACCACTGACATTTATAGTGTTTCCAAGTCAATATTTTTTTTCTACTATAAATATTTGAGTTGCCAAGTAATTTAAATTTATTTGCCACAATTAAATTACAAATTTGAATGATTTGGAGAATTTTAAAATTTGTGTTAGGTGTAGCGTAGCGTTCGGTATATCAAATTAAAGGTTAAGAAGAGTTACTCTCGTCAATTTTTTTAATTAAAACTATACAAGGCTTATAATTTTTGTAAGTGTACAATCATTGTAGGCCCAAAAACTGATTGCAGCATTCACTTTGAGCATTCTTAGGTATTCTACACGAGTGGGCACGAGCCCGCGATTAACTGGGACAACAAAAAGGCCCCACAAAGAGCTTATAAGCATATACGAGAGCTTAATCGGATGAACGTATAAAAGTCTGGCGTACATACGTACATACGCTCCTTTTGTATGTGGAGTAAGTTTAGGCACGCGGATAAAAAAAAACTAGAATAGATTTTAACTCCGCTTTATTAAAAACAGAATCGTGGCATCCCAACCATTGAGATGCATAGGTATGTAATACGGAAGCAAGGTCTAAATTTTACGATGTGTTCGCTTTTACAATTAAATTATAATAATATTGTGTAATTGCAAACACTTTTTTACACAATGTATGATAATAAAAATCTATTATTATACAAACACACACACACACGCCCTTAATTATTATAGTGAGTAAAGGCGAAAAATAGCTCCTCTTGTATGTGGAGTAAGTTTAAGAACGCAGATAAAAAAACTACATTAGATTTTATATGTGTCTGCGCTTTAATAAAGACATAAATATTTTTCCTAATATTATTAAAACTATAAATTATAGTTTGCCTTCCAACTGAATCTTAGACTTTCCAGGCATTGAAATGCATAGGCATGTAATACGGAGGCAATGGCTAAATTTTACTAAATTCACTTTTACAATCAAATTATTATAATATTGTACAATTGCAAACAATTTTTCTATGTAATATATGAAACTAAAATCTATCTATCATTATACAAAAACACACACACGCCATTAATTATTATAGTGAGTAAAGGCGAAAAATAGCTCCTCTTGTATGTGGCGTAAGTTTAGAAATGCAAAAAAAAAACTAAAATCTATTTTATCTGTGACTCCGCTTTAATAAAAACATTTAAAAAAAAACATTTCTAATATTACAACTGTAAATTATAGTTTGCCTTCCTACGGTATAGGTACAATTGCTAAATTTTTTCACTTTTTCTTTTACAAAATAGTCTCGTAACCGGGGGTAAATTGTGGTATTAAAAAATACATTCTGTATGGAAAACGTTTTTATAAAATCCATCTCCATAGTAAGAAGACTATATATATCTCCATAGTAAGAAGACTATATAGAAATACCCTCAGTATAACAAATTTACCCGCGGTTATTGACCTCGTACCATGACCATCACCAATTTGCAATAGATTCCTTGTAAATGATTAATCATTATATATTAATATATTTACTCTTACTCCTACCTTTTTTCACTTCCAGTATCAACGTTATCCTTCTCGGCTACACGCTCAGCGGAGCCGCATAAAGTGACCAGCACGCCTTCCCGCACCCGAAAAGACTAAATCTGAATAAAAACGTATCGAGCCCTATTGAAAGACACGACTTGGCTTTTGAAGATACCGTCGCTATAAGTGTCTCGATCGAAAATCTTCATTTGTTATAAATAGTAATTTCAGTTAAGAGTATTCAATAGATGCAAAAATTTAACCCGCTACCAACAACTGTGAAAAAGTAAGAAGTAACACAAGAATTTTATAGTGGTAGAGCCACATTGCAGACGAATACTTGGTCAAGAATGGCCTAATATTTGTCTGAGGCACGAATGGACCGGCTCGCCCGAGGAAGTACCACACTCCTGCAGAAAACCGGAGTCTGGGTGGTAGCTTAACTACCGCGCCTCGTCTGGTGAGTGGTTGAGTTACGGAGATCCAACACAAATTATTAATAACCCAACTAATGTTAAGAGCAAAATCATATATAATGGGTATCCAATGTCAATAATAGATTATACTAGCTGACCCGGCAAATTTCGTACCGCCTCAAAATCAATAAATGAAACCTGAACGATATTTGCAGAATGTTTCAATTTTTATATATAATGTGGTAGATAGAACCGTTGCGCTACGATGAATGTGAGAGGAAGGGCAAATGAAAATATGGATGAGTTTGGAGGAAGCAAAGGAGGTGTGCCGGGATCGTAGCAGATGGAGATCTGTGGTCTCCGCCTACCCCTACGGGAGACAGATATGACGATGCTGTTTATAATATTTTAAATTACTCATGTACTGTGTGTTAGTTTTACCATGTTGTGTAACCTGGTTTGGAGGATGGATGAAAGACCACTGATAAAAGAAATCTTAAATTTTTGAAACGTTGCGAATGTTGATGGGAAGGTCGATACAGCCAAGGTGACAAATTGCTGAAGTTCTCAAGAACCAGGTCAATAGTATCCCTAACCGGGGAGCTTGCATAAAGAGAGAAATGAGTGTGGATGAAGCAAAGAAAGTATGCCGGGATCGTAGCAGATGGAGATCTCTAGTCTTTATCTACCCCGACGCGAAACAGGCGTGATCATATGTATGTATGTTATTGTTCGTTGTACAGGGTGTCCAATAGGAAGTTGCTGAAACTAAATGAGTGTCCCTTCCCTCAATGAATTTAATAGGGGTCCCTCTTTCTCAGGCGCATACCTGAGGCCCCGCAGTTTTGTTCCAGCCGTGGTTGAAGCAAGTACGTGCGCGTCAAAATGAGTGAGCTCACCACGGAAGAAAAAGTATATCTTATTGAGTGCTTCTTCTCGAGAGGAAAAATTTATAGTAATGCGTATAGAGGGTTTCGAACTAAGTTTGGAACTCATAGAGTTGCCAGCGAAAACACTCTGAAAAGGTAAGAATTTAATATTTACTCATATTTATCTATCACACTCGTGTTTCAATTCAATTAAACTGTATTGAAGTACTAATTTTACGTTAATTTTTGTAGAATAATCGATAACTTCATGAAGTATGGTACACTCCAGGACCGTAGACACGAGTTGCCAGGCCCATCTGTTACGGTGACTACACCAGAGAAGATAAACGAAGTTGAGAATTATTTCAAACAAAATCCAAATCATTCGATTCGAAAAGCTGCTCAAGTATTGAACATAACCAAATCATCATTACACAACATTTTGAAATATTTTTTGAAGTTTCATCCGTATAAAATAAGCACTCATCAATTGTTAACTCAACATCACATGACGAAACGCATCGAATTTTGTAAGACTATTACGGGAATGTTTGAAGCCGAAGAATTTAATGAGAAAATGATTATTTTTTCTGATGAAGCACATTTTTGGATGGATGGGTACGTAAACAAGCAAAATTATCGGTTTTGGGGAACGGAAAATCCCAACATATCGCTAGCGAAGTCCCTTCATCCACAGAAAGTAACGGCATGGGCAGCGATTTCAGTAAAGGGGATTTATTTACAATTCTTGGAATCTACGGTGACAGGAGAGAGTTACAAACAGCTTTTGGAAACGAAATTCTTCCCTCATGCAAAAAAGAGAGGATTGGTCAAGAATTTTTACTTCATGCAAGATGGAGCGACGCCGCACCGGACTCATGAGGTGTTTGAAGCTATTAATCGCGTATATGGGAATCGAGTAATCGGTCTGGGGTACCCTAAATTTGTTCAAGGTGGACTAGAATGGCCCCCGTACTCACCGGACCTAAACCCTTGTGATTTTTTCTTGTGGGGTTACATAAAAGATCATTGTTACGCTAATAACCCCAGCACAGTAGAAGAACTGATTGCAGCCATCCAGAAAGTGGTTCGCGGCATTACAAACGATATATTGGATACAGTTTTTCACAATTTTCGAAAGAGAATTGATTTTTGTGCACAATCTAACGGTTCGCATTTCGAAAATGTGTATCATTAATCATTGTATTTTTTCATTACTTTTATGAGATGTAATAAACTGACATAAAAAATATTCAACTCGATTTTTATTTATGTGCGTTTAAAACTGCAAAGTTTCCTCTATTCAAAGAAAATTGGCTTTTCTGATTCTGTGCATATGTTTTGAAATGACAGCCAATTAGTTTCAGCAACTTCCTATTGGACACCCTGTACATACACATACATATCGTCACGCCTGTCTCCCGTAGGGGTAGGCAGAGACCACAGATCTCCATCTGCTACGATCTTGGCATACTTCCCTTGCTTCCCCTACACTCATTATTCTCCTCATGCAAGCTCGCTGGTTAAGGGTAGGTGAACTGGCCTTTCTTAAAAACTTCAGCAGCTGTTCGTTGTCCTTTAATATAAAAAAATCTTATTATGAACGCAGTATTAAAAACTATGCGATTACGTTGCAATCTTATAAACTTCAATGTCCTTACTGATCGTTTATCCTTTATCTGTAAGAGATCATTCCTCCAATTTATACAAACTAAGGCTAGCAAAAAGTCCATCAAAAATATTTTTATTGTCAAATCGGATCGTAAAAATCGAACGTAAAAATATCATTACCCCCTCATGCCAATTGCGTGAAAGGTCAACACGAATATAATAAAGACGTCTCAAAAGCGTTGTTGTGCCACTTCCATGGCGAAGAATTCGCCGCATAAATAATCGCAGTAAATAAGAGTAAAATATTGAAAACTGTCACAACGGGTAGAAAGGCGCGCGAAACTGAATATCCTTACGTTTCCGGTCGCCCGCGCGCCAAAATGGCAGAACGGATATTCGTGTATCGGCTCGCGGAGCTATCACTGCGCTTTCGAATAAAGAACGTCGCCATAGACAATGGATTCGTCAAGAAGAGGTTATATTCAATATTACTTGAAAAAAATATATGAATGAAAGACACATTGCTTTTGATTATTTTTTATAGAATTTACAAGATTTATTTTGTTACGTTTTTATGGTGTTTTATAATTTCGAAAATATGTTGCTGCTAGATTCTTAACCATTGAAAACATTTTTGATCCTTTCATAAAGTATAAAAAATTGCGTCCAAATTTCTGTTACAAAACTAACCTGTCCAGTTTTTGTAGTACTTTGTACTCGTATGACCATAGTAAGTAAGTAGTACAACTATTATATAAAGTTTGGTATATGTTTCTTATTCCTTTTGATTTTTGTTATTATTTTAATATAATAATATATGGACAGTCAAAAGTTTTACTTAGCTAAGATCCGCGACAAGGAAAACAATAACAGAAAATTAATAATGTGTGTTTTTCCGTTGGGTTTAGTGGATTTATTTGGAACTTAAACCAAAAACTTACCGAAAATCGGCCATCAACTCTCCACCCACCAACCACTATACACAACGCCAAACACACACTATCACTTTTCCATCTTGTACACGACACGTGTTTCGCCCCAACACGAGGCATCTTCAGGTATAGTAGACTCTACGGAACTACTACTAACGGACTTTTCGGTTGTCTTCCGTAGAGTCTACTATACCTGAAGATGCCTCGTGTTGGGGCGAAACACGTGTCGTGTACAAGATGGAAAAGTGATAGTGTGTGTTTGGCGTTGTGTATAGTGGTTGGTGGGTGGAGAGTTGATGGCCGATTTTCGGTAAGTTTTTGGTTTAAGTTCCAAATAAATCCACTAAACCCAACGGAAAAACACACATTATTAATTTTCTGTTATTGTTTTGCTTGTCGCGGATCTTAGCTAAGTAAAACTTTTGACTGTCCATATAGTGATGGATTTCCGCAAAATAACGCCTGACTCCATTAATAATATAATAATAATTAATATGTATATATACATATGTATTATTATTATGTTTCGTATTGTTGATTACGCATTAAATATTATTTTACATTTTTAAGTCTTATTATACTTAAAAATGTAAAATAATTATTATTAGTACTTGTATAAAGTAATATAATAACAGAAACTAATTGGATTTTAAAATATATATCTAGTATTATGTTTAATGACTTTAGTTTTATGTGCCTTTAAGTTTTATGCGCTTCTACCAATTTCAGAACTCACCGCACTGTTTCAGCCATATTGATTTCTTTCGTATTCTTTTTCCATCCACGTTTTTATTTTTGTTTGTCGTCTATTGAAAGGCCGCCGTGTATCCGAATTTCATTCGGATAAAATTGCTGTGTGTGCGAGATTTGCATTACAGTTTTGAGCACGATGGAATTCAATAAAAATGTATTATATATTTCAATAAAAAAATATTATTACTTTATTTATTGTTACTTTTACTATTGACTTAAAGATTTTAAACTCCATTTAGCTTATAAAACGCTATTTAACTTTACCCTGTATATTTGTGTGTTTGTTTCAAATCTTGCAATGCCTTTTTCAACAACTTCTACAAATATTCTTATGAATCATTGCACACATATTGTGTTCCAATGACAATAATAATAATTATCATTTATTTCGACACACACAAAATTACATATACAATATAAAGAGAAAATAATAATTATATGGTGGGCTAGCTCAGATCACTAGCCTTCCACCCCTTATTTCTAATTGATTATTGATATCTATGGAGAAATAAATATAAAACCTTTATATATTAATATATTTGTGTGTGCCTCTGTATGCGATCGTGTGTGTGTGTGTGTGCGTGTGTTCCTAATGTTATATTATTGTCAATTATATTGTTTAATTGTAGCGGCGTATTATAATATATAGTTCGATTAAGGCGTATAAGTGAAGGGATATGAAATAAATGCGTGTATCGTGACTTTTTAAGTTGATTGCAAAAGTCCATAGAAGGTCTTGGTAGAACAGCCACCATTTTATCAAAACTTAGCGTAAGAAGCTGACTAGTATACTAATTTATATTATTGTATTTTACTTGATACTGGCATAATATTGTAGTTATAACTAATTGCCACCAAAAAAACTAAAAATCACTTATAAATAAAAGATAATTTCATTTTTTTAATAACAATAAATTATTTAGATATAAAATACAAAGATTGAATCAACTAAAACAAATCAAGACATTTTCAAATATTTGAATCCTGCCAAAGGTCTGCGAAAATTGTCACTAACTACCAAAATCGTTAAACCGAAAGTCATTTACACTAAAAACAAAACCCCATTATCTATGCCCCGTTCGCGCTGTCCGGAACCGTGGGGGAGCGCGGAAGATTTGAAATTGGAACCAAATAGGCGTTAAATGGCGGCGTGCGCTGTCATAACGTCATTTGGCGTTCATCAGCGAGCGAAACAGCATCTCCGTTTGGTGCACGTTTTATTAGCGTAAGGAATAGCGGGGCACAGTGACTCGAAAATTGAGATTTGCATCGAGGAATATACCGGGCGGTGATTGCATTTTGTTTGCAACTGCACCGTCATTTAATTTCGCTGGAAGGCTGAAACCGGCTGTTTGGTTTGGACGAAATTATATTTCGTCTGGCAGAAATTATTAACAACTATAAATGGTGTCAGAGATTGTATTAATACAGGGTGATTTCATACTTTCAACGATATTATATTAATTTGTTCTTAAAATGTATTGGTTTACTTAACTGAAATATATACATTTTTAATCATTTGTAGTATATTTTTTTTATACATTTAAAGAAAAAGGTAATTTAATGAAAAACGTGATTCTTTTTTTATTAATTTGTTTATTGCTTATTTTGTTATTTCAATATCAGCCCACGGCAGTCCACTGCTGGATATAAGCCGCACCCAAGGCGCACCACCTAGCCTAATCTTCGGCTACACGCATCCAATCTCTGTCAGCCTACGTTTGCCGAGACGCGGTCCACTCTAGTACTCGTCTACTCCAACAGTCGTCGGTTCCTCGACAAACATTTCCAGTCCATTGACACTTCAGTCTGCTAACCTGAAGTGCTCTATCGGTTCTAATCTGTTTGGAAACTAGCTAACACAAATAATAAATTGATAACTGCAAACTAAAAAAATTGATACCTATTTAATTTTTATTATCCAACAAATCAATAATGTCATAAAAAAAGAATTTATCCGATATCCATCAGCCCACATCATTACTTTTCACATAAAATATCATTTTCTTCTAAATTTCATTTTGACTGAATTGATTCTTCGCTTTCAACCCCTCACTATAAAGATCGCACGCCCACCGAGTCGCAATCTAATCGTCTAACATATAAAGAAGATGATAAGAATACTTGTTTTTGTTTTTTAATAGCCCATATATATATACATTTTTTTTTTATATATCACGCCTATCCCCCTCAGGGGTTGGCAAAGACCACAAAGCTTCATCCACCACCAGACGGGTGGCGAACCACGTCGCCGTCATTTTTTCAACAAATTAGGTATATTAAATTCGTCTTAGTGAATCCCACGAGCCGCAAGGGAGGATGGAGGTAAGCCCCAGCAGAGCACTGCATGCTGAGTAAGGCACCATAGTACCCGAGGGAGCCCGATCCCGGAACGGTCGGCACGCTTGCGACTAAGCTCGCCCTTAGTCATGCATCCATTGACATGGATGGCATTCTATGTAGATTGGCAGAGAGGAAGGGAAAGGATAGATAAGAAAGGAAACGGCAGGAACGGAAATGCGGATTGGGGGGGTTACCAGACTCGCAATAAATATTTATTTTTATAAATCCATACATATATTAACCCCGAACCCGCGACCATTGACTCCGTGGGTGGAGGGCCCCGCCACTGAGCCAAAAAAAAAAAAACACTCATACGCCGATTTTCTGCGGGAGTGTGGTACTTCTCCGGGCGGGCCGGCCCATTCATGCTGCAGACAAATATTATACCACTCTTGATAAGGTAATCGTGTGCAGCGTAGCTCTACCACTACGACTGCTGTTCTTCAATTTAGATATTGACTATATATTTATCGCTTTTACCATGTGGAGTTCACCGCGAAATTACTCCAAGAAATAACTTGCCACAAAAAAATTTCATCCCACCATTTGGATGAGTGGCGATCCAGTATGATGCGATTTTCTCGAAACTTCTGCTTCCCAATACAATATTGGAACCTTTAAAAAATGAGCCTACACATACCTTAAAGGCAGGCAACGCTTCCATAATACCTATGGTGTTGCGTATGTCTGTGGGCAACGTTGATTGCTTTCGATCAGGCAAATAAAACGACAACTTGCTAATTTGCCACCCTATCACATAAAAAAGATAATAATGAAAAATAAAAAGCTATATACGAAACTACCTTACTGAATGAGAAATATATTCCATTTTGCATACATTAAATTTAGTTCAATCTAGCCTCACCGCCCTAAACCAAATGCCCATCCACCGTAAACATTCTGAAAAGTATGCTTCGCTTCAAAGAGCGCCATATTATATATGTATGTACCTCCATAGATCACGATTTTTACAATTTAAATTCAATTATTTATTTCTACATTTCAGGGTGTCTCAGTTTGACAAACAATCAATGGTTTTATTTAAAGCGACGCAAACATCAAACAATTTCAACACTAATGGAATTAAAAAAATGATTATCGAGCAAATTGTCCACAAACATCTCATCCCGATGGTGCTCTAGAGTGTCAACAAGATGAAGAAACGAAATTAAGGGTAGGTGAAACGTCTGGGTTTTAAAAAAGCCCTATTCCGAACGTATTTGTGACTGGCTGGCAGCCAACCAGCTATAACCAAATTAAAATTAAAAAAAAACTCCAACTCTTATAGATTATATATATTATAGATTATATATATATATATCTTTTTGCCGCCATTTTACAATAGCGACGTTGTGTATTTTTTATAAACTAATTATCACTATATGTAATTTTAGTTGCGTATTCTTCAATACAGTTCGATTAAGTCATATAGTTGGAATAAAATAAAATATATACGTGAATCCAGACTTTTTAATTTGACTATAAAAGTCCATAGACGGTTTTGTTATAATATTGGACGCCATTTTATCAAAACATTACATAATTAACTACATGGATATTTGAATAAATTTTTTAATTATTTAGGTATTATAGTATTATAATAAGCCTATGAATAAATTTATTTCTTTTATTTAAAAAATCAAATAAGAAGTTAATATATTATTTTATATATTTTTAAAACTGAACAGTTGCTACGATGATAAGTGGAAACATTTTTCTGAGTTATCACTTTTACTACAGTAAGTATAGGAATCCAAAGACCTGACTCCTTTCTCTCATTACTTCTCATATCGCCTACCATTACTTCCAATTTCCTTTCTCATTGTCCATATGTTTAACCCTAAGTGCCTTTTATTTTCTTTTCTTTGATGGAAATTAGTCATAACTATTGTGTCAAGTAAAAAAAGTGCCATTAGTTTTGCAGATATATCATAAATAAAATGTCAAATTACCACAGATTATAGAAACAAGGCATATATCATGTAGATAGTATTGATATGTGCAAAATGGTCATATAATTAACAAAACATTTACCATCCATATACTATATGTATTGATTAGTTTAATTGAGTTGCCCTTCAAGTACAGTACTTGAATATTTTCCGTAAATATTTCAAGCTTTTTTAACATAACAGTACAGAATAATTAACATATGATTAAGTACGTAACGTAAGTTTAAGTCAAAGATACCATCAATGAGATTTTGATTTAGCTTTTTCTTATTAAATATATATTTTTTTAAAAATTAACTATGAAACGAGATAAACACTAAAAATAATACTAACTACATGATACTTTAACTGTTAACATTTACATTTGACTTTTCCCGCCAACTTACATCAGTGACGTTGTGTTTTTATTTCATTTTCATAATCTTATATTATTATCAGTTATATTGTTTAATTGTTATGCAATATAGTTCAATTAAGGTGTATAAGTGAAGTGATATGAAATAAATGCGTGTATCGTAACATTTTAAGTTGACTGAAAATGTCCATAGAAAATTTTGGTAAAATGGCCACCATTTTATCAAGACGTCACGTGATAAGCTGATTTGTTACATTTCAAAAGATTGGATATTATTGTATTTTACTTGACACTGGCATAATAGTTGTAACTAATTGCCATCAAAGAAAAAAAAAACATTTTCACTAGTAATATTGTTCGGGTACACAGCCGTGTCTTAATTCCCGGCCCAATAAACCGTATAATTTTCCCTCTGTTTGTTTGTTTAACCGCTACGATCTCAGATTAAACGCACGATAAATAAATACTTAACGTCTTAATTCCATTTGCGGGTGCCGATCCAATTCTTAGATATAAGAGCTGCAAAGAAAAGAGATACAATGAACGTCCCACGTTTACTGTTAAGAAATAAAGGTTTTGATACTTTTGAAATGAAAAAAAAAAACACCGAGTTACTTTACGTTTACTTTATTTTATATGTGTTTTATTTATGTATCATATATATAATGAGTAAAAATATTAATGTATAAGTAATAATCTCATATTAAAAACAAATATATCTAATAATTAATTTGATTCTATCATAATTATTCAAATAAATAAACAAATTATCATAACAACCATAAACTATCAATTTGATTATCATAAAAAATACATATTTAAATGAAAAAAAAAACATATATGAGATTGTGTACTCTAATAGAAAGAATGATCTGATAGATATATTACAAATAGAATATATGGACTTTTCCCGCCAACTTACATCAGTGACGTTTTTATTTCATTTTCATAATTTTATATTATTACCAGTTATATTGTTTAATTGTGGTAGTGTATTATACAATATAGTTCGATTAAGACGTATAAGTGAAGTGATATGAAATAAATGCGTGTATTGTGACTTTTTAAGTTGACTGAAAAAGTCCATGGAAGGTTTTGGTAGAATAGGCATTATTTTATCAAGACGTACCGTGATAAGCTAACTAGCTGTACTATTCAAGAGATTTGATGTTATCGTGTTTTACTTGACACTGGGATAATAGTTATAACTAATTGCCATGAAAGAAAAGAAAAGAAAATACAATATATAAGCGCAAAATGCAGAAAGATAAATAATAAAGGAGTAAACTCTATTACACTCTTTAGATTTATTTAAAGTTAAAAAGTGTGGAGCCACTTTCAAGAATAAGAGGTAATAAGCAGTTTTCTTTCGCGCCAAAATTGTCTTCCATAATAGCGTCGACGGCGAGATACCGCTGCGCTATAAAAAGAGATAAACGACCGCTCTCTCTATTATTTTTGCTCTTTAACAAAGGCGATGTGTGCACCTGCCTTTGTCTCTGTCTTGCACGTGGAATGAGCCGCTCACACTTTCAGATGCCAGAGAAAAACAAAAATTTGTCGCTCGCCCCCATCCCCGGCCACTAATGTACCGGGTGCGGTGGGGGTTTGCCTCCTTTGTAATTTACTTGAAAATTCTAATACGTGTCAATTATGATTATATTAAAACATCAAATTGAGCGTACTTGACAGCGTATGGTGGATTTATTACCTTACGTTTTATTAACAATCATGTTCCATTAAAATATAATAATTATTTTAAAAGATCAGCCAGATCTACTAATTAGTTTTAATATATATTTTAAAAGATATACAGAAGTGTTGTATAATAACTTTTTGTTTTATGGCAATGATATGTATACCTACATATACACTGACATAATGAGTATAGTAAAAACTTTACGTGCAAAAAAACGTTGCCTTTTGAGAAGGCGGTAAGCATAACATCTTGTTAGCAACGGTTAGCGCAATATGTTGTTTTTTTTAATATTTTATAATCTATAGATTATAAAATATATAGATTATAAAATAACTAACAATTAGTTTATGTAAATAAAATAAAAACAAGACGTCACTGTTGCAAATCGGCGCCAAAAGTCGATGTTATATCAACATAAAACTTTTTTAAATCGAATAAAACCGTTCATTAAAAATGTATGTTATGTTCTTTTGTATATTATTATATAATATTCGAGATTTTTGATTTAACTACTACATCTTTACCTTAGACAAAAATAGTAACGATACTATAATTGATATATACATATAAAAATATGTAAAAACAAATGAATATTTCATTATTTTTATTTGTCCTTCTAATAAAATATGCGCAAAGACTATAAGGACCTATACCTAATAATATACTAAAAATGAACTGTGAATAGTACCGTTTTGACCAACATTGCTATAAGTTGATTTAGCACGTTTTTTTAAATGTAAATAATCTAAAATAAATACCGCTATGTATTTTATATATTTATATTCTACAATAGATTTTACAAATGAATTATTCCCCCATTCGTTCTTATTTTAATTCATAGTAGTCAAAGAAGTTTGAACAAGACTGCTCCTTCCAAAATTACTTTATATTAAAAGAGGTTATAAAGTCTTGAATAGACTACAAAAAAATTACACCGCTTCAGTGTGAAACCGAGCTACATTGTGTTCGCAGACTGGCCTTTGTGTTGCCATTCTCCGACGACAATGGCGCGGTGTTTCGGCGGGAGAAAAAGGCGGGAGCGCGTTATCAGCGGGTGCCATTATGGTGGCTTATCAGAGGAGCCCGCTTCCGCAAGACTTCGCCCCTTTTTCTTTTACAGGCACGTCTGGGAGGCGCAGTACAAATTTTGTTTACTAGATCTATTTTCTTTAGATTTAATAATTCGAATATTTACAAATACAATCATAATATTAATTGTTGAATGATTTTTTATCACAGCCCATACATGTATGTCCTACTGCTGGACACGAGCTTTCCCATTTCATGTAAAATGGATACTGACCCTTCGAAACCGCCAAACACACAATAGCACTTTTTACCACAAACAACAAGTTGCGCCTCGACACGAAACATCCTTAGGTGTAGTAGACTAGACTTTTCGCGGAGTTTTCAGTAAGAAACAAGACATAAGATCACTTACATAGTTTAATAAATAAAATAAATGTAGGTACACGACAAAGCACCCGTGAATATTGTTTAAACAATCGAATTAGTTGAGATGTGAGAAGGAAAATAAAAGTGTTTTCAATAAACAGCGTAATTTGGGGTGAGAGCGGAGCAAGCGAGGAGGGCGTTGAATGAGCTAATTAAGGCGCTGAGCGAAAGAAAACGCAAAGAAAGCCGAGAAAACTCAAGGAAAACAAGAAAACTCCGGGACACGTACAGAGGCGTATTCGGGATTCTTATTAAATAGATAGATAGACATAATAAAATAGATCTGATGGAAAGTAAAAACCGCTAACCATAGACATCTGTAAATAATGGGAGGAAAGACGTATATAAAGACCAAAGACGTATATAATGGGAGGAAAAAAAAGTAAATAAAAAAAGAGGAACGAAAAGCACGATAACACAGAAAAATGCTACCGCTTAAAGCTAATATTTTAATGGTATCTGTAATGTTTCCTTTTCGATAGATGCATGGCTCTACCATTGTTATGAAATTTTTTCTATTCAGGCCTCGTGCTTATTAATAAGTTCCTAGAAACATAGATTATTAATGGAGTCATGCGTTACTTTGCGGAAATCCATCGCTATACGGACAGTCAAAAGTTTTACTTAGCTAAGATCCGCGACAAGCAAAACAATAACAGAAAATTAATAATGTGTGAACCTGAAGATGCCTCGTGTTGGGGCGAAACACGTATCGTTTACAAGATGGAAAAGTGGTAATGTTGGTGGGTGGAGAATTGATGGCCGATTTTCTGTAAGTTTTTGGTTTAAGTTCCAAATAAATCCACTTCATCCAGCAGAAAAACACACATTATTTATTTTCTGTTATTGTTCTGCTTGTCGCGGATCTAAGCTAAGTAAAACTTTTGACTGTCCATATCCTAGAAACATAATTGTAGTGATTTATTTTGTTATGCATTTAAAACTATGAACCAATTCCTTGATTATTACGATTTTTGCATTATTTTAACTATTGTGTGGCATACGCGAACAAAATAATATATCACGAACGTGTATCCTCTTTTTTTCACTATCTCTTACGCTCCACAAGCAGGTAAAGAACAAATAATATTCATAAAAAAATATATAAAGAATACACTTGAGTCCGTCCCTGCATTAAAGACGACGTCCGTGTCCCAGATGAATGGTCCGCTAACAAACTCTTTCACAAAAATACAATAATTACTTTAAGCGGAATAAAAACCGCTTTCTTCGACGCAGACAGAAGGTCCTTAATTTCACCTTCTTACATTTATTTTCTAACGAGACAAAGGCCCTTTTGTGAGCGGAATCGTGGAGTTTTCCCAAGCCATTCTAGAAAATTTTTTTCGTGATTTGATTTAAATAGAATATTTTAAATTTCTAAAGATAGATAATTTAAACATCTAATATTTGAGATCTAGTCTAAATTTCAGTAAAAGTTCTCTTAATCGCATATATAATAATTTTAACACAATTCATTAAAACCTCATATTTAACCATATAAATGTTATTATGGGAAACGTCGCGGGAAAAAGACGGATTGGTCAAAAAAGAATTCTCCGAGATAGTGTTCAACTAAGAAGAATTAAATATCTGTTAATATTGTGTCTTTACTAGTGTCTAAGAATATATACAAACCCATCGCAATATGACCTAGTCTAGTTTGATAGTTTAATTGTATCTAATTATTCATATTTCCAATACGTCACTTTTTAACTATAATATAATATAAGAAATATGGGCTATATTTCTCTCACTAACTGGACCCACAATTTATTTCGTTGAATCGAACCTGCGACCATAGACTCCTAAAGCGGTAACTTCACCTCTGAGCCAAGTCCATAAACACGATTAGTTAATTGTGACTAGTTTTTATTTTCCGAAAATTTATATAGGAAGAAAATTATAATTGTTGCTAGCAACACAGATGTTCTTAACTTTTTAAATTTGTAGTCAACGTAATGTTGGTAGTACTGTAATAGAAAGAAAAGACCCGCGAAATAGTTTTTACATTACATAGGTGCTCTCATATTTAATTAAGAAAAACTACATATAGTTAGATGTCGATAAAAACGTGTTTCCTTTCACCACCACTTCACAGTACACTCAAGATACCGACAGCAATGGATTACAATTAAATATTATTGACTAAATAATACAAAATATTTTTAATGATGAACGGTTATATTTTCACTACATTATAGATACCTACATATGTCCCAGTGCTGAGCACGGACCTCCCCATTTATGTAGGAACGGATTTTAACCCACCACGCTTGTCCAAAGCGAATTGGCGGGATAACCAGACTCGAAATAAATATTGATAAGCTATATATATATATATTTATCCCAATGCGGGGATCACACCCGCGACCATTAACGCCGTATGTGGAGCCCCGCCACTGTGACAATTCGTCGTCATCGTGTATCGAAACGGTTTATTGGCACGTTTTGCAATTATATATTGCCATTTTAGGGATGTTTATATTGTTTTAGGTTAATGGTTAATCATAAAATATCTAACTACCTAGTTTCTTCTAAATTCTATTGTGTTTGTAATGTCAATCGTACCGATTAATCTTCTTCGTATCTTCTCCTAACGTACTTCTTCTTCGTACTCTCCTACGGCGCCGAAACGTGGACACTGACAGTCCGCCTGCTTCATAAGCTCAGAGTCGCTCAGAGAGCTATGGAGAGAGCTATGCTCGGAGTTTCTCTGGTAGATATGTTTCGGAATGAACAAATCCGCCAGAGAACTAAAGTCACCGACATAGCCTTTCGAATTAGCAAACTTAAGTGGCAATGGGCTGGTCACGTCTGTCGGAGATCCGACGATCGTTGGAGCAGACGAGTGCTGGAGTGGAGACCGCGTCTCGGTAAACGTAGTGTGGGACGGGCGTCCCGGCTAGATGGTGCGACGATCTGCGCAGGGCGGCTGGCAGAAACTGGATGCGTGTAGCCGAAGATCGGGCTAGGTGGCGCTCCATGGGGGAGGCCTATGTCCAGCAGTGGACTGCCGCAGGCTGCTGATGCTGATGCTGTATCTTCTCCATTCTACGTGAAATTGGCGAAATCATCCGTGCTATTTTAGCACTATTGACACCCATTAATTGAAATGAATAATCATTTTAAGGTAATTAAATTAATTTCTATGCGATAAAAATTATAAGAACTGAATAGTAAATAATAAATACAGTCTAGTTTAAAGATATAATTAACATTGCCACAACGTATGCCTCCTCTGATTCATGGTTCAACTCGTAAACGAGCGCTAAGCTATTTAACAAGCCTCTTACATTACAAGATGTAACACGGATATTAGAAATTTAACACTTTATACGCTAGAAGTGATTGTAATTTTTAATTGCAATAAACGTATTTAATTAATTACTAAATAAGTACACCCTGCCTGTATTTTTTCTTACGATTCCGAAATGTGCACATTCAGAAAGTCATACGATGTTTACGCGATTCTCCATATATGGTATAAACTATACCGGCGGTGGGTTGTACTCTGATTTTGATTCGTAGATGTTAATGCTGGTAGTCTGTTAGGCTTGTACAGCTTTATCGTATTCGGGGCCCGCGAGTTAGGGGACCCTCGGGCAAGCTGGTGATTTTGATAAAAAGTATCTTGAAATGTAAATTCAGCTTGTGACAGCATGAACTTTTATAAATGCGTGTATCGTATCATTTTAAAAAGATACGATACACGCATTCACTTTAACTTACTTCACTTACATGCTTTAATTAAACTATATTAAGTACTACGCCACCAGAATTGAATATAAGTGACAATATAATGAGATTGTAAAAATGAAATGAAAAATCAATGTCACTAATGTGCTTATAAAAATTCCATGCCGCTTCTTGTTAAAATTATCTTGGGAATTAATTATCTGTGAACCGCGAAATTCGCGGGAAATATCTCGCCGTCGAGAGCGTTCCGAATCATCGCTCAATCTAAATTATTGTGCAAGTTGTGAAGTAATCTCAATCACCGTCGCGGCTGCGGTGCTCTGCACAAGTTTTTCAATAAAACATGATTATATCTGACATATAAACTGATTCTTGTTTTGATTAGCAAATCGACGTAAATAATGACAATTAAAAGTTTGTTTTTATTTATAATTAAACACCTATATAGAATAAATGTGACGTAAATCATAAGATCTTTGATAAAATTTAGTGGTAGAGCCAAGCTGCAGACGAATACTTTGTCAAGAATGGCATATTATTTGTCTGTAGCATGATTAGGCCGGCTCGCCTCGGGAAATACCACATTCCCCCAGAAAACCGGTGTCTGAGTGAGAGCGACTGAGTTCCGGAGGCCCAAATCCTTCCCCCTCCCCTCTCGCCCTCCCACTTCCATAATGATGATGTAAATAAAATAAAATGCCGTTATTTACTGAGAACTACTCTTGTTGATTATTTTAACACTAAATTGTAGATTCCGCTATGAAGCCGTATCGTGACAAGCCGGATTTATATGTCAACATACTTGATATTATTTTACTTGACACTGGCATAATATTAAAAGTCATAGCTACTTGCCTTTTAAAAAAAAGTGTATATAACAAGGAACGTTTCGCGGCAAACAGATTTACCGGCAGAGCTAATTATTTGCGCCGCGTTGATGGGCAAACTTTTATCAGCTTTGCAACAACTTCGCCGTGATCCCTAATATACTGCGCGGATAATTAAATCTTCGCGAGCGCTTTACAGGAGATGGTGTACGGATAGCGTCTAATTGATAGTAGTTGATGAGCAACTTTGTATCGGATCTCGAAGATCAGTCGGCATAAATTCTATCTGCTTTAATTGCTTTAAATGATTAAAACTGCATAGGTAAGGATTAAATGAAAGGTAATAAGTGAAACAATCCCCCCCCCCCCCGAAACTAGATAGATATATAGATATATTCCTTATTGTACACCAAAAACAAAGTTATACAATTATTGATTGTAATATTTATATACAAATGACGGTGTTATCGTATATATATATATATATATATATATATATATATATATATATATATATATATATATATATATATATATATATATATATATATATATATATATATATATATATTAAAATAAAACATTGCGGTTGGTGGTGCGTTTCGCCTGTTTGATATCGACCGCTTCGGGAATCACTGATCTAGATGAATGGCGATCTAGTACCAATCAATCCAATAAAAGACGAAATTCATAAAATACAATTTATTTATAAACGTTACATAAAATACAGTAACACTTTATTCCATTATAAACAAAAGCAACAAAATATACAAACGAATCTTTGGACTTACGTCTATTTTATACACAGTTACGCGTGCAAATTAATTGGTCAGTATGTATTCAAAGAAACCGGCGTCTGAGTCGTAGCTTAGCTACCGCGCTTCGTACGGCGAGCGGCTGAGAGCGTCCCCCTCCCTCTTTCCCCTTTCCCCCCTCCCTCTCCCGTTCCCACTCCCATAATGACACTTTCCTTAAAGGTCCGCAACGCTTCCGCAATCTCTAACGCGATGGATCATGCTGAGCACACCATCTCGGATAATCATAACTCTCAGCAAGGAGTAAACGGCCTGAGGAAGATAGGAGGATAGGAAAGGATATATTTAAAGTAAAATTTCGGCGCGAGATCTTATGAGAATTCATTTATTATATTCACACGCTTACTTAGCTCGTATGGAGGACCATACATACTTTACACGTTGGTTTTTGTCAGAACCGTATGGTTTAACAAAAAAGATAATCCTTTACATATATCCATCAACCCGAGAGGATTCTATATAACATCCAAAACCCGTGGGACTTTCCTTTTAATGATTACCTATCCTCAGAAGTTGCTATATACTTTTTCTTTAGTATTTCGTTATAAATCTTTTTCATGAAAGCGATACGAAAATCAGCAAACTGGTCACATGATGATGAGTTTTTTTTTTGGGATAGAAATGCAAACTAGCAGGCGTGTCACCCGATGGAAAGCAATCAACGCCCATAGACATCCGCAACGCCATAGGCGGTGCGAAAGCGTTGCCGGACTTTACTACGCGCTTTACAGGTGCATCACCTACTTTAGAGTAAGGATGTCACTACTGGGAGAGGAAGAAGGATATATAGAAAGGGGAAGAATTGGACGTCCGGTAATAACCCCTTCCCAAAAAAAAACTGTGTACGCATGTTTCCTTAATAATCTAAGGTTTTTGAACTGATTTCTTAAGACACACCCACAACCATGTATCCATCTAAGCGCTGTAAATAATCTTAAGTACCTACTTACAAAAGTAAAAACGATGCTCTTAGATTTAAATATATAACAAATTATGCTTTCAGTAAGTACCTCTACGATCCAAAAATTAATTGACATTAATATTACAAGCTTATATACAATACGTATATTGCTGCGTAACACGTGTGAAAAATCATTTTTTATGAAACAATTAAAACCTCATTTTGAAATCACAAAATCGTGGTCAAGCAAGCCATTACAACTTTTAAAAAAAAATTGACAAGACATCCGTCAATGCGTGATAGGAACGGTTAATAGAAAATAGCCGTGCGCGGAAAAGAGACAGAACGATGTCTAGAAAAGACTACAAATAGCTGGAACTTTTTCGAATTTTGGGAGTGCTAGAACTTTCGATCGTTTTACCTATATAAAGGTGCGTCGAAAGAGAGTTTTTAAGTTGAATACGGAGGAAGATCGGAACAAAATAGTAGAAGAGAAGAAGTGGAAGTGTTCACTCGGAAGATTTCATTTTTCCGATCCGCGAACGCCAGCCCGAAACAATATATTTCTTTTCTTTCATTTCTTTCTACATAAATACAACTAAACAGCGGCAAGAGGTGTCGAATATAGAAATGGTGGAAAGAATGGGGAAAGACTTGTGACCTGAGATAAAATCTCACCCCTATTTCAGACACTGACCCTCCACATAAGAATTATTCTTTTATTGTAACCCAAATATACTGTAACTTGTGGTGTTAAAATATATAATTATGAATTATAATTATCTATATTATATAAAACTGTATTACCAAACACTGACTGATCGACGTGTAGCAGAGAAATTATATTCAAACTTTGAAAATCTGAAACTGAAAATGGTCACAAGTGCAAACAATTACTTGGGGAGAGAAACATCCCGATAAGTCCCATTTTGCCAACCATCTGCTAACCTGTGGGCACTCTCTGTCCGACAATCATTCGCCAAATATTTTACACATGTGTAAAAAGGGTTTGAGACTGGGTGTATTGGAGCAACTGGAGATCTTAAAGAACAAGAAAAGTTCGTCCCAGATACTAAACGATCAAATAAATATTGTAAATTCCCCTCTTTTGAATATATTCTCTTAAAAAAGTTTGAAATTCGTTTAATACCATAAAATGAATTGTCATATTTACCAAATAATAAGTGGTGACGTAAGTTTTGACACACCTGTATCGCCCACATGTTTTCTTACATTGTGGGTGGGGGTTGTTTATATAAGGCGCCCGTTGTAATGGCGGGTCACTTTTCGGTTGTCTTCCGTAGAGTCTACTATACCTGAGGATGCCTCGTGTTGGGGCGAAACACGTGTCGTGTACAAGATGGAAAAGTGATAGTGTGTGTTTGGCGTTGTGTATAGTGGTTGGTGGGTGGAGAGTTGATGGCCGATTTTCGGTAAGTTTTTGGTTTAAGTTCCAAATAAATCCACTTAACCCAACGGAAAAACACACATTGTTAATTTTCTGTTATTGTTGTGCTTGTCGCTAAGTAAAACTTTTGACTGTCTATATTGGGGAGAGAAAAAACAAAATGGCGGAAAACAAGATGGCCGCCATACAAAGTGAAAATCGCCATTTATGTGCCGATTTTTAGCTAGTTATGAATATACAGATAAAACAATTCAATATAAAGTATAGTATAAGTCCTTTGTAACTATACACACTGCTTTCTGATTCCCTTAAATTTAAGTAGAACTAATCCCCGAAGTCTTAGATTTAAAAGCAACTCAATCAAGCGAGTGTAACTCGTTGTTTCTGCGTTTGCTGTGAAATGGCGCGCAGCTCAGGCGATAGAGTTTCACCCCTAAACCTTTTGTATCTGTAGACAAAATATTATATAATTACATTAACTGTAAAATTTATAATCCGTCAAATACAAATGTCACCAAGTGTATACCCAACCAAACTTATATCTTGTAGTATTTATATCTCGGTAATTTTACATCTTTTCAGATATATATTAGTAAATTCATGGCACGTTAAGACAAATTGACTCAGTGGCGGGGCCCACCTAGCCCACGAAGTCAATATCGCGGAGTCGCGGGTTCGATCCCCCCGCATCGAAATAAATATATGTATGGCCTATAGATATTTATTCCGAGTCAGGTAACCCCGCCAATCCGCATTGGACAAGCGTGGTGGGTTAACGTTCGTTCCTCCAGAAATGGAGAGCCCTGTGTTCAGTATGAGCTGTGAAAAAAAATGTATGTAACTCACATCATATCATAGAAAACCCTTTGCTCCTTTGAGAGTGACGGCTTCGTCTCTCGTAATGCATTCTCTATATCGTTTGTGTGAACCACGACTGATTCCATACTCTTCTCTTCGTTGTTTATCTAAAAAGAACATATAATGATTAAAGATAATTAGCTTTAAAACTACGTACATGTAAAAGAATTACTCACGCACATACATACGTACGAAGACGAACGCAAACGTACTCACGGGCACGCACACTTCAAAAAATAGTTTTAATAAATAAAGTTTTTCTTTAATTTTCTTCTTTGATGTCAATTATATATAACTACTATGTAGTAATATGTCAATTAAAATAATAACAAGTATCTAGAAATGTACATACAGCTTAGGACTTTTCCCGCCAACTTAAATCAATGACGATGTATTTTTATTTAATTTCGCCACTGAGCAACTTTGTTCAAGTTTGATATATACAAACAATAATCTCGAACAAAAACAATAATACTTTTCCGCTTTCATTCGGGAGACATCTATACCCCCCGTCAGGGGGCGGGAGCAAGCCGCGGGGTTGAAACCCACTACTCGGACTTCTGCTCAGGGAGGCAACCGCCTCCCGGTCTTTACGCCGCCGTTATCGGCGGTTTTAACGATTTTCCAAATCAATCGGGGACGTCCATACCCCGCGCAGAGGTGTGGGATCGAGCCTCGGGGATGAACCCCACTGCTCGTGCAGCAACTCAATGGAGCAACCGCCCCCCGGTCTTAGGTGCCGCTATTCCTAGCGGCTTTTGGGCGTCCTTTAACGACTTCGCGTCGTCGAGATATGGCTGAACCTATTCCAACGTTGGGTCCGTCGCTGGCCCTCTTCCCTCGCGGGAGCCAGGAGGCGACAGGAGGATTTCGCGTGGGAGTGGACGTCCCTCAGGTGGGCGAGCGTGAAGGGGAGCAAAATTATTAAGGTGTGGGTGTGGTCCATTGTCGGCTCGGTCGAACATCTTCCGAGCCAACCGGACCACAAACTCATGGATGCTCTTCACCCTGAGGTCCCTCGCTATAACTTCGTTACGCACATAGCGAGCCGCCCCCACGATGGCGCGCAGAGACAGATTCTGCTGGATCTGAACGCGTTTGCGTTGGGTTGCTGATATCAAAGACCACCAGGCCGGCGCAGCATAGGTTAGTCGGGAGCGAACGTAGGACTTATAGACCAACAGCTTCGTACGCACGGGTATGCGGGTTGATGTAACGATTTTCCGCTTTCGAAACCATACTTAGATCTAATTTTTAGGGCCATCTAGTGAGGTCCTAAGAAACTAAAACTAAACAAAATTCGATGACAGAAAACGTATTTGCTGTAAGTAGAAAATAACATATTTTGGTTTTATACACCATTCCACGCAGTTTCATTTTATTCAAATTTATTATCTAACTTATTGTAGACTAATAATCTAGATTACAGAAGACCATGTTCATACCAATTGCGTCTCCAATCTGCCGAGCTGTGCGGTGATCAGCAAGGACTTGAGGTCCGCCCGGGAGAAGCCATCAGTCATCTCGGCCAATCGCTGAAGATCTACCTCTTCGTCTATCGCCACATCCTTTGCGAGAGTCTTCAGTATCTCGTAGCGATCATGCTGTTAAATTGAGAAATAAAATTCATTTGGGACTTTTTCCGCCAACTTACATCAGTGACGTCGTGTTTTTATTTTCCACTTTTTATAATCTTATATTATTTCGGTTATATCGTTTAATTTTGGTGGCGTATTATACAATATAGTTCGATTAAGGCGTAGTATCTAAGGTATCTCCCTATAGGGTTAGGCAGAGACCACAGATCTCCATCCGCTACGATCCCGACTCACCTTCCTCGCTTCATTCACACTCATCCATCCTTCCGCCACATTCATCGTAGGGAAACGGCTCTCCGTTCCCTCGTGGGAATCAGGGAGTGACGGGTGGCGAACCACGTCGCCGTCATTTTTTAACGTATTAGGTATATTAAGATTCGTCATAGTGAATCCCACAAACCGCAAGGGAGGATCGAGGTCAGCCCCAGCAGAGCCCTGCATGCTGAGGTAAGCCACTATAGTACCCGGGGGAGCCCGATTCCAGGACGGTCGCTGTGTGTATTAAGGTGTATGAGTGGAGTGATATGAAATAAATGCGTGTCTCATGACTGAAAAAGTCCATAGAAGGTTTTAGTAGAATAGCCACCATTTTATCGATGCGTAACATGACAAGCTGAATAGTTACATTTCAAGAGATTTGATATTTTTCCATTTTACTCGACACTGAAGTAATACTTATAAACAATAGCCATCAAGGAAAAGAAGAAACGAAGAAAATGATTTGTATAAGGATGTCCATTTATTCTAGACATTAAGCAGGGATTTATTCCCCTTTTTTATATACAGTTAGAAAGCTGTGTAAGCACTGTACGATTCAGTCATTTTTTTTTTATTTTTTTTAACAGCCCATATGTGTCCCACTGCTGAGCACGGGCCTCTCCATTTCTGGAGGAACGGACGTTAACCCACCACGCTTGTCCAATGCGGATTGGCGGGATAACCAGACTCGAAATAAATATTGATAAGCTATATATATATATTTATCCCAATGCGGGATCACACCCGCGACCATTAACGCCGTCATTCAGTCATTACTGCCACGAAAACACCTGATAATTCAAGATAGCGATGAAACCAAACAATTACTACACTGAGGTAATAAGTCATACGCATGCTTTGCCCATGTGGGATAGGCTCATAAAAAAGTGTTCTTTTACGCGTATCTCTTCAAGGCTCCTGTGTCCTATTTACAACACACCGTAGGTGGGGAATTATTCCATATTTTCACGGTTTATGGTTAACTCGGACGATATTTTCACGGTTTATGTTTCTGAGTGGCAGTGACCGCTTTTATTTATGGGATAGGAAGGCAAACGAGCAGGTGTGTCACCTGATGGAAAGCAATCAACGCCGCCCATAGACTTCCGCAGCACCATAGGCAGTGCGGAAGCGTTGCTGATCTTTAAGGAAAGTGTCATTATAAGAAGTGGGAACGGAAGGGGGAGGGGTAGATGGAGGGGGAGGGTGTTGGAACTCCGGAACTCGGCCGCTCACCGTACGAAGCGCGGTAGCTAAGCAACCACTCAGACATCGGTTTTCTGCGGGAGTATGGTACATCCCCGGGCGAGCCGGCCCATTCATGCTACAGACAAATATTATACCGTTCTTAACAAAGTATTCGTCTGCAACGTGGCTCTACCACTATTAAAATCCCAAATAATCACAAAAAATACCACTTATCATCACGTGACCGGCATGCTCGTTTCATTACTCAGCTGTACCAACAGCGCACTGACCTGGTCGGGGGGCGCGCAGTACACGTGCCTCTGCAGCCTGCCGGGCCGCAACAGCGCCGGGTCGAGCAGGTCGGGGCGGGCGGTGGCAGCCACCACGGGCCCACGTGCCCCGCCCTCCGCACCATCCATCCTCGCCAGCAACTGGTTCACCACGCGATCGGTCACGCCCGTCGAGTCGTGCCCGCGTCTATGCAAACACACAGACACGTACTGACAGGTCGGAAAGCAGGGCGATAAATACGATATGTGTATTTGACGGTGGCAGTAATTTATGATATGAAAAAGAGACTGCGATTTCGAGAGAGAGAACGTCACCTTCCCTACTAAAGCCCCATCAACTGTCAAGAGAATAAAAGGGGTCGTGCCATGGTATCGGCACGCACTCCCTTCACGCTCGGCCACCTGAGGGACGTTCGCTCCCACGCGAAATCCTCCTGTAGCCGCCTGTCTCCTGCGAGGAAAGAATGCCAGCGACGAACCCAACGTAAGAATAGGTTCGGCCATATCTCGACGACGCGAAGTCGTTAAAGGACGCCCAAAAGCCGCTAGAAACAGCGGCACCTAGGACTGAGGGGCGGTTGCCCCATTGTGTTTCTGCACGAGCAGTGGGGTTCATCCTCGAGGCTCGATCCCATACCCCTGCACGGGGTGTGGACGTCCCCGATTGATCAGCACACACACTCGTCGAGCCACCGGTGCTCAGTAGGTCCAGCGTGATATCAACCTCAACTTGCCGAACGATAAACAACACCTAAAAACTCTCTCGAAGACACACTCGAGAGATCCGAATCCCACCCGATTCCAATGGTGGTACAATCGGTCAATTATTCACCCGGTTTAAGCGCGGCCCCGGAAAGGCGACGCCGTATGTCTATGGTGTTGCGGATGTCTCTGGGCAGCATTGAATGCTTCCCATAAAAAAACATATATAGATAAAAATAAATGCCACGGAATACTGTTCTGTTGTTCATAGTAGTTTATATTCTATATATTATGGAATTACTTTAAATATATTAATTTGTAGCGTGATGTTCTTTGTAAAAATTGTTTTAAACAAAAAGCTTTAAACCTATTATATTAATAATACGTAGCTGTTATTCTTCCTACTTTTTATAATGTAATAATAATTCAATAACCGATGTAGCATAAATAAATTGTCACACATCATAGCCATTTTTTAATGGACTGGAACCCATGAGCCATGTGAGTTCGTAAAACTCGTACGTACAATGTGTAAAGCGAACGAACACGTGCGTACTTACAATATGCGACTTACTTGGGCGCGAGGCTGTCGAACTCGTCGAAGAACAGGATGCACGGCCTCTTCATATCAGCCCTGGAAACGTGTTTAAATAATATAATTACTATATTTCATTACAGACCACATAATTTGTTATACCATGTACAAGTTAGCTTGATCTTTTTGACAGATGCAGATTTTTCTGATCGACATAACTTTGCAATGACGAACATATTATTTTCTTAATTTAATGGTTTTAAAAAAATGTAAATATATTAAAATAATACATATAACACAAAAGTCCCTAAAGATTCAAGCGTTATCCGAAAATTTTAAGACTTTTTATTGCTTTAAAGTAAAATTTAAATAGGAACACTGAAAATAATAGACGCTTGTACAATGTTACATCGGTCTATACTGTATACTGCCTGTTATTCGTGTCCCATCCGTCCGGCCGATTTTTAATATTTTTACAATTTTTAAAATCATTAAATTAAGAAAATAATATGTTCATCATTACAAAGTTATGTCGATCAGAATAATTTACATCTGTCAAAAAGATCAAGCTACCTTTTACAGGGTATAAAAATGACAGCGACGTGGTTCACCACCCGTCACGCCCTAATTCCCACGAGGGTGAGAAGCAACTAACGGAGAGTCGTTTCGTTACGATGAATGTGAGAGAGGATGGATGAAAATATGGATGAGTGTGGAGGAACAAGGGAGGGTGTGCCGGAAACGTAGCGGATGGAAATCTGTGGTCTCTGCCTACGAGAAATAGGCGTGACAATATGTATGTATGTAAGTTAAGACAATAGAATTTAAGTCCGTTATTGACTCCATATCTCTTCATCATTCATTCTATCATCTCATTGCTAAATATTAGGTGTACAAATAAGTTTCCGCAGTTTTTTATAAAAAATTAGGAATTTATTGTAAAGGAAAAGTACATTACGTTTTATTCAAAGTATTTTCCATCATTTGCCACTACTTTTCCCCATCTTCTGGCAACATTCGTATACCCCGTCGGAAAAACTCTTCATCTTTTTGGACGCTATCCACAACCCACCTAATTTTTGGTGTCTTCATATGATGTGAAGCAATGTCAGACAGACCATGTGCCATCGACCGAACAGGTGATAATCAGAAGGGGCTGGTGTCTGGTGAATACGGCGGGTGGGGTAACCTCCTGGCAGTTGAGTGTTTCCAAGTATGTTTTCCTGGCGCCGCAACATGTGGACGAGCATTATCGTGTAAAAGAATAATTTTGTCGTGTCTGGAGTAGTAATGGGCGCGTTTTTCCTTAAGTGCCCGACTCAATCTCATCAATTGTGTTC
The DNA here is from genome assembly GCA_031353405.1 of Baronia brevicornis. NCBI lineage: Eukaryota > Metazoa > Arthropoda > Insecta > Lepidoptera > Papilionidae > Baronia > Baronia brevicornis. Next base: position 1,228,243 of record JASFAT010003690.1, on the reverse strand, counting down.
GGTAGAGAGCTCCAGTAATGGTTTCGCTTGGTTTCAGCAATTCATAATACACGACACCAAGCTGATCCCACCAAATACACAGCATGAGTTTTTTTCCATGAATATTCGGCTTAGCTGTCGATGTTGATGGTTCGCCGGGCTTAACCCATGACTTTCTCTTCTTTTGATTATCGTAGTGAATCCATTTTTCGTCACCAGTGACTATACGATGCAAAAAAAACTCTTTTTTTTATTCCTGGCAAGCAGAGCCACTCATGCATAATCGGCGTTCAACGTCTCTCGGCTTTAGTTCATATGGAACCCAATTTCCTTGTTTTTAAATCATTCCTAACGATTTTAAACGATGTGAAATTGTTTGTTGAGTCACTTGTAGAGCGCGTGTTCTTTTGCGTTTGGACGAATCTTCCTCCAATAGTAATTTCAATTCCCGTACACTTTCGGCCTTCCACTGCGTTCTTTGTCTTTAACGTCAAACTCACCGTTCTTAAACTTTTGAAACCATTCCTGACAACTTCTTCACTTAAAGCAGTTTCACCATATGCTTCAGAAGCAATCGATGCGCCTCAGCTGCAGATTTTTTCACATTAAAGAAGTAAATCAAAAGTTCCCGCAAATGATGCTTATTCGGAATAAAACTTGACATTTTTGCACGAAAAAAAATTACGTGATGCTGATACGGAATCACTAGTACTTTAAGGTTATGGTGTTGCCAGATGACTAAACTTGGGATATTACGTTTTACATCTGACAATTTCTCCATAACCTTCTGGTGGGGCCATCTTTTGACAAACCGCGGAAACTTATTTGTACACCTAATATTATTATGAAATAAATAAATATAAGTTATTTCACTTGATAATGCCATAATGGTTACAGCTAAATGCCATCAAAGAAGAGAGATATTAACTCACTTGTCAAATATGTCCCTCACAGCCTTCTCACTCTGACCTATGTACTTGGAAAGCAACTCGGGGCCCTTCACGGTGATGAGATTCATGTTGTGCAGCCGCGCTAAACACGAACCTATGTGGGACTTCCCCGTGCCAGGTGGCCCGTACAACAGTATACCGCACGACTGAGACGGGAACAGCGCCGGGTACTGGATGACAAAAACAATTATTTAAACCTCGGTGTTTCCAAAATTTTTCGGTCCCTATCTAGTCGTAATAGGATACACCGACTGATCAGTACTAGGTCTACTTACTACTCGTTGTGTTTATAAGATTGAGAGTACACACACACACGCACACGCGCACGCGCACGCGCACGCACGCACGCACGCACGCACGCACGCACGCACGCGCACACACACACACACACAAACATTAGTAACAAAGCATTCACAGAACAGTTTCCTCACGCCTCATTTCTTTATTTTTTCAAGTTTTTTTTTGCACATTCAGTTAAAAGACAAATTTTTTTTTTTCAATGTAAGCGATAAGCAAACGAGGAAGATATCACCTGATGGTCTACCGGAAGCATCTACCGCCGCCCATAAACAACAGTAGTACAAAGAGCACTGTTGTGTTGCCTACTTAAGGGTAAGAGAGTGAATAATGGGAAGGGATTAAGTAATGAGAGATGAAGAAGAAAATAAAAGAAGGGAAATTGGATTAGACCTCCAGACTTTTAAACACACTGCTATATGCTAGCACCTAACGCCGATATTCTGTGCGTATTCTGAAGGTGACATTGAAAAGAGAGTGAAAACTGGTAATCAGGTCAATGGCACCCTGCACTCCTTTATGAAAAGTAAGAATGAGTAAGCAAAACAACCTCACTGGCGGTTCATCAGGGGGTGCTTGTCTCGACTCTGATGTACGGAAGTGAAAGTGGGGTTTGGCAGAAGAGTCACGAAAGCAGGCTGCATGCGGTGGAAACGAGAGCGTTAAGAAATTTGTGTTGCGATTAATAACTTTGACTGCTCGAATAAGAAATGAAGTTATAAGAAAGAGATGAAGAGTAAAAGAAGGTGTTGTAACAAAATTGAGAAAGGGATGCTTAAATGGTTTGGGTACATACGAGAGGATGGATTGAAAACGACTGCTCACAAATATTGACGATGCGGATGTGGATGGAAGGGTCGGTAGGAGAAGACCAAGGAGAACATATTAACCAAATTGCCGAAATTCTTAAAAAAAGCCAGGTATAGAGTATCCTTAACGGGCCAGCTTGTATGAAAAAAGTGATGAATGTGAACAAAGCAAAGAAAGTGTGCCATGATTGTAGCAGATGGAGATCTGTGGCCTCTGCCAACCCATACGGGAAACAGCCATAGTGACATGTGAAACTTGGTGGACTTCCCGTTAGAGCAGGCTCACTTGTGCTACTACCATTCTTCTACTATAAAGTAAAATAAAATCTCACCATGATCGGCCAAAATATGCACTCGGTCAAAACCTGTTTGACTTCGTGCATCCCACCAACTGGTCCCCATATGTCGAAGGCGTTCGCTTTCTCTAAGTCTTTCGTTATGTCTTCTACAAGGCGGGGTTTATCATCTTCTGGATGAGCCTCTGAAATACATATATACAGTGTGGTCAGTCAGAATGTTTACTTGGTTAAGATTCAAACTTTTGTTTGATTGGATTTCGGCAAAGTAACGCCTGACTCCATTCCTCATACATATATACAGCATTTTGTAGGGACATTTACTTCCCTTACTAGAAAACTGGCGTCTGACTTCATCCGGTGAGAGGTTGAGTCCCGGAGGCCCTACATCCTCCCCATCCTTCTACCCCTTCCACTCCCATAATGACACTTTCCTTAAAGGTCGGCAACGCTTCCGCATTGTCTATGGCGCTGCGGAAGTCTATGGTCGGCGTTGATTGCTTTCCATCAGGTAACGCTCGTTTGCCTTCCTATCCCATTTAAAAAAAAAGAGAAATCAAGAAAAGTAAAATGCAATGCAACCGACTTTTCTTTTTAACTGCCTTAAATATCCTCTTGTTCAGATAGTCTGTTATGTCTCTGACGTTACAGCCCGCTGTGTCCATGGCTAGTTTGATAACGTCATCGTCCTCCACCGTAAACGAGGCGCGGACCTTGTCGTTCAGCAAATGCTTGAACAGTTCAACTCTCTCGTCCTGACAAAAAAATAATATCAACTAAATTACTTTTTGCCGCCAACTTACATCAGTGACGTTGTGTTTTTATTTCATTTTCATAATCTTATATTATTATCAGTTATATTGTTTAATTGTGGTGGCGTATTATGCAATATATTTCGATTGTGGTGTATAAGTGAAGTGATATGAAATAAATGCGTGTATCGTAACTTTTTAAATTGACTGAATAAGTCCATAGAAGGTTTTGGTAGAACAGCCACCATTTTATTTAAACGTGACAAGCTGACTAGTTATTTTTTTTTATGGCGTCAGCTGATAACTTTTTGCCAGTGTCAAAATTTGGAAGCTGACTAGTTACATTTCAAAAGATTTGATATTATTATATTTTACTTAACACTGGCATAATACGAAGGATGGATGAGTGTAGAGGAAACAACTTTTCTTTTTAACTGCCTGTCTATGCCATAAAAAAAAGCAAGGAAGGTGTGCCGGGATCGTAGCGGATGGAGTTCTGTGGTCTCTGCCTACCACTACGGGAGACAGGCGTGACGATATGTATGTATGTTTAAATGTTCAAATCTTACTCGACACAGACACACAAAAGAAAAGAAATTAAAAAAAAAATATTTAATACCTGTTCCAGTTCTGGAATTTCGAAGTGAGCGGTGAACAGAGGTTTTCCATTGAAGTGCCTCAGAGTGGGGTGGAGGGATTTCATGGTCAATGACGTCATGAACACGCAGACGCCAGAGCACGTCTGCAGTAAGTGCTTTATCAAAACAGCTAGCCTTGAAAAAAATATAAATATTTATTTTTGTTTTTATAGCATACAAAGGTAAGCCTAGTAAGCATATCTGATAAGACATAGTAAGAACGCTGGAGTGGAGACCGTGTTTTGGCAAGCAATATTTCATTGTTTAAAAAGTTTTTAAACAGTAAAAGATACACCGTATTGGATATTTTATACATACATATAGTCACGCCTGTCTCCCTGTGGGGTTACGCAGAGACCACACTCATCCATCCTTCCTCTCACATTCATCATAGCGAAACGGCTCTCTATTCCTCGCTTCTCGCCCACGCGGGAATCAGGACGTGACGGGTGGCGAACCAAGTCGCCGTCATTTTTCAACGAATTAGGTATATTAAGATTCGTTATAGTGAATCCCACGAGCCGCAAGGGAGGATAGGGGTCAGCCCCAACAGAGCTCCCCATGCTGAGTTAGTACCCGGGGGAGCCCGATCCCGGAACGGTCGGCACGCTTGCGACTAAACTCGCCCTTGCCCAGCATCCTTTAGCACGGCAGACCGTCGATTGGCGGAGAGGAAATGATGGATTTAGACTGGATAATAGGGATATGATACTAACGCAACGGAAGACGAGGAGTGATACGATAGTAGCTCGGGAGGTCGAGGTCGCGTACCCGTGTACCAAGACAAGCGGCTAGACAAAGATAATCCCTTACCATACATATATTATATATATAAGATTATTGTATGCTCAAATGCAAAGGCCTCTCTAAATTCTGAAAAATAAAATTAAGCTTTTACCTTTGATAATAAGCTATATCTTGCGGTGAAGAACCCTCCATATTTGGTGGCACTAAAGAATCTATGTCATCACATATGAGTACAGCGGGACTGTGTTCTTGACACATAAGGATTGCCTTGCCAATCACCTCGGGAATGTCTTTTCTGCCCTTTAGAGATCTGCAGTGTAGGATATGAGACCAGACCGTAAGCTCCTTTTGGACGATGTGACAAAGAGAAGTTTTGCCTGAACCACTCAAACCTGTCAATTTGAAAAAATAAAGTATTGGTAGATACTTTGTCTTTTATTCAATTAAAAAAATTACACAATAAATTTCATTTGCTTTCCTAAATATTATTATTACGATTAGGGATTGTAATACCGCAAAACGGAATCACGCGTTCCCGCGGGATCCCGCATTTTCAAAACGCGGATCCGCGGATCCCGCTAATAAAAAATTTGGCGCTAAAACTTTCGCGTACATCGCGAGTAGCTCTACCTAAGAGAAATTTGTAATTTGATTATTAGTCATTATATGAATAAAACTGAAATAAAAATATAAAACTGTTGTTAGGAGTGAGGCTGAAATTAAACAAAACTATTAAACTACGCCAAACATTTAAACATGAATCTACGAAAATAGATTACTAATTACTTATACTTAATTAATAGAAAAGAAATAATTTCTGTTGCTTAATGTAAGAAATGTTTGGTAAAAGTTGACTTTTACTTTTAAAAAATCTGTAGTTTCAATTTGATTTTATAACAAAATTTCAAAGACGCGAGATTGAGTAATCCCGCATATCAATCCCGCGGGATTGAAATTAGCTGCGGGATTGAATGAGCTGCGAGATTGCAATCCCTAATCACGATGAGTATCTTCTGTGTCTGATTTTTATGTTAAGCATAGCTTCTCAAAATACCAGACGCCCTTAGAAGAAAACACTTCTGAGTTTTAACTTTGTTACTGCACTTTTAGTCAACGATAAGAACTGGAAGCCCGAACCCTTGCCATTGCTTCATCTACGCCTACGAGGGGTTGGGCTTCCGGGACACAACCGCTCACCGAAACGCGGTACCTAAGCTACCACTCAGACGCCGGTTTCTGCGGGAGTGTGGTACTTCCCCGCGCGAGCCGGCCCGTTCATGCTACAGACAAATATTATGCCATTCTTGACAAAGTATGCGCCTGCAACGTGGCTCTACCATTTTAGACGGTGTATATCTATATATTTAAAATTATATTTTGTTTAAATGGGCTGCTTTTCTTATCATTTATATAATAAAAGTACGACTTACCTGTAATGAGAACATTACCCTTAATCTCCGACACACCTTTGAAGCGTGCTTCCCTGTGCATTTCAAAACTTAGATGTAATAAAATCTTCTCCACCAATGTCTGGTTTGACCTCATAGTTCTGCAATAATTTCTATAATCATATTCGTATTTCGACATGGCTGGCTTTGGAAGTGTCAAGTCGGCATCAGTTAAGCATTTCGCGGCAACAGAGCACTGACGAAATGATTCAGAGGTTAACATCGCATACTTCAAATTCTCCGGTTTCAACTTAAACTGCAGGAAACCATAACTTATTTGTGTGTTCTGTTTGATCATACCGTGGTTTATGAGAAACTTTTTGCCCGAATGTGTGTTGTCGACGACACATTTCTTGAACTTTTCCATAACCTCAATTTCCGTTTGAACTTTATCACTATACGTGATGATATCTATGTGCTCCGGATGCTCAACTTTATCACCGATTACATTAAATATAATTTTCCTTCCGTTCTCTACGTTTATAATGGTGTTAAGTGCTTTCGGTATAAGTACAGTGGGTATGTGTCGATTGTAAACCTCACGGCACAGGCTTCTGAATATAACATGATCAACTGGGACTATTTCAACACACAGCCCATCTATTTGGTTATCAATTTCGCTTTCATCTTCGTTATTTTCCTTTAGCACCGACGGTATGTGTTCCATTGTTGATAATATAATAGTTAATTCTTTATATTTGTCATCTAATAAATCCTCGTGCATGAATACAGTGTACGGATGAATAAGATTTTTTTTACCATCACTGTCTATTGGTAATGCTCTTAAAACCAATTTTTTCGGAGTGGTTAAATACGGTTGAAGTAAAGCGCTGTTAATTAAACCTATATTATTAAATTTTGCATCTACTTCCTTAGGGGGAAGTTTCGCGTTTTGAAGGGCGCCATGAGAATCATTAAATGCATCGATTGTAACAATCACCTTGCTGTGGTTCACAATAATGCCAGTTTGTTTTGGAGTAAAAATTATAGGCATTGAAGATGATACCCAAACTACTGATCTTTGATTCGCTATAACCAGCCTTAGTTGATCTAAAATTCGAAGCTGTAATACTCCCGCGTTGTATTCCTGCAAATAAAATTATAGCATATAGCAACTTTTAAAGTATAAGAATATTATCTGTTTCATACATGTATATATAATACAGCATTATTAGATCTGCTTTATATCATAAAATTGGATAAACCATGAAATATTATTTTTTGTTACGGGATGGTAAGGCGAACTAGCGGGCAACGCACCCGATGGAAAGCAATCAACGCCAGCCATAAATCGCGGCGCGGCCGCTGTACAATGAGGTTACACGAAATCATATTCATCCAATTATATGCACAGCGACTCCAATTATGTACACAGCGACTCCAATTATATGCGCAGCGACTCCAATTATGTATATGCACAGCGACGCCAATTATATATATGCATAGCGACTCCACTTATATGAATGACACTAGCGCAGCAGCAGTCGCGCGTCCCGTCCGCTCGTAGAAGGAGGCCGGCCGCGCGGCCAGGCACACTTGCGAGTTTGTACCAGTGTTGGCATCCGTACGATGATTACCATACACGTACGATAATTTCATACCAACGTATGATGTACGATAGTTATTCATTATCGTACGCAAATGTACGGCCCTGGTACGATCAATGTCACCTTTCAGGTTGCCAACACTGATATATACCTGTTTAGTATCGTCCTGCAACCGCTTCTTATAATGCGCAAAGTGGGGGAGTCATGCGCCACTGTGTTTTGTAAACGCACTGCTTCACCTGTTTAGACCCTTAAAGTTAATATCCACTGTTTGTGTGGAATTTCCCCTGTTGTGCTGTAATATGGGCCTATTGAAAGTATTACTAGCTATAAAGAACCAATCTGTTGGCAAACGCCCAATAAATTAATACATTTGTGTTCCTTACCAGTATTTCTTGATCATCAGGACTATCAGTATCAATATAAAGCTCATCCAGTATTTTAAAATTACTAAAAGGTGATACAAACACATCACTGTCCTCCTCCAGTCCTATGAGCTTGCTGTATATTGGATTTAAAGCTATCTGTCCCTCGGGAATGTTATTACTGAACACAACCCACAAAAATATTTGCTTATCTCTAGCAAGCACTTGTATACACTGTGTCTGAAAATTAATAAACAGATAAACAACAATAAAATAGCCTATAAACCAAGACTTAAGAAGTGAAGTTTATGGACTAAAAATTTACTTTGACTTCAGACAAATGAATTATTTCTTTCTTTTCTTTGATGGCAATTAATTATAACTATTATGACAGTGTCAAGTAAAATACAATAATATCAAATCTTTTGAAATGTAACTAGTGTGTTTGTCATGTTACATCTTGATAAAATGGTGGCTATTTTACCAAAACCTACCATGTACTTTTCAGTCAACTTAAAAGTCATAATACACACATTTATTATATATATATATGATATGAAATACTTATACACCTTAATCGCATTATATTGTATAATACACTACTATAATTAAACAATATAAATGATAATAATATAAAAATATAAATATGAAATAAAAACACAATGTTACTAATGTAAGTTTGCGGGAAAAGTCCATCAAGAATGATAAGAAGAAGTCCAGTCCAGACAAATGAATTATATATTGACATTATCCACATTCATTTCTCAAACTTTCTTATTACCTAGAGGATAATGGCCAGTAACAGACACTAAAATTTATTTTGAATTATTTAAAATTTATGTATTCAGTTCTTGAATTTCCTCATTATTAAAAAAGAAATTTATTCAAGTTACTGGGTAGTAACATATTATTATTAACCTTGTTTTCAGAGTGATTAGTATTCTATTAGTCTTCGTCAGTTATTTATAGAACATTTTTATGATTAAAGTCGTAAAGTATATACATTTAAAACAGCTGATAACACTGTAACATGACAATAACAAAAAAATAACCTCAAAGTATAATAAACGGTTCAAAGGTTAGTTGAACCCGTACCATCACGGTTATTATTACGATATAATTTTGTTTAAATATATTGTAAATATAAACATTACCTGTTCATTTTTAGAGCCGTATTTTGGACTAATGTACGAAAAAGTTGATCTTTCATGTATAAATGCCACTTTAAGACGTATTCCTCCTAACATTTTATTAGTATTTATTATAAAATCATCTAATTAGATACACATGAAAATACATCTAATAACAATATATGTACAAACAAATACTAATAGTATTATTTTGATCAAATAAAATGTTAACTTGCTCGAAGAGTATTACTTGATTGACAGTATCAGTAAACAAAATATTTGACAGTGCAGTGATAACATTTATATTACATTCGCGTTACGATTATACTCGCGTGTTTTATTCGTTATTTGTAGAATTTGATTTCTCAAAATATGATATTTTACTAAAAGAAGATTAATAGATGAAGTTGACATAATTATCTGAATTCGTAAGTCAAAAAAAAACAAAAAAAGAATCCCTTTGTTGTGTTTCCTCGTTTAAGACCAAACCTTATATTGAGATCCTTGACATCGACATATGGAGTGACATCCAATTTCACGGTTATTTGGAAGATAAGGCCAATTTCCATCTAAAAAGCTGGTTGTGCTCAGTAGGAAGTATTTCATGTCGGCTCATCGCTTTCAAGTCTATAAGGCTCAAGCTCGGCCCTATATGGAATACTGTTCTCATCTCTGGGCCGGTACAGCTGCATCCTTTTGAGCGTATACAATAAAGTGCCGTTCGAATCGTCGATACCGAGATCTCACCTAACGTCTTGATTGTTTGGCATTGCGGAGGAATGTTCATCTTTTATCGTTTTTACCACGGAGAGTGCTCCGAGGAATTGTTCGGAATAATTACTACCGCTGAATTGCACTACCGTACAATTGGCCGAAAGGAAAAGTTTCATCCTCACCCTCTGAATGAGTGGCGATCCAGCACAATGCGTTTTTCCTGAAACTTCATTCTACGCACCACCAAGCTATGGAGCCAGCTGCCTTACGATATGACATTGAAAAAACAAGCGTACTCATCTTAAAGGCCGGCAACGCAATTGTTATGTCTCTTCTGTTGCGGATGTTTATGGGCGGCGTTGATTGCTTTTTTTCAGGTGTTACGCTAGCTCGTTTGCCTTTCCATAAAGAAAAACACTTATTTTTTTTTACTTCTACCTTTTGGTGGTATCTAAAGGATATATAGACTATTATTAATTTTGGAGGATACCAAATATTAAACGTATACGATAAATATATATTGTTTGTTGTTATATATGTATTGTTTTATAATAATTTCACATAACGAACGTGGCTTTTTTTTTCTTTTAAATAATTATTTATATATTTCATTTATACAAGGAGATTAAATAGCACTTTATCACACATTGCGTAAAAGATTGAAAAAATTATTTGATATAATTATTTGCTAATATTTTAAACAAATATTTAAAATATGCTCCAAAGTAAAAAGCATACCATTCATAACTATAATATAAAACTTCACAGATTTGAAAATGCATTTATTATAAAGCCGTCGATTATTATAGATACCATAAATAACATTAAAAAAACAATAAATTTTGTAAGTTTTGGGAAAATATATCTAAAATTAATAAAGGTAAACTTCTAGAATTGCTCAAAATTTAAGTTAATAAATATTAAATTTTAATTCTATCTAATGTTATTCAAATAAATTACATGAAATGAAACATAACAACAGCTGCACTGTGATTGGTCAATAACACACCAATAGAATTTCAATGCAACGGTTTTTGTACAATGTTCATTTAAGTTGCGAGTCGAAATAAAACAATTTAGACAGAATTTACAATTTCATTAATATTAAGCCGTTTTGATTACAAAAAAACAAAATTATTACAAAACGGCCATCATCTACTAAAAATTGTAAGTAATGTGTGCAAATTAATAACGATATGATGCTATTCGGTGATGTTCTCTTGTTTTGCCTCCATTTTTGGTCGTTATGCGTAATCGTTTTAAACGTTTAAATATTTTTAATGTGAATTGTATAAAAAAAATATATTGACTTTTTTCCGGCATAAGTCTACACGCACGTGATATAAGATAGTTTACAATTTGTAGGTACGAAATGGCGCCAACAAGGTTGGCATCGAAGCCGATCGGCGTCAACGAGAACCTCAACGGAATAATAAGCCACGGAATAACGACGAGAAGTAAGCAAATACCTGCTCTGAAAACAATTAAACCTAATATTAAGGTGACAAACAAGAGAAAAGCAGATAGTCCCTTGAAAGACGTGACGGCGAAACGGGCAGCCTTTGGTGATTTAACGAATGCTTTGAACAAATCCAGTGCTGTAAATGAAAAGAATAAAGTTCTTGCATTGAAGAAAGTAACAGTAGCAAGTAAAGTGCTCCCAACAGTTAAGGTTATTATCCTAGCTTAATTTTTAGATAAAAATTTAGAGGGTACTTATGTGATATGTTAATAAACTAGTTTTAAGTTCAATATTATATAATATACCTCTAGTAAGTGTAATCATCACATTTGAACACATATATAATGCCCACATGTCTTCAAAATTATTATTTGAGGGTCAATGAACTTTCCCTCCAAAATTAATAATAGTGAATATGTCAACCAAAATTTTAAAATTTATTACACATTAGTATTTCAATAAGTATTTATGCCATAAATACTTAAATAACTGGATTTTAAGGGGACATTTTCCTTTTTGCTAATTTGTCAATTTCATTTGTACATGGGTTCTGCTATATAACAAACAAAACTTACAATGTGATGGTTTTAAGACCATCTTGTAAGGCAGGCTAGCAATAAATAGAAAAAATAGCTTTTGATTGTAGGCTTTTGCATTTGCCAATCTGCCTACTTACCAAAACTTCTATGTGCATGTAATGTATTTAATACATTTATGAGATCGAATTTTAAGACAAATATAGATATCAAAAATTGAGTTTCAATTTAGCCACATCCTTCCAGGCTGAAATTCCTTACAACTGTGAAGACTTAGATAATGTTTCATAATGTTAAAACCTCATGTTGCGGGTTGTGCCTAATATAAGGTCCAAAAATTCATTTTTATTTGGAAGAAACCACTATTCCTGAGTACCTATCATTACTTCCCTAATAGGGTTTCCTACATATGTAAATAGTAATAAGACTGTGGATATATAAAATTTTTATGTATAGACAATATAATACACTAATATTTTAATGTTTTTAGGAAATGGGGCAATCCATAAATTAAATCTTTGTCACATGGTCCTATTCATGTAACCTGGTGTGATATCACATATTTTGCAATTTTACATTCACAAATTAAAAATAAAACTGAACTTCCCATATATTTTCATAAATATTAATAGAATTGGTAATTTTTTGGAGTTGAAGTCTAGAGGTTTAGCACTTTAGATTTATACATGGGTCATCATATAATTTATGAGCCAGACAAGCCCTGTCATGCATGCAGTTCAAAAAATAATTTGTTCTTTAGTTTAAACCAACACTAGTTTTACAAACTTTTAAAATTAGGTCATGTGTTTTTACATTGCTAAATATGTGGAAATTTCAGAGCATCAAAGCACAGACACTAACAGTAAATGGCAAGAATTTAAAAAGCAAACAACCACAGAAAGTAACCTCCAATGTTGTAGAAGCTGCACAGAAGCGCTTTGTTAAAGACCCGCCCAAGCCTGTTGCAACCAGAGCTCAAAATGGCATACTAAAAAATATTGTGAGAAGATCGCTTGGCAAGGAAAGCCAGAACAATAGTCAAAATTCTTTTAAATCTGCCAAAAGTGATGTTTCCGGAGAGCCTTCTTTGTATTTTTCCGCATTGGAAAATATGTTAGTATTTATCATTTATAAGAAACGTAATTTTGTTTTCCTTTAGGTTTTAATGTGGGCTGAAATATCTCAGTTGATTAAGCGTTGATATTGATATCTATGAAATAATGAACCACATTTCTATATTATAAACATAAAAATTCTCTATTATTATTTATAGGTCAAATTATTGCAAACAAGCACTACACTAACATAGCTAAATGTGAAGAAACTACCTACCTAAAAGATTAAAGCCTTCAGAAGACCTTGGCTTGATTCAGAATTTTTTTCCAGATAGTTGGTGTAAAGAACTAGCAAACAAAAGTCCATATCAATGGATTTTTGTGTGCCAGCTCTTTACAGTGCCAACGTTTAGATTTTGTTTAGCGGATTCTAGCCACTTTACGTGTTTTGCTTATGATGACATTAAGGTTTTTCTGTGAGAATACCATCATTTTTCAGATTCTCCATTCTGTGTACAACCATTCCATTAATCAACATAGAAACCCCATAATTTCTTGTTAAAATTAGAAGTCTGAACTTAGCATTGGTATATACTTATATTCATCTTTCATCAAGGCTTATAACAAACCACTGCTGGTTATTGTTCCAATTGCTCTACTTTGGAGAATATGCATCATGATGCTGTAGCAGATTGGTGACTGTGTGTGCCACCAATTTCGTAATTTTTTTTTACGCACACGAAATCAAATGAGCAGGCGTGTTACGTAATGGAAAGCAATCAAGCCGCCATATACATTCGCAGTGCCATTGGCAATGCAGAAGCGTTGCCGGCCTTTAAGGAAAGTGTCATTATTGGATAGGAGAAGAGGGGGGTTTGGCCTCTAGAACTTAACCGCCCACCTAACGAAGCGCGGTAGCTAAGCTACCATTCAGGCGCCGGATTTTTGCGCGAGTGTGGTACTTCCCCGGGCGAGCCGACCCATTTATGCTACAAACAAATAATATGCCAATATCTTGACAAAGTATTCGTCTGCAGCGTGGCTCTAACACTACCTAATGCCGCAACCAAATACTGGGCTGTGACTGTCTGGTTTGTGATTGTGAATACAAGCTTTAGTTATACGGTAATTATTATACTATTCTTCAATAATCAGGAGGATTTCTAACGAATATTTTTATAACAGTGTTTTAATTATGACAATTGTTTGAATGTCTACTTACCCATAATTTTTTCTACAACCCATATATCACTGCTGAGCATAGACCTCCCCTTTATTGGAGGAATGGATACCCACCACACTTGTCCAAGTTGGATGAGCATATTTTATTTATATGTATGAATTTATATAAGGAAGTAATTAATATTAAACTTAACAGTAGCCCAAGCAATGTAACAAAGGAGGAATGTAAGGTAATAAGTGAGAAACTAGACAAAGTGAATTTGGATGACTCGGTGAAGGAGAGATCCCTCATCACGGAAACGGAAACCCCGCATCAAGTGCCTGAAGGTGTGCCTGACTTTGACAAGGAAAATTGGAATGATGCATTCCAAGTTTCACAATATGCTATGGACATTTTCAATTACTTGAAGAGCAGGGAGGTGCGTGTCTATATAAACATATATACTGACAATTGTTTGATGCTATAAATTTGACATTGGTTAATTACCATTATTATGTATGCATTTATTTAAGCAGCAATAACTCTGTCGGTAAGCCTCCAAGTTTCGATTTGAACGTTGTGAGTTCGTATCTTCCATTGGACTATTGATTATTATTCGCTTAGTTGGAATGGTTAACTAGAATTCTAGAAATATTAAAAACTTGCTTTTTAAAAAAAAAATATTCTGTGTGGTTCCTAGCATCGAATAGGGCCCCTTCATTTAGAATAGAATAGAAAATCTTTATTTATGACACCTTTTTTTTACAAAAACTAAAATCCTTAATAATATATACAAATAAATACACAAAACAAAAAGAAAATAATTTTAATCTAACGAGTGTCATAAAATGGTTCTTGCTCAGCATATGCCGGGCGCACTATTGGAGCACCCGGCGCGGGTTAACAAGAACCAACGTCGTCAGAACCCGGACCACAGTGACGACATTCATACTGACACACTCGTACATACACATACATCCATATATATAACTACTAATATACACATAAATACACAATACAGTACAATAGAATTAAAGAACAACTGAGTCATGTACTAAATTCACCGCGTCCAAAAGAACAAGTTCCTGACTGCATACTTAAAATTAGATTTTTGTATTTTTTATATATATATTTATATATATATATGTGTGTGTGTGTGTGTGTATATATATATATATATATATATATATATATATATATAAGGGTTCCGCTTCACACCGGTCGTAGTTAATTCTTGATACACACTCAATGTAAAGAAGTACCAAAAAGCATAAAAATCATTGTTCTGTGTAAAACTAGTATTTCCCTGCATATTTCGGCCCATGTAAGCAGCAATAAATTGCAAAAATATCTATGTAACCACTTGCCTACGGTTGTCGCGATTCGGGACATAGACGGGTGAAGTTAAGTGTCATTTCGTACAGACGTGATTTATTTGACGTTTACAAAGCAAGAAAGGGCTCGTAGGCCTTCGAACATACATTTAAAGATATAGAAAAACTTTATTTATTGAAAGCCATTAACTCAAATGAATAAATGAATGAAAACTTTATTTGACACCTTTTTTAAAACAATTAATATTTGCTTAAAACTTTAATAACATTATAATATACAAAAATAAACAAAAGAAAAAAAAAATAATCCAACAAGTGATATAAAATAGTTCTTGCTCAGCATATGCATTTGTTGTAGTCAAACCGTGCGCGAGCATCGCCATCCAGCACGCTTCCCATTCAAATTGATACTGAGGCCGACTGCCAATTAAAATGTTGTAGGACTACAATATATATCCCACTATATCTATATATTAAGGATTTAACAGTAGCGTAGGTCTAAAAAATAAATATATACATACATATCGTCACGCCTGTTTCCCATAAGAATAGGCAGAGACCAGAGATCAGCATCTGCTACGATCTCGGCATACTGTTCCGGCATTCCTCCACACTGATCACTCTCCTCATGCGAGCCCGCCGGTTAAGGGTCCTCTTGACCTGGCCTTTCCTAAAAACTTCGGCAATTGGGTCAAGTTATGTTTTCCTTGGTCTTCCTGTACTGATACTTCCCTTTACATCCGCAATGTAAATTCCTTTTACCAGTGGTCTTTCATGTATTCTGGGCCTTTCTCAACTTTTGTCACGACACCTTTTACGTGGGGTAAATAGATGTTGGATTTTTTTTTTAGAAATTGTTCACCATTGATGATTACCTTCAACGGAACAAAGCCATCACATCTTGGATGCGTGCTCTCCTCGTAGACTGGATGGTGGAGGTTCAGGAAAGTTTTGAGCTTAATCACGAAACCCTGTACCTGGCCGTCAAGTTAGTGGACTTATACCTGACAAAGTCCAGTAAAACACAACCAGAAGCGGAACAGTTGACGAAGGAAGAACTGCAGTTGCTAGGCGCCTCGGCTCTGTTCATTGCGTCGAAATTCGATGTAAGTAAATACTTTTACTTTATTATTAATACTTACTTATAAAATGAATGTTGAAATTACAGTTTTCTTCTAAGCTCAAATTCCTTATATTTTTAGCCCTTAATTGTAAAATGTTGGTCTGCCAGTCGGTTTGTCTATCAAATTCAAATTCATCATTACTTTTTTATAAATTAATATTCACCTATCCAATGTTTAATCCAATTATCAACGAAACTTCTATTACTGTTTTGGTATGAGGTTTGTGTGAACAAACAAGAAACAGCTTACCGAAGAAACGGCCAACTCTCCACTTCCCAACCACCATCAACAACACCACCATCAACGACACCACCATTAACAACACCACCATCAACAACACCACCATCAACAACACCACCATCAACAACACCACCATCAACAACACCACCATCAACACCACCACCATCAACAACACCACCATCAACAACATCATCAACAACACCATCAACAACACCATCAACAACACCAACATCAACAACACCACCATCAACAACACCAACATTAAACACACACCACCACTCTTTCACAACGTACACTACACGTGTTTCGCCTCAACACAAGGTATCGTTAGATATAGTAGACTCTATGAAAGACTGTGTTTGATGAGAGTTTAAGTTTCCTGTAAATACACTTCTTCCAGTAAAAAACACATTATTATTTCTCCATTATTGATTGCTTGTCGCGGATCTTAGCTAAGTAAGAATTCTGACTGTCCACATAGTGATGGATTTCCACAAGGCAACTCCTGACTACATTAATCAAACTAATTCTCTTTTTACACGAATTTTTCGGAAACATATCTATCGTGTAAAAAGAGAATTAGGTGTGCAGTATTGTAACAGAAAAATAAATAAAATTTTATCATTTATTAATTGATTATTTGTAACAGAAACAATTTCTTATATTTAATTACAGGAACGCATTCCTCCGTTGTTGGATGACTTTCTGTACATCTGCGATGGAGCGTACACACTGGGCCAGCTACTTAAAATGGAGATAAATATATTGAAAGTTGTGAACTTTGATCTCGGCATACCACTCTCCTACAGATTCCTCAGGAGATACGCTAGGGTAAGTCCTACTTTACTCAAACTACTGGGGGTAGACAGAGATTACAGATCTCCATCTTCTATGATTTCAGCACACTTTCATTGCTACATCCACTCATAACAGACGAGCGTTCTATGTGTTGTTACATACATACATATTGCCACGCTCGTTCCATGTATGGGTACCTGGGTGCACCCGGGTCCCTCGAGGATGCTGTAGGCAAACCGAAGAGGCTGCTGCAGTTCTTTGAGGAGCTGGGTTGGATAGAATAGGAGCTATCCATTCTGACAACGCGCATGATGACGTCGAATTGCGGAAACCAGCCTGTTACACCATCCACCATCTACCATCTCCATGTATGAGTAGGCAGAGACCACGGATCTCCATCGGCTACGATCTCGGCATACTTTCATTGTTTTCTCCACACTCACCACTCTCCTCATCATTTTGAGAAAAGCAAATGTCCACCGATGTACTGCTGTTACCATATTGACATGATTAATATTGTTTCAGTGTGCGCGCGTCTCGATGCCGACGCTCACACTGGCTCGGTTCGTGCTGGAGCAGTGCCTGCTGGAGTACGATCTGATAGCTTACTCGGACAGCAAAATGGCCGCCGCGGCGCTTTACCTCGCGCTAAAGATGAAATCCCTCGGCGGTTGGACGCCCACACTTTGTTATTACACAGGTCTGTACGGAGATTCATAATCATATGTTAAACTTGTATACAGTTGAGCAAGCTGGAGCAAAATTGCTATGAACCATTTTTATATATATATATATATATATATATATATATATATATATGTATTCACGCCTATCCCCCGCAGGGGTAGGCAGAGACCACAGAGCTCCATCGCTACGATTCTGGCACACCCTCCTCGCCTCCTCTCACATCCATCGCAGCGAAACAGCTCTCCATTAGTCGCTTCTCGCCCCCATGGGAATCGGGACGTGACGGGTCGCACACCACGTCGCCGTCACTGGAGAAATTTTACTCAATACGTGTTTTATACGTGTAAAAAAAAATATTTATATTTTCATTAAAACTTATTAAATATATAATTCAATGTTAAAAAAATAACACGATGATTTAAAGTAGATAAGTTAAAATGCCACGAGCGAGTGATAGTGCCACGCTGCTAATATGGCGGCATTGGTCCATTATTTAAATATCTCTCATAGACATCTGGAACATTAGTGACATTTTTAATGTGTTTTCTGTCTTAGGAAGACATATAGGATAATGGAAGGGGAAAAATAGGACAGTGTTACATCTCCAACTCTTCACATGTCTTTATTTATTTATATTTCATATACATATAGTATATATAAGGCAAAAATAATGACGCCAATCCACGGTCTACCGTGCCAATGAATGCGCGGCTAGGGGCGAGCCTAGTCGAAAGCGTGCCGACCGTCCCGGGATCGGGCTCCCCCGGGTACTATGGTGCCGTTACCTCAGCATGCGGGGCTCTGCTGGGGCTGACCTCCATCCTCCCTTGCGGCTCTTGTGTTTCACTTAGACGAATTTAATATACCTAATTCGTTGAAAAATGACGGCGACGTGGTTCGCCACCCGTCACGTCCTGATTCTCACGAGGGCGAAAAGCGACCAATGAAGAGCCGTTTCGCTGCGATAATTGGTAGCGAATGGAGCTCTGTGGTCTCTGCCAACCCCTGCGGGGGATAGGCGTGAATATATAATATAATAATAATAATAATAATGTATGACTACAACAGAAACAAGTAATATTAAAAAAAAATAAAGTCAATTCATACTTTGATATCCTGCTGAATATTGTTACAAGCTAGGGGTTTGGGGATCGGAAAAATGAAATCGGCCACTAGTTTCACTTCTCTCTTCCTCTTCATTTCTTCTACTATTTTCTTCCGTATTAAACTTTTAAACTCCTTCGACGCACCGTCGCCCCTTTATATAGATAAAAAGATCGCAAGTTCTGGCATTTCAGAATTAAAAAATGTTCAAGCGATGTATAGTTTTTTCCAGACATCGTCCTATCTGTTTCCCGAGCGCACCTATTTTCTATTGACTGCTCTTATCACGCACTGGCGGACGTCTTCTCAATTTATTTTTAAAAAATTATAATTGCATGCTCGACCGGGAGATTTTAAAATGAGTTTTTAATCCTATGTTACGTAACAATATCTTATATAAGAGAAATTCTTTTACCCCATATAAAACTATAGATGATTAATTGAATTCAATTAATGAATTAATATTTGAAAAAACTATTAACATCAAATGTCAACCGTTACGAGTTTAAAACAACCTATTTGAACTTGAGTGGATGAATAGAAATGTATTTTATTAACGTTTGAAAATTTGAACGAGATATATAAATAAATATAAATAGAGAGAACGTGTAATAATAGGAAGGAATTGAAAGACAAAACGTGTGCAGTTCACACGCGGTAGAAGGAATATCGTTAGTGTTTCATCTAATGTTCTCGCAGGGTGAACCCTATAGATGTGTGTAGTTGTCTCTTTTTGGGGTCGCTAACACAATGGTGGTGCTAAACAAATTTTCACTTTAATAAGAGAGAGATAAATAAAATGACGGAGTCAAAGGTCGCAGGTACGATCCCCGCATCGGAATAAATATATGTATGGCCTACAGATATTTATTTCGAGTATAATAACCCCGCCAATCCGCACTGGACAAGCGTGGTGGGTTAACGTCCGTTCCTCCAGAAATGGAGAGGCCCGTGATCTGTGACCCGTGGGACATATCTGGGCTGTGAAAAACAAAAACAATGTTCAATGTGTTTTTATTATTATTATAATTTTAATATTTCAGGCTACAAACTAGAAGATTTCCTACCCATCGTTCGTGCACAGAATGCGGTGTTACACAAAAAGCCCAAGTCCGCCATCAGCACAGTCCGAAACAAATACTCCCACACGATCTTCTTTGAAGTAGCCAAAGTGCCCCTGGTACACGACGAGGCACTGTGCAGCTGAAAATCACATGGTGGCGCTTTACATAGAATAATGAACATAGTGAGGTGGGTCCAAATGTTTAGTTCGTAGCTTGTGTATGGATTAATTGCAAATGTTTTGAGTGCCTGGCGGGACTAATCGAGTGAATGTTTGTGCAAATTAGACAATACGACGGGTGTTGCGTACGTGTAGGTTTAACTAGCAACATGTTCGTGATACATTTTTGTAATTTTGGGAACATTGCGCAGGAGTCCAATGTACGTCAAAATTGTATTATTTAATGAAACGTATTTCGTTGTTCTGATACGACCTTTGTTTTATGTAAGGTGCCACTATCATGGCTTAAGCTTATACGTAGTGCTACAATAGTTGTAAAGTTGGTGTAATTTGATATAATTTAGCTCTTTCGGTAAAAAAATGCCATTTACTGACAAATAATACCAAAATGAAATAATACAATTTTTATAGTGGTATAGATTAGCGGAGTCAGGGGTTGCTTTGCTGAAACCCATCACTATGTGGACGGACAGTCAGAATTCTTGCTTAGCTAAGATCCGCGACAGGCAAACAAAAATAGAAAAATGTGTGTTTTTTACTGCGAGAAGTGGATTTTTGAGGAACAAACTAAATCTTACCGAAAAAACGGCCGTCAGCAAGTCCACTTCCCGACCACTATCAACAGCACCAAAGTTTCGCCTCCACACGAGGCATCATCAGGTATAGTAGACTCTAAGGAAGACTCACTTATCAGTTGGTTTTGTGTGTTTGGCGTTGTTGATAGTGGTTGGGTTGGTTTTTTCGGTAAAATTTAGTTTAAGTTCCCCGTAAATCCAGTTATTCCAGTAAGAAGCACATTATTATTTTTCTATTTCTGTTTGCTTGTCGCGGATCTTAGCTGAGTAAGAATTCTGACTGTCCACGTAGTGGAGTAGAATTACTTGAATTTCAAGGGATTTTTTTTAGTTTTAAAATGGTCCTCTGTCATGCTCAGTTCTGAGGGCTCAAAAAAATTGACAAACTAATGAAAAGTTAGCAAAAAAATAATTGTCGTTATTGTTTATGTAAATTTAGAATTTATATACCGGATCTAAGCTCAGTTGAAATAAATCAAACTAAATTGACATTCAATTGTACTGAATAATGTACGCTTCGCCATTTATAGTATTTCATTTTGATTTATAATGCATATTATTTTTGATATTGTAACGGCGTTAAGAGATAATACACGGTAAATATAAAAAGACTGACAGGTGGAATGCCTTGTACGAATGGTTTTTTGTACTAATTAATATTTTAAATGTGCCATATGCATATATATATGCAGGCAAGGTCCTCCACTGATTAGACTTGGGGACTTAATCCTCATAACATACGGACACGGTAGAACAAACCATTGAAACAAAGTTTCAACATTCTCCAGTTTGTTCTTTGACAATGGAAACAAACCAAAACCGACCAAATCTCGATCGCTTTACAACATACAATCTTATCAATAGTTAATAACTTATGGAAACTTAGTCCCCTTATAGTTTTGTAGCTGTCTTCCAATGTAGAACGGCAGTTAGAAATACATGGCTATAATATTAGCTTATAATTAGTTTAATTCAAACATTACAACATATATAAAACCTTGATAAGTCAAAATCCTCTATAGCATAAAAACCTATCTACCCTTTTCTTTAAAAACAATATTCCTCAATGTCTATAAAGAGTCCATATACAAATTTACTTTTTCTCGAGTGTGTATTTAAAGAGAAAAAAATATGTACGGATTTTTATAAATGTTGCCATTACTGATGTATCTCATATTCATATGGCATATAATCTAAATTCCTACAGGTACAATATGAGCCATAAAAGCCTCCAATTCGAAATCTTATGTCTCCCTTGAAGTATGACTTACCAAGGCATTGTACTGTTTTATTGTTTATTATATATATATATATATATATATATATATATATATATATATATATATATATATATATATATATATATATATATATATATATAAAGTTAGGCACGAAATTCATGTATAAGACATACTTTAATTTATTCATTTTTTGGGCTTTCCTTATAGTGAACGTTGTTAATTTACTTTTAAGAACAGCCTGCTTATTGCAACTTCAATATTATACTATTTTCTTCGTATCACTAAATTCATAAAATTTTAATGTATTGTCCGATATTTGTTAGTTTGAAAATGTGCAATTTTAGTGTAAAAAAAAAAAAATAACATCCGTACATTCCAAATGCAAGGCGGCTGATCCCTATTTGTGTATGGAGCTTTGAAGGATGGTAGCCAATTAATATTAGTTTTTACAACCAATATGAACTACATGTCTGATTGTAGTTATATGGAAAAAGAATTTGATGTAACACTATTGATTTAATATGATACAGAATAAACGAAGATTTTTATCAACGAATACCCTCAGTGGGAAAACCATATCACATACACCCACACGTTATAAATACCCAAACATACCCCCCACTCAAATATTTTCTGTATAATATTTTTTCTGTTACGAAGTATCTAACATAAAATGTAGTAATAACTCTAGTTTGGTAAGCCAATGAAAAAACAAAATTTCTAATAAATATACTTTTTAAAGTGAGTGGTAAAGAAATAAAATACTTCAAATTGGTTTATCAAAATAAACAAATATTTGTTCTAAATTTGACTTCTTGATTTTCCGCTACAATTCAATATAATTTTTTTTTCAAAAATTTCAACAATATCTGAATAGAAACATATCATTACACAATTGTATGTAGGTACTATGATTTACATAGTTATATGACCATTGGATATGCTACATAAACTACTCGGGTTTCTGTTCACAACTTTCAGCCCAGCAGTTGGAAACTACTATTGCATGTTATAATTTGTTCCACAATTCAGGCCGGTAAGGGATTATAATATTGAAGTTTTAGTTGTAAGTATTTATTTCATTATATAATTGCAATATGTTTCTGATGCCAGAAACACGGTGAATGTACGTGTTAATAATTCCACGGATTCTGTTAATAATTCCACGGATTATGTTAATAATTCCACGGATTATGTTAATAATTCCACGGATTCTGTTAATAATTCCACGGATTCTGTTAATAATTCCACGGATTAATCCATTGTATCGTCTCTGTCATGACGATTTAATAATGTCTATAAATTAATTGATCGGATCTAATTGCCCGCAACGGAATGCTTTTATACACTTTGTGTATTATACACAGATAGCTTTGTATTAATTTTTAATTGTAATTATTATTATTATTAATAATGGATTTTGTAATGATTTAATAATTAATTTACATAGTAATTATTGTGAGATTATTCGCATCATTGTCGTGTTTTGTAATTTATCACATTTTAAAGAGTACAAAATATTGGAATGTTATAATGTTGTTCAATATTACTAAGTTTTAGAATAATTTCAACTTTTAAAAACTGTTTATAATTATCTTAATATTGTTTGTCATTTCGATATATACAAGGTTTAATGAAGAACTTGTGACATGTAAATAAATAAACAAGATTTGGTTTGGAAACTTTTATTTACATTAACATGCATAAATACATACATATCGTCACGCCTGTCTCCCGTAGGGGTAGGCTGAGACCACAGATCTCCATCTGCTATGATCTCGGCATACTTCCCTTGCTTCCTTCACACTCATTATTCTCCTTGTGCACAAGCCCGACGGTTAGGGTACTCTTGACCTGGTCTTTCTTAAAAACTTCAGCAATTTGGTCAAGGTATATTTTCCGTGGTCTTCCCCTACCGACCCGTCTATCTACATTTTGTACATTAATGTAGAGATATATAGTCAATGTAAGGTTTAAAACATGAAAATAATCATGTTTTGGAGCAGGATCCCCTCGTGATAACGCTTCAAGCCCAAATCACGACTCAAACTGGATAGTCTTTAAGCGCGAAATCAATATTGAGAGAACTCATCATTTTCTCAACTTTTTATGGAATAGAAAGGCAAACGAGCGAACGTGTCGTCATCTATAGACATCTGCAATGCCAAAGAAGCGTTGCCGACCTTTGAAATGTCTAGAACTTTCGGTCCTCCCGCTCACAAGTCCATTTAAAACAGCTACACTCAACCTGCGGTCACCGGGCTTTTCTGGTTGGCCCATCTATTTTTTTTTTTATATATATATTCACGCCTATCCCCCGCAGGGGTTGGCAGAGACCACAGAGCTCCATCCGCTGCCATTCATCGCAGCGAAACGGCTCGTCATTAGTCGCTTTTCGCCCTCGTGAGAATCAGGACGTGACGGGTGGCGAACCACGTCGCCGTCATTTTTCGACAAATTAGGTATATTAAATTCGTCTTTAGTGAATCCCACGAGCCACAAGGGAAGATGGAGGTCAGCCCCAGCAGAGCCCTGCATGCTGAGGTAAGGCACCATAGTCCCCGGGGGAGCCCGACCCCGGGACGATCGGCACGCTTACGACTAGGCTCGCCCCTAGCCACGCATCCATTGGCACGGCAGACCGTGGATTGACGGATAGAAGAAAGGAAGGGGCAGGAAAGGAAAATGTGGATTGGGGGGGTTACCAGACTCGGAATAAACATTTAAAAATCCATATAAATATTTATTCCGATGCGGGAATCGAACCCGCGACCATTGACTCCGCGGGCGGAGGGCCCCGCCACTGAGCCAATCGGTCGTCCATCTAATGTTACTTTATTTTAAACCATTTTGAATTTCACGCCCATAATGAAAATTAAGAGCGCGCCAAATTAATAGGTTCTATCTACATAACACTACGGGCGAGCCCCATTCATGCTACAGACAAATGCCATTCTTGACAAAGTATTCACCTGCAGCGTGGCTGTTTCCTTTACTCGTTCCATTATTCATATTTTGCCAAGGTAGGCAGTGCCTCTGCAGTACTCTAGTTATCAATAGTTGCATATCCCAATTGCGGTGATAATTATATCATCATCTGATAACACTTGCTCGTTTGCCAATATATTCTACACGGCCATATAAATAACTGCTTCCACTTGAACTAACCTTTAGAGATTCACAATGGCAAGGTGTTAAAGAAAATAAAAAAAAAGTTAGTATTAATGTGATTTAATCACACATGAAAATAAAATCCCATAAAGTCCGGGGACTCCCGAACATCATACTTGAAAAATCTTACAAAAACGTACCTACATACACATTTTTAGGTACACGTGTTTGGGGATAAACATATCCTGAATACATCCTTAGTACATCTACTCATGAGTTAGACATAGTTCTCTCAAGTTTTACATTTAAATATATATTTTTTTAATTGCATGCATGGTGTATGGATTTTTGATAAAAGATTAGATAAAACTAGAGCTCACGCAAATCAAAACCACAAAAAAGTGGAATCCGTAACAAGATATCCATAGAAAAACCAGCTATAATTGGTGGAAGGTGGAAGGAATTGGAAAAACATGTTTTGGAAAGGTCAGACCCAAAGCGAAATGAAGGAAAACCATAGAACCAAACCCTATAATGGGTTATAGTAATGTAGGAGTATGGTCATTGATGTTATAATAATTTCTTTGTATCGATTAGGATTCTCCGTTTGTAGAGTTTAGTTCTGACATTCAGAGATTTGACTGATAATCCACAATATAACTCAAAGTAATCTGATTAAAAAAAATTATATATGTTATGGAGCCATATTATGGGGTGGTTACATCTGTAATATGACTGGGTAGACATTTCAGAGTATTTATAATATTATCATCAAGAAAACAAAATTTGGAAAAGTATCTTTGTTATTGTACTGCGGGGACGGGCCAGAAGATTTATCTTTCCCATCCTCTCATCGTTCCAAAACTTTCTGAAAAGCAGGCAGCATATGGTCAACGCTGCCCTGATTATTCTATATGTATATAACTTGTATGGAAGCTAAATGGCAGAAGTAGGTAGAGTACTACCATAAAGCTATATCGACTATCAGCGATACATTTTGTGATATCAACTCATGCTTTTGAATATG
Organism: Baronia brevicornis; assembly: GCA_031353405.1. Lineage (NCBI taxonomy): Eukaryota > Metazoa > Arthropoda > Insecta > Lepidoptera > Papilionidae > Baronia > Baronia brevicornis. The sequence goes on along the minus strand of JASFAT010003690.1, from coordinate 1,201,872 downwards.
TTTTTAAAACACCTCCATCATGAATAACCCAACAGAACTACGTCCAACTTTCCATCCGACTATTATTTCACCTTAAATCTACAACTATATACAAAAATTATAACAAAAAAAAAATGCAATCCGTAACAGCTCATACACAAGTGTATCTGAGGTAATTTAATAAAAACATTCGTACATGTCACCCTTAACAGCGTTAATAGTAAGGGTGCTTGTAAACCAACTGCATCTGAAGGCAACGCAGTCTGCAAGCACCCTAAGATTTCATTGTAAAAACAATTTTATACAAAAACAGTGTCTCATTGTATCTTTAATAGTTTAAATGTATATTAGAAGTTATATTATATTCGTATTATTAGATGCATGCAGTCTACAAACACTCTAAGAAACTCATTGGAAAAATAAGAACATACAAATACGATCCTTACCACACACCTCCCTAATCAATACACGCATAACGAATGACCCATTATATAGTCATATTATTTATTGAGTCAAAAAGTCATATTATTTATTGAGAAATTTATTTAAGTCATTAGAAAAGTTTATAAAGGATCGGTTGGACATCTGCCTGATTACTTATCCATAATCCATAGCAAATGGATAGATTATTAATGGAGTCAGGCGTTACTTTGCGGAAATCCATCACTATGTGGACAGTCAAAAGTTTTACTTAGCTAAGATCCGCGACAGGCAAAACAATAACAGAAAATTAATAATGTGTGTGTTTCCGTTGGGTTTAGTGGATTTATTTCGAACTTAAACCAAAAACTTACCGAAAATCGGTCTACGGTCTTTTCGGTTGTCTTCCGTAGAGTCTACTATACCTGAAGATGCCTCGTGTTGGGGCGAAACACGTGTCGTTTACAAGGTGGAAAAGTGGTAATGTGTGTTTGGTGTTGTGTATAGTGGTTGGTGGGTGGAGGATTGATGGCCGATTTTCGCTAAGTTTTTGGTTTAAGTTCCAAATAAATCCACTAAACCCAACGGAAAAACACACATTGTTAATTTTCTGTTATTGTTTTGCTTGTCGCGGATCTTAGCTAAGTAAAACTTTTGACTGTCCATATAAATGGATAGATATTTACTTTTATTAAAATAATTAGTGAATATTCAATTATAAACACATACAAACATATTTAATGGTACTTTTAAAGGCAATCGAAAAACAATATATGCCCGTCATTATTTTTTACAATTATAAAAAATATGTTTACACAAAGTTATTTCCATGTATTTATTTATTTTGTTCCAACATATCTATTGATATAAAGAATTATTTATTACTGGATTGAAAATTATAATCGAATCAACAACACTAGAAGTTGAATGCACAGTTTAAACAAAATTTAAAATTAAAATTGAATTGTAAAATTTATTATTGTAACAAATAATAAATAGGCATAGTGTTAGAATTTATTTTTTGAAACAGTCTCACGCGAACAAAAATACGATAAAACATCAATATAAATTATATGAAATGGCAAGTCGATATAACGCCATTACTTGCATCCGATATCGAATGCACGCCCCGTATTATCATTAAATAAATGGCTAAAATGTATTAAGTCTACTTGTATGTAAAATAAAATAATATATATTTACACTAACGCGTCCAGTACGCGATACGGACGCAACTAAAATATTTACAAATATAAAGTTTTGGATGCTTTGGCTATCAATAGGGCACTCGCCTCATTACTACAACTAAGTTAACCCTAGTTCGCTACTAGGAACTAAATGTCGTAGGCTACACACGAACGCACCGTTACAAGCGCTATTTGAACTATAAACACAAGTTTACGATGGCTAACTAAAACTACGGCGGCGCGGGCGCGGGCGCGGGCGCGGGCGCGGGCGCGGGCGCGGGCGGCA